>JARHVA010003850.1:700000-1077500 GCA_037957365.1 Torreya grandis
TTCTTAGGATTATCTCTACATTGACTTGAGTGGAGTTTTACTTTACATGTTTATTATTTATATTTATCCCCAATTTGTGCCATAAACATTAGTGATCAATAGATTCAATTTAATTTATTATTACATTATTATACCTAGTTACAGTTATTATGTGGTGTTACTTGACTAAAGTATTTTCGAACCCTCTCTAGCCATATTGTGTGATAAGAGATCCCTTAGGTAGGTTTAGCAGATCCATATTGGTCATGACCCCAATTATCTAAGTATAATTGGTGGTATAATTAGATAATTTATCTACATTGAGTTAGGATTGATTTTTAGATCAGCTTCACTTTCACTTGCATACATTCCAGTGAACCCATCATGAAACTAACCATTGTAGACTTTAAATTTTCATTTTTAGACCACTAGATCGATTATGTCAACTCAGTACAATAGTTTGTGTGTGAGTATTAATACTCAATAAATATAATAAAATTAATTTAACTACATATAGGTCATTTATTTCTATAAATAACTGTATTTATGTAATTTACCTAGTTTAATACTCTTTATAGGTTGTCTTCTACTCTATCGATCTAATCGACATAGTTAGGGCAACATTTACAGGTTTTCCAACTGAGATGATCTTGTCAATATTGTTTGGCTCTATTTGATTATAATTTACATCTTAGCACACTATATTTCTCATATCAATTTAGTTTCTTGTCTTATCTCTCAATTTTTCTAAAATTTTTTATTTAGATTACTATATTGATTCTACCAACATAGTTATTTTAGTTCTTTTAATTATTCATCTTTATACAATCCTAGTCAACTGGTTCAACTCTATTTCAACATTTGATCTTGAAAATTTAGACCCTCATTTAGAAAACATAGTTAAAAACAACAATTCAACATCTTCAGTACATTACTACATCAATTTAATCAACTTCATCTTAATTATCAGGTTCATTCTAACCAACCTAGTTATTTCCTTTTCTTAAATTTATTTTTTTAGTCCTATTTTTTTAGTTTTTTTGTTATATATAATTGAAACCTTATAGTAAACTAAGTCGAATGGCTTGAATTAGTTATATAAATTCTCTTCCCAAGGAACTTATTTGACTTGCTTTATTGCAAATCTTTGGACTATTTTTCAATAGACAAAGTCGACCAAATCATCAGTATTTTGTATTTTTTACAACTAGGTTGACCTAATTAACCTAGTATTATGTATTTTTCAAAGCAAAGGAAATTAACCCACATTGGTAGTAACTAATTCATTTTTCATTTATCTTCTTGATTTATTAGATTGATGCACATAATATAACTAGGAAGGTTAATTTAATAGATTAATCACATTCTTCCCTCATAAACTACCAAATCACAAAAATACCAAATAAACATTTAAACAATTCTACCCAGGTTTATCTACTTGGATTTTATTACCGAAGGGGAAGCCAACTCAAGTTTTTGGATGAGTATAGATACGTGATTGATGGTATATTGTCAAATTACCTAACACCCTTATCATTTTGGGATTATGAATTGAGGGGTTATGCCCTAATACCAAGTTCATACCATCACCAATACAGATCCATATCATCCTTAACAAACTTGAAACTAGTTTTAGCTTACATATTCTTAGTTATTTTACAAATCCAAATGCCCTATCACATTTTAAATCATTATTTAAAACATGTAATAAATTCCTCTTATTAGATTAACATTTACATTTCAATATTGTTGCATGATGTTTGCAAATTGTATTTTGTATTATAAAACTTATATTATCCAACATTGGTACAAGGTTTGTGATGTGTGATGTAGCTAGATTGACCCAATCAACCTAGTTGCATATGTGTCTAACCTCTTTCTCTACAAATAACCACTTAATCATCTAGATTTTCAACATTTCAAATTTTTCCTACCTATAGAACATAGTTGACTCAGTATCTTACAAGTTATCTTATTTTTTCTCATAAAACATAGTTGATTCAATATTTTACAAGCTATTCTATTTGATTTCCCATAGAACATAGTCAAACCAGTCTCTTATATGATATTCTATTTACTTTCCCACAAAACAAATTTGACTTAATTAACTTAGAATTTTATAGGATATTATGTTTACTTTCCCATAGAACATAGTCAACTTAGTCTCTTACATGTTATTCCCTTTGCATTCCCACATAACACAATCTACTTAGTAAACTTGGTTTCTTATAGGCTATTATGATTATTTTTATTTATAAATGTAGTCAATCAGTTTAACCTTGTACCATCTAGATTATTATGTGCCTTATGGCTGACTTAGTTCTTTTTTAAAACTACTATCTAGCTAATCCCTTATAGTACTTAGTTGACTTTGTCCAGATTTCATAACTTTTATCCTTCTTACTAGATTCTTATTTTCACATCATGAAATTCCCTATTAAAATATTCTTGGATAACCTTAATCCATTTAGATGATACATAGTTGTTCATTCCTTCCTTGCCTAGTTACCCAAGAGGATACTCACTCTTGATGTACCTTCTCTCACCCTTCATCTATGGATTATAATATGGTTCAAATTACCCAAAATAAATACATTGATGTATCTAATCCATTTCACACTTTTAAAGGTCCCAAATTACCTTATTACAGTGTAGGAGCATCGATATAATCCTATAGGAAATACCTTACTAGGTAACATCCTAATTCCTAACAATGTAAATGTTCCTCTTGTAAAAAATAACATTCCTCCTCTTAATAACACCAATATTCCACCTCCAAATCTTAATAATCCGACTACACAAATCAATACTACTCAAATCCTTGACTAAATAGTCTAACAAATGAATGTTTTACAAACATCAAATACATCTCAAATGATGTAGATGCAAAAACTATTACTACACATAAATAATCAACTTGCTCTTATTTTACCTTAAAATAATCAAAATTTTGGTCCTCCTCTTAGAGATGCTAATGGAAATATCATTCTATAACCCCTTATGCATAACAAGATACTTCAAAGCATCCAAAATGAACCTTTATCTCCCTTAATTATTTATATTGATATTGGAAATATCTCTCCAACTATTAAATATGGACTATAGACATTGCATCATTTATTAAGGCATTTGGTAATCTCTAAAAAGAAAGGATTCAAATAAACACATTTACTACCACCAAACTTCTAGTCAAAATATTTATAGGAGATGTCCTAGAAAGCTATAATCACTTACCCCAACATTATATCTCAAAATTATAAGATTTGGTTAATGTGTTATTCAATGAATTTAAAAAAAATGATATTCCCAAAAATTGTCTTAGTCATTTTATCAATGCTAAACAATCACCCTCTGAATCAGCTCATAACTTCATTAAATGATGGAAATATTTGGATCATAAATCATATCATAATATGAATGATGATAATTTATTTTAAATATTTCTAATCATGTTAACACCGTCACTTCAATATAAGGTTTAAAAAATTTATACACAAAATCTAAATGATGTACTTGATCAAGCTAAATGATAAGATTTTCTTATGAAACAGTTTAAGCCAAATAATAAGTCCATCAAGGGATCTTTCCAAAATTCAAATAATGCAATTACTAACAATCCTCCTCCAAAAAGAGTAAGATTAATTAAAGAGTATAATTCCTTTACTTCCCATACATAACTAACAATCCAACAAATGAAGCAACTATTATCTCCCTCTAAACCTTTTGCCTATAATAATGCCCCACCTTCATGGTATGAGCCTACCAAATTCTATTGGTTCCATGTTAATGTGGGTCATTCTCATTAAACATGTCATTGTATTTTTAAATTCATTTATTATTTTATGTTATAAGATACATTTGACCATGATACTATGATCTAATTACATCATCATGACTATGTTAAAGCCTCTCAAAAGAAATAGTTTATCAAACCTTCATCATCTAAACCTCAAAAATATTTCTATATTTCTAATCCATAACATTCAAATGATGATATATGTGCAATCAATTTTGAT
The DNA here is from genome assembly GCA_037957365.1 of Torreya grandis. Lineage (NCBI taxonomy): Eukaryota > Viridiplantae > Streptophyta > Pinopsida > Cupressales > Taxaceae > Torreya > Torreya grandis. The sequence goes on from JARHVA010003850.1 coordinate 703,996, forward strand.
TATGACCAATATTATACCAATTCTTAATATGTGAATGCAACAAAAGTCAAATATAGATGTAAACCTACCCACAAAGATCTAGTCACTAAACCTGAAAAACCATGAAATGAAGAATAACTACTTAAAAATAACACACCTATCACACCCATACCTTTTGAACCAAATGAGGAAAAATTCCAACAACCAAAATCCTACTTTACTTTTATACCTCATAAACCTCATGTTAATTCTTCCTCTTCTAAATCACATTGAAATTAATTATAAAGACTTAATTCAATGTTTTATAAAGTTACCCTCATGGAATTAGTTCATACTTATCCATATCATCATAAATTTATAATTCAAAAATTAAAATACATTGAAGAACCACCATCCTTTTATTTTGACAATCCTCTTAAAGATCCCTCACCTATAGAAGTACATACTATTGAAACTAGTTGTACATCTTCTAAACCATCCATAGAATTTCTTGAAAAAGACATGATTAATGATGAAATTATTTTTTAAGTCAATTATCCACCCATATTTATTTAAATTACAATTAATAATAACCTTATTCAAAAAGTCTTAGTAAATGAAGGATCAGGGAATAATGTCACCTCTCTTTGGTTATTACAACAAATTAGATATACCAAAGTTAATCTTACACCAACTCCTATCACATGAATAGGATTTAATAAAACAAATCATAAACCACTTGGTTGTAGTTTGCTCCCACTCACTATGGGACCCAATAAAATATGCATTAATCTCATGGTTCTTGATTCACCACTATTTTATAATGTACTCCTAGGTTACCCATGGATGCATTATATGCAAGTTATTTCCTTCTCAAGTAGTAAATGTATTAAATTAATCAATAATGGTAAATGTTACAAACATGAGTTTGATACTAATCCATGGAGTATACAACTACCAAACCCCAAATCTCAATATTGAATTCTAACCATTTCATGCATTAATAGTTTACCTCTACCTAAATTTGTTAATATAAATCTAGATTTATAGGTCACTCTCACCAATTCTAATGATGATGAATCTAGTGAATAAAAAAATGCTTGTAATACCACTAAATTACCTCTTTACATTACGGAATGTCTTCCTCATTCTTTACTTCCATGTGATCATACCATTACTCTAATTGATGATATCACTTAAAATTCCTCATCTATGTAATGCATACGAAGCTTCTTACATAGAAGATGATTTCACATGTGATGAAAATGGAGTGGTAAAATTATTTCAAGATCCTTTAACAATGTCTCCCTAAAAATTTATCAACTTAGGTGTGTTCACTTATGATTCTCCCACACAAAAAAATGCATGCACTATTTCCCATACATATGATGTAATTATATCATGGCCCAATACCAATCACGAGACTTATATGTACAACACTATCAAAAGACATTATCCAAAATAAATTCCTTTAACCATGATGTCCATTTATTTTACATATATATTGATATTGAATTAGAACCTAAAGGCTATGTATCTCCCCTTAATCCTACACTTTTAGATACCCCATGGGTACTTGAATAACTATCAACTCTCAAACCTTCTACACTTTATACATATCCAAACATTTTACAACCTTTTATTTCCATTGATACCACTGAGGCTATTCACATCAATAAAACTAAAGGTTCATCTATGATAATAACACACCCATCACCAATCCAGTTGATGCCACTCAACCTCATAACCTTTAAATAGAACCTACACCTAAAATTACTATAGATGTTAAAGCCATAAATTTACAACAAATACATTCTTAAAATGATCATAATTGTATGAAAATAATTTATCTTAAAGTAGACATAGAATAATATGGACCATTACCCATGCTTCCTAGCTATGAATCTATAGTTGAACTACTCCATGCTTGAGAACTTTAACTTCCACGATAAGATCATAAACTTAGAAACTTTATGCAAATAATGCCTTGTCTTAATAATTTCATTACTAGTGTGGATCCTTAAATAAATCCTATTTATTATCTTTGTCCTGATCCATATCATTTCCAAGATGGAAATGCTATGCTCATTGAAGAAACCACAAAAATAGAATATGGTATACCAACATGTCTGTACCTATTACTGTCTCTAAAGAACTCACTAAAAAAGATAATGATAACTTTATTTTATTATTTTACACATATCATGAAGCATTTGATTGGTCATATGAAGATATGATAGTATTGATCTTATCATTATCGTACATAATATCATCAATTAGCTATATGCCAAACTTGTTTAGACAAAAATAATGAAAATTTACACCAAAATTTATGCCTTATGTCACAATGAAATCATTAAACATTTAGATGCCAAATTAGTTCAAACCTATTGACTAATTATTATGGGTATCAAACATCATTCCCATTCATAAAATAGTCATGATGGTTATTCATATATGCATAAATTTTATTAATCTTAACTTAGCATGTGCAAGAGATAGTTTTCCCTTAACTTTAGTAGATGATATAGTTGATTTGACCACTGGATATGAAATGTTATCACTTATGGATCATTTCTTAGGGTATAACCAAATTCGCATAACTCATGAATACCAACATAAAACAAAATTTAATATAGAGTGGGGTACCTTTTGCTATGTCAAAATGCCTTTCAATCTTAAAAATTCTAGAATAACCTATCAACATGAAATGACCCTTATTTTCCATGATATTATACAAAAGATAATGGAAACCTATGTAGATGATGTCATTACCAAATATAAAAAGTTGTATAATGCACATCATTGATTTATGTCTCATTTTTGATTGACTAATTAAATATAAAGTTAGACTTAACCCATACAAATGTGTATTTAGAGATACATTTGGAAATTTTTAGGTTTCTTAGTTTCTCTTTGAGGTATTGATGTTGATCTAGCTAAAATAAAGTCCATCATCAACATCCCTATTCCTTTCTCCATTCTTGACCTACACACTTACCTTGGAAAACTTGGGGCAATTCAATGGTTTGTCCCAGAAATGGATTATCTTATATATTATATCAATACACTTTTTTTAAAAGGTAATTCTTTAGAATGGATATATTCATACCAAAAATCATTTGATAGTATGACATATTCTTGTCTCCATCCTCCTACTCATTGATCACCTTCAAATGATTATCTTCTAATTTTATATACCTCCTCTACCCCCATATTAGTTGGGTAAATACTTTCCAAACAAGATGATACTGGTATAGAGTACACTATCTATTATATCAATTGAGGACTCATTAATTATGAAAAATGTTATACCAAAGTGGAACATGATTACCTTGTTATATATTTCACAGTTGAAAAGATCTATTATTATATGCTCTACCAAACCATTTATGTCATTGTTCATTCTAATCCTCTTCATCATTTATTCTCCAAAGCATTCTTACTTGGAGATATATTTGGAAAATGGATGGTCATTTTGATGGAATTTGACCTATGAATTGTTACACAAAAATCTATCAAAGGATAATTCATCACAAATCAAATTGTAGAGACATCTTTGCCAAAAACTAATAAACTTCAAGGTAATCTCCTTGATGAATAAATTATTTATATCAAAGGTCTTAACCAAGATATCTCCCTAAAAGATTATTTTCATAACTTCACTATTTATCAAAAAGAAAATAATCAAGAAGATACTGATATCACTCTCACTACTGCTAAACCTATAGTAGTTATCAAATAACTACTTGAAGTTACCATTGATTTACGTGATGACACCTAAACACTTCACTTTGATGGTGTAAAATGCTTCCAAGGAGTTGGGGAAAGATGTATTTTAACAAATCCACATGTAAATATCATATCTTTAGCATTTTCATTAACTTTTGATGTCACTAATAACATAGCTGAATATGAATCTCTAATATTGAGAATATAAGCCACAAATGACTTAGATATCCCATAGTTACATGTTTTGGGTGACTCAAAACTTATCTATTACTAGGTTAATGGTGATTATCAATGCAAAAGTGAAAATTTAATTGCATATCATCAAATAGATGCTGCACTTAACAAAGAATTTACTTCTTTTACCATTAAACCAATTTCAAGAGATCAAAATTCCATAGTTGATTTTTATATCTTCATCAACATCTCTATTACACCCTCATCAAGTACTTCATGATTCCCTATTTCTTATCTAAATTATAAAATCACCTTCTTATATAAAACTAAATGATTCACTAATTTTTCACATTGAGGCTATAGCTATTCAATAAAACCCATGGTATAAAAACATAATTCAATTTATTGAAAATCAAACTTACCCTCGAGACATGGATTCTTACAAAAAGTTTTGAATACGTAAACAAGCATTCAAATATGTGTTTTGATACAACACTCTTTAATACCATAATGTAGAAGGAACCCCACTCCATTGTGTAATGCAATAAAAGTTTCTTACTCTCTTAAAACAAGCACATGGTGGAATCTATGGTGATCACTATATCAAACATGCTATAGCCCATAAATTCTTGTGTATGTGTTAATTTTAGCCTACTCTATAAAAATATGTTATTAATTTTGGTAAAAAGTGTAATCCTTGCTAATTTAGTGATAATATAATCTACTCACCACTGGCTAAACTCCAAGTAGTGGAGTTACCTTGGCCATTCTCTATGTGGGGATTAGACCTCATTGGAAAATTAATTTGATTACAAGATGGACATATATTTACTATTAATGCTACTAAATATTTTACTAAATGGGTAGAAGCCATGCCTCTTATTTTTATTAAAGTTAAAATTGGGTTTTAAAGGGAACCTACCCATACAATAGTATCACACCTATGGAAAACCATAAGCCATAAGAAAGCCCAGCTTCCAAAACTACAAAATTAATCAAGAATAACAAAAACAATAAAAATATAATAAAGACAGTAAAACAATATCGCTCACACAACCAAAACCAGACATGAATACTTAGTGTATTTTCATAATCCTTACTCCAATCTTCAGTCATGTTCTTCAGGTTCCTATCAATGATACTCTTGATGTTTTCCTCCTCATTGCCAATTATGATGCCTTCGAGTTTCTTATTAGGTTTTATTCCTTTAGAAGCATCACCCTTGTTGTTAAAACACATAGATAGGGCTTCCATACTATGCATAACATTATTAATAGTAAATTTTATAAATTAACAAGGATATTCACATTATCTTTGAGGTATTTATTCTCTCTCTCTAGGGTATTAACTCTGTCATTGAGGGATTCAACAAGGGAAAAAATCTCAACCTCCTTTTATTTGGTACAAAAGAGACCATCCATTTGATTGAAATTGTTGGCATCTTGCTTCAGCTAGGTATGGTCCTTCATAGACCATCTGAGAAACACTTTATGAATACTGACTTCATCTTCCAAACATTATATATTTATCTAATTCTTGACATACTTGGACATGTTTTTAGGATCCAAAATGTTATGATTACTAGAGGGAGATTCCCCACCATTATCTTCATGCCTATCCTCCTTAGCTCTGCTTATAGATCCCCTATTAAAATTCATCTCTTTATCAAGAGAAGATGTAAAAAGAATATGGTTATAATTATCTTGGTTAACATAGGGATCATCAAGGTCTACCATAGAAATATCATCCTACTGAAAAAGAATCTATGTATGAACTTCAAAAGGAGACACCTCAGACTGTTGTTTGGGTTTGGACTTAGTATTACTACAAAGAAATATAGAAGAACCCCTAATTATGTGAGGCTATTGAGAACTATGACCCTCCATATGATCTTGATCTGATGGACACTAGGTTAGATGAGATCTATGTGGTCTATGCTCATTAACCATACCTTGAGGTTCTAGATGAAGAACATGAAAATATTTATAAATAAGTAATATAACCACTTGATGAAATGTATCCTTAATTTGCTTACCCTGATTCACCTCCAAAACCAATTGTTACATAAAATGGATGATGTAGAATAGAATACTGATGGGAATATTATGCTGAAGGTAATTTAAAAAAGGAAAATGATAGAAACGTATAACCTTGTAGTGACCATTAATAGTCACATACCTCATTAAATGATATGCAACCTAATTGAATAGAGAAGGAAGGTATTTTATTTTGAAACCCCCTTAAAATGGAGTGAGACACTCATTTCCCACTAGCAGTTTCTCCTTCTCTTGCTAAAAATCCTTAGTAAACTTGCTAAATTTTTGCTATTCAATTTTTAGGCCTATGACTATAGTGATGAGCTCCTCACTAATTTCCAATAAAATATTCCTAATAAGACCACTCTATTTCTATAATTTTTAGAAAATTTCCTTAATACATGCCTATCAATACCACAAATCTAGTCAATGAAATTAGCAATGCCCCTAGTATGGAGGATATCCCATACCTCTAGCTTGTTCTTGATGTTTTCTATTGACAAAGATTCTAACCTATTTAAATCTCCTCCCATTATAGATTTCTGACCCACATAAACCTTCAAACTAAAAATATAGCCATGCCTCTTGTTAATGTCACATGAATTACTATTTAAATTTTTTTTCTTAACCAAATCATTTATCATTTTGGAAATCCCCCTACCATCATCTTTGATAATGGTGGCAATTTTAAAAATAAAGATATGAAATAATTATGTGCCAAATTTAAAATTTCTCACAAATTATCAACACCTTACCATCCTTAACATAATCGTCAAGTAGAGGCTACTAAATAATTCTAAATAAAATATTACAAATGACTATTTGATAAACTCATATTGATTGACACCTGCATCTATATCCCACACTTTGGGATTACCATACTAGCATATGTATTGCCTCTAGGGAAACACCATTCTCACTTGTATATGGTTCCAAATAAATATTGTCATTATAAGTTGAACTCCCATATTTATGTATATCTCTTCATGGTATAATTCTTGATTAATAATTACGTGAATCTTGTATTCATGCTTTAGATTTTCTTGATGAAACCTTTGGCTGCTTTATAACATAATTACCAATACAAGGCTCGCATTGATAAACAAGATAATAAAAAGGTCAAAGTATTAATGTTTAATGTTGGTTATTTAGTCCTAAATTTATATTATACACATGAAAAAGAAGGAAAACATGCCCAAAAATGGTGGGGCCCTTACTTAGTAAAAGACATTCTTGGTCTTAGTACTTATTATCTAAAAATTAATGGACATGTTTTCAAAGACACTAATAATACACAATTTTTAAGGAAATATTTTTATTAAATATATCCTTTATTTTAATTATTCTATATACTATAAATACTATCTCTTATTGTAAGACTTATCCATAGATCTCTCATTTTCAGTAGTCTATTCTATACAAAAACCTAGACCCCTTCTTCGATCTTTGGATTCTATTTATTAATTTCATTTAATTCATGAGTTGAATTGTAATACTATGGTTAGGACCTGACCTTCCTCATGAATATATTTTATTTCATACACCCATTTTAAAAAATTTTCTCTTTGATCATAAGTCATTTATTTTACAACATTTTATGTTAATTCTCTTATTTCTTTTGTGAGTTACAGTATAAGACCATGAATAAGACCAAGCATTCCTTAAAAATACCATTTTTATATTTTGCGCATACATCAATTTATATTTTATGAGTTCAAGTGTAAGACCATGGATAGGATTAGACTTTCCTTATAGAATATATATATTCTTTCAAACCTTTTAGAATTTAAATAAATGGTTACAAGTTTGTGATTTCATTCTCTCAACCTCATTTTTTTTCTTTTGTGTATAAAAATTGCATAATAAACTATGTGATAATGTTTCCCTACACTTACATACAATATTATGATATGGAATTATGTTTACTTTTCATTGTATCCCTTTCCAATTGTCACATTTTTTTTTGATTTAAAGTAATTCAAATTGTTTCATGTTGATTTCCCTTTGTCTCCCTTACTTTCATTCTAATTTAGGAAAAATAAGGTTGAGTTCAAGATAAAACTTTTATTTAACATGAATAAACAAGACTCTTAGACATGATGATCTCCAATTCCTCTTTCGTAGCTACCAATTCATGAATAAACAAGACTCTTAGACACCATGATCTCCAATTCCTCTTTCTTAGATACTAATTTTAAATTTTTCTAATGATAGTCAGTTTTATCACCTTGTATGGAGGAGGAATAGAAAAATACATAAAAATTTCAAAATCCAAATCATTTATAAAAATTAATGATCAAAAGGAAATATAAAAATCAAAAAAACCAAAATCATAATAAAATATGTGATTCATGGCACATCTCCTATTCCTAATCGAATCTCAAACTCCACATTTGAACTCATAATAGATCTGAGATTCATTGGGGTGTAGTAGGCCAATAGATTGGATAGGGGAATTCAAAAATATCTATAGTGATACCTACTTTCTCATGCAAGCACCCAATATTTTTAGTAGATCAACAACTCTATAAGGGGTCCTAAAGAATGGGAAAATGTTGTGGGAAGGTAGGTCAATTTTAATTTTAGTGCATATAGACTCTATGGAATGGTATTCATACTTCATTATATAACCCAAGATTTGTGTGGTTATAAAATGTTCTTCAAAGTCCTTAATGTCAAAAGTATTATTATTTTAACAAACTTAATTTTAGTGTATTAATTTTTCTAAATAGTTTATATACCTTAATTTTTCCTACATTTCCCCCACCACCCATTTCATTCCCCCCTTGATAGGTAAACTTCATTCTAAATTTGTTTCCCCACTTTTATATTCCTTATTTATCACATCTTGAAACATGCTAACATTTCTTTGTTTTGGTTTTTTCTATTTCTAAAACAAAATAATATGCTTGAATGACTATGGATTATCTCATTTACACCATTGCTTTACATTTCTATAATTTCTTTGGTTACATTTAAAAATTTAAACATTCATTATCATTCTTTTGTCTAGACAACTATGTCTGTTTCTCTATTTTTTAACTTTTTCCATTGTTGAGTGAGTTTGGATTGTCACTTCTCACTCACCAATGTTGTTTTTACTTTATGTACTTTTTCAATTAATGATTAAATTTAGATTATTGATTTTTAGTCATAAAGTTTGTCATACTCTATGTTTATTTTCCATCTTTGTCTAAATTTTAGTGTTTTACTCCTTTATACATTGATGTTGGAATTGTCATATTAATTTTACTTATCCTTGTTTTGATTTAGTATGTCACTTTCCTTGCCCAAGGAACACATTTCATTTGAGTTTTTCAATCATTTAGTAGCCTTGGATTTTACGTTACCTAATTTACTCTAATTATGGCTTGGTCATTTGGTCCTAACTTAACCCTAGCTTAACAAATTTTCAAGTATGTCATGACTACACATTTCAACTATTTTGACTTCCCTATGTTTGTTTGTTTTTGCTCTTTAGTTTTGTATCCTTAGGGTTTCCAAAGAAGTATATGTGCCCTCTATGATCAAAACTACAAATATAATAAGAAACCATTTGAAGATAAAGGTAATTCAAGGTATGTATATATTACTTATTTACTTTAGCTATTTCCTTAATTCTCATTTCAGTTTATGTTTATATTACAATTTATTTAGCTCAATGTTGTTTGTTGTTATGTATTTTCCTGAATCACCATCCCATGTTATAGTTTCATGACACATGATGAGATTTTATTGGTGCATATGTATACACATAATATTTTTAAACTTTATCAATTACTGATGCTTTATCTCTTGAAATAACTTGTCGAGTGTCAATCTCTCTTAGTACATGCCTTAAAGGGTGCATTGGGAAAGGAGTGGGTAGACCTTTGGTGATTAATAAGATTATTATTCCCTATACCTCCACCTAAAACCTATAAAAAACCATATTATACATTTACCTAATCTTTGAAACCTCTCTCACACACTTTTATAACTAAATCACCACCTAAAATATCCCCTACTTAGGCAAACCCCCGTTTTACCATTTTTTGAATGTAATCAAATGGGTTGACCTAGTTTTAGGCATAATGAATTTTATGAGACTCAGTTGGCTTAGGCCAACGTAGTTCAAGACCTAATAGTTCTATTTTCCAACTAATAAGGTCAATTGGGTTAACTGTAATGGTTAAAACTATAGAAGGGTTTAGGGTCAAATCAAGCTATATAAACCCCTCTTTCACCTCATTTTCAAGAGATAAACATTCATTTGTTCTTCTTTATTTGCATTTCTACCATTTTTTTGAGGTGTCATTAATTAGGGTTTGATGCTTCTTAGAAGAGAAACTTTATCTTGTGAAAACTTGAGATTCACTAGGAGGTCCTTGGATAGACTATAGTCTATCATATGTCCTTAGATTCTTAAATAATACACAAAATCCTCTTACAAAGAACCATTTGCCAAGGGAGAGGTTGAGGTTTGATAGGGTTGTATTCAAGGTAAGTATTCCTAACTCTTTATCTTCTATTTTAGTAGATAGATTTTCATGAATAATGGATAATGAATATATTGTCTCTCCTTACTTAGAATTACCTATACATTAACTTGAGTAGAGTTTTAATTTGCATGTTTATTGTTTATGTTTATCCCCCATTTTTCTGACAAGATTTAGTGAGCACTAGATTAGATTTACTTTATTATGACATTATTAAACCTAGTTATGGTTATTGTGTGATGTTGATTGACTAGAGGATTTATAATCTTCTCTATCCATATTATATGATAAGAGATCCCTTATGTAAGTTTAGTAGATCCATATTAGTCATGAACCTGATTATCTAAGTATTGTAATTAGTATAGTTAGCTAATTTATATTCTTTGAGTTAGGATTGATTTTTAGATCAAATTCACTATTGTGCCTCTTTGTTTTTATAAATTTATTTCATAGCTTCATTAGTTAATCCCATAAAGGCATATAAATATTTAGTATATTCATTAGAATCCTTTGGATCCTTTTTGGCTTTCTTTGCCAAGGGAAATAGATTTTTTATTTATTCAAATTTCATTTCTTCCCTTATATTCAAATTTAATGCCTTCATCTTCCTCACCCTTTAGATGGTTCCACTATTTTTATTGAACTTGATAGAGACTAGAGGTAAATTTGGGATAACTAGGTTCTATCTCTCATCCCTTGTATTTTATATCTCTTTTACCCATAGGGGAATGACAAGTTCCCCTATTTTTACATCATTTGGGTTTGGGTCTTCAAATTTGAAAGGTGGAGGAGGTATTATTGATGGTTGTTCTAATGATTTATTTATTTTAATTGGGAAATAGAGAGGTGGATAGAAAATTATCTCACATGGTGAATTTTTTCTCAATTTAGTGACTTCAACCACATACTTGGTCAAGCCTGGGTTATCTCAATGGTCATGGTGATTGACTATATGGGTAAATACTATGATATAAGAGGATCTAATTGATTTTAATGTTTTTTAAGGATTGGTGGAATTTTATGGTTTTAATTAGAAACTATAATCCTACTTTGAAAAAGAACTCATTTCTTTGGAGCCTTTATTTTCTTTGAAATTGAAAGAATGAGAGAGTCAATAGAACTAGACCAAAGAATATTTGGAACAACTAGAGGAAAATTTGTAGTTATAATATCTACACTAGTGATAGATGAAACAAGAAATGATACTGGCTCATTTGTGTTTTGTCTTTTTTCTTTCATAAGAATTTTCTAGTCTAAAGTGCTAGCTAGAGTTTCTTCTTGTTGTAGGCCTTTTAAATTTATAGATTTAGCCTTTTCCAAATTTATTTCCTCATCATTTGGGGATAACTCTTCACTTATTATATGTCTTGATCCCTTCTCTATTTCTACATATTCTTCAACTTCATAAGTTGAATACTACACTAAATATATTACCTATCTAGGCTGCTTTACTTCTACTTCCTCCTTAATGAGGGATTCATCTATGGTGGGTAAACCAAAATATGGAATTTATTCTAATATTTTTCCTTTGGAGGAGGTATAAGGGCCCTTTAATTTCCTCTAGTAAGTGACAATAGGGGGAATGGAAGGTGAGGGAGATGATGAAATGACTAAAATATCTATAATGGTAGAAAAAATCATCGTAGGTTTTGGTGAAGGAATGGTTGGTGGGATAATAGTGGTGGAAGGAAGGGTGAAATGAATATGGAATGACATGATAGGTATTTTTTGTGGATATGTCTCACCACTGATGGTAAAAAAAGGAGGTGGAACTACCAATAATGCCTAAGGAAAAGAAGAAACAACTAAAATAGATAAGAAAGAATCCTATAGAAATTTAGGGAGAATAACCTGGGTGACTATTGTCAGTGGTGATAGATGTGTCAAAAACAATGTTCTCTTCTACTGGTATGTAGGAAGTGTAGTTTTATCCTTTGTAGTGAGTCTTACCAAAACTATAGTAGTAGTATTTGAATATGTAGAGGGGATCTAGGGATGGGGGAAACCTCTTATAATTTTCCTCCTTATTTGGGGATTAGACTACTTATAGCTATTAGATTCTCCTTGTAAATTTTTTTGTTCTCCTATAAGAGAGGGAGGTTGGTCTTTCCCTTATAAATATTGTGTCTAAGTTGGAGGCCATTTAAGTCTCCATTCTCTTTATTCTTATTGTTCCATCTCCTTATCTTGTTCTTCATTAATCTCAAGTTTATACTAAAGAGCCTAAGCAAATATGATAGACATATATCTATCTTTAATCCTTATCCACATCTCAGTATCATTTGATGCATTATTAAATAAACTTCATGATCATATTCCTGATGACCATATGAATTTTTCACCTTCTATTTTTCCTTGAGGTGTTTAGGATATGCCCTAATTTTCTTCCTTGGGTCCCACTCCTTGAGTTGGGACACCTTTAAATTATAGTGGGATCTAAATTTTATAAGATATTTTAAATGTTACCTAAGCACAAATTGAAGTTTTCTAATACTCATAAGAGATTTATAATAATAGGCCTAATGTTTTATGCCAAGTTATTCATCAATGTTGTTATAGAGTTGAAAATCCACCTCGTATTCTACAATTTTTTATAGGATATAATGTGGTAGAAATAGAAGAGGTGCCCATATCCATTCAATTCTAAATACTGTGCAAGTAAGGTAATACCAATAATAACCCATTTTACCAATGTTTCTTTTTAGGTTTTTAGACAACCTAGGCATTTGGGTGCCATGGATATCCTGATATACTTGAGGATAAATTTCCTCACATATCCTTTGAATTTTATTTTTGAATCTTTATATAAACATGGAAGATTGATATTCATATATTTTATTACCTAAATATTTTGTTGAGGATTACCATAACTCGACATGTGTCTTGTTAATTGTGCCTAATATTGCATATAATAGATATAAAATCATATAAAAATTGGCATCAATTGGAATTTGCTTAGGAGAGAACATTTTTGCCTTCAATATAACACTTATGAATTCCCCTATGGTAACTAAATAATATGAAGTTAAATAAATGTCTAGAAAAGAGACCCACTCCACTTATACATAAGTTTTGATTTCAAAACCATATAATATGTTTAGGCGTGCCCAGGTTTGAATTTGATAATGTAATTGGAGGAAATGCCTTCCTTTAGATTTAGTCTTTGGCCCTTAACCAACCATTTTTTTATTTTTCCATATACTATATTGTGCTCAAGCAAAATATTGGTTGAGACTTAGTTATAGGTGGTATCGGGACATGAAAGTTTGGGATACATTTTAAAATCCTTACTAGAAATAACCACAATTATATTTTTTCTTTTCCTAAGGTGTAATCAATCCCACAAAAAATTTCCATTGAAAATAAAACCTATAAGCATATATATGAAGAGAATTAACTATGGTTTTTCCAATGCTAGATGTAGACCTTGTGTTTTGATGGGTAAAAGGTCATTGATACACTATTTCCCATTTGGATATAATTAGTCTTGTATATAATAGGGTGCCATATACTCTACAACATTATAGAGTGATTAATAGTGAAGGAAATTTAATTCAAAGGATTTTTTATCAAACATCATGTCCATGTATTTTGTGCTTCTAGTAAAAGAGTATGGTGAGGGGGTTTAAACATACACTTGATTTGAAGAGAAGGCCATTATATCAATTTAAACTATGTAATTTATTCTACAAATTATTTTGTTTTTTATTATAATTTCCTTGAAAAATATAAAACTCTTTGGATGCTCAAGGGCTCAGGATTACAAAGTTTGATTGATAGATTAATGGTAACATTACTAGCCTTCACTTAGATTTTACATATATTACCCAAAATTATGAGTATCAAATGTATTCATGCATCATTAATGTAAATAAAATCATTTTTATTTTATTCCCATTTCAATTTGAATGTGTCATTTAACTTTGTTAGGTTTACTTATTTGCCAAGTGGAAATTATTCATTAACTTTATGTGTCCAGTCATCACGTTCTAGACAGTTGTTAAATTCTAACTTACCCACTTATTTGCCTTGTTATCAAACTCATTAATATATACCTCAGTCTAAAGTATCCTATATTGTGGCACTTGTCCAATTTTTTTTCACTCAAGACTTTAGATTTACATATTTACTTTACATACTCTAGGGCTAAGAGCTAATTTTATTGTGCCACATCGAGCAACCTTGGGCCTTTAGGGACTTAGAGGCATGAGACTATATGCACTTGAGCCATTTTAACTATATAAATCTATTTAAATTTTTTATGTAACATAATGTAAACATGTGGAGTGATATTAGGGCCTTAGAGGTATAGATAATGAGAGCCATGGGACCGTTGAATGATTAGCTTTGCTTTAATCCCTTCATGGTTTTGGGTAAAGTAAAATGTGTCATGTGTTTAATGGTTAGAACTTGGAATCTTGGGACCAATAGACTGTGATAAAACTAAACAATTATACTATGTTAACCCTTGTGGTTTTAGGTAAATGAAAATGTACCCTCTGGCATGCTCTCAAAACTTTGAAGCTAGAGACCATTAGACTTTAGAAAATTGCAACCATTAGACCATGTTAATCCTTCTATGGTTCTGGATAAATGAAAATGTGTCATTTGACATGCTCCCTAAGATTAGAGACTTAAATCACTTAGAATTTTATTTGAAGTGTAAAAATTTTCATGTAACATGGTAATGATACCTATCCATGTATTGGAACTCAGGGACCTTGAAGTCTTAGGAAATATTAATAAAAGTTGAAGGCTTTGAGTAACATGGTGATGCCATCTATCATAATTTTTTTTAATAAGGGTAGGTACCAATCATGAAAGATTAACAAGTATTCAATGATAACCTTATGATATTTTAAAATAAAACACATGAAATATAGGACAAAAACTTTAGTTTCATTAATTTATAAATCAAAACATCAATTTTTAAAATGGAAATATGAAAACCTAGGGTTATAAATGGCTCAAAATATTTGTTTAAGCTTTGATTTTCAAAATTTGAACTCTTGTAACTTTAGAATTATGAATCCAACCTTATAATTTTGCATTAATAAATTCATATCATGGATTCTTAAGGTTTTTAGGGCCCTAAATAAATATTTTCAACAATAATGGGTCCTCCATTTTTTTTAAATGGGGTGTGTGTTAGGGAAAAAAATGGAGACTTAAAAGGGAAAACACTCATGAGTATTTTAGGAACCCAAAATCTCAGTAATATAACATAACCAAACTTTAACCCTACTAATAAATGTATAAACAAACCAGACCTTCAAATAGACTCCTACTTCCTCATGTAACATAATAACACTTTCCATTATTTAGATCTGAGTGTGTGATTTTATGGATTCAATTTACTTGTTATGAGAGTTTTTTAAAAAAATTGGACAAACACTATAGGTTTCGTGTTGACTTCATATTTTATAAACAAAAAGTAAGGAAATCCTGAGCATTACTCTACTACTAGCCAAGCATTTATACCTTGACATAGATACCTATGATTCTACTCATATCCTTAATCTATTTCCAACCATACATCCATAGCACCAGTGGAGATTGCTTGAATCACCCACCTTCTATCAGTTTGTATGATTGAGTTTTATTTTTGAAAACATAGATAGAAGAAAATTTAGGAACCACTATTGGTTGGGTGTATGTTTAAAAAAACTTATTTTTGTTAATATGTCCCTATTAGTGTGTATCTAATTATATGTATATTATCTTTCATACAAGTTTTAGCATGAAATAACGAAATTAATATTTGTAAATGAAAAATATTTCTAAAATTTACATGAGTATATTAGAGTAAATTCTAGAGGTCAATTAAATATATTCAATTCAGGTAGAACCCAATTCAGTCATAACACATAACTTAACTCAAGAATATCTAGTAATATCAAAATAAATCCTTATGAAGGCCAATGTTGCATCCTTACAAATCATCGCACTTCTTTTGGTAGTTATTTTATAATCTCCATGTAGGAAACTAGTTAGTCTATTTTATAATTTTATAAAACTAATCTAGAAATCATAACAACTAACTTATTGAAATACAAACAACTAATCTACTAAAATAAAAAGTAGAAAACAAGAAATACTAATGCAATACAATCCTACATCTACAACCTTCACTCATAGTCATTCTGAGGCATCTCAGTTAGAGTAGTCATGAAATAGTGCTTTAAAAAAATTCCATTGACTAGAAAGATGAGGTCATTACCTTGGAGTTATATCAAATAGAAGGCATTCATACCTAGGATCTCTAATATATGATATGGACCAATCCATAGAGGAGTAAAATTATCATGTTTTTCTTTCTTATCATGTGATTTGTCTCATAGAAGAACTAAGTCTAAGATCCTAAAGGCATCAATCTTGGATCTTTTTTCAAACCATATTTTGACAATATCATGTTATTTATTAAAGCTATGTAGTGCTTCAAGTCTTGTATATTCCATCTAGAATATGTCTAACAGTCTAGATCATACTCTTTCATCTTATCCCATATAATACTACATGAACTAGTATGTTTGTATCTTGATATTAATAGGGAAGATTGGTTATTGTCCATACACTAGCAGAAAAGGTGAAGCCTTAGGGCTTTCTTGTCCCTGGTTCTATCTTTCCATAGTGCATATTTAAACAAGAGATGTCATTCTCTTGGTTTATCTTGTGCTTAATTTTTAATGGCATCCATCATATTTTTATTGGTATAATCAACCATTATATTCCCTTGTGGATAATAGTTCAAAGATAACTTGATTGTGATTTGATTTTTATCATCCCATTCTATAAATTTAGAAGATTGAAAAGTTGGACCATTATCATAAACTAAGGAAATGAGATTGTCAAAACTAGTCAATATATTTTCTTCTACAAACTTGATGACATCAATTACTATAGAATTATTTTTTGCAATAACTATCCACCTAGTACATTAGTCATTAGCTATTAGGACAAACTTGTGAACTATTCAAGAGTTTGGTTTTAGCACCCCAATAAAATCAAGGCCCCATTGGATAAAGGAATGTCATTCAATGACTAGCTATAAAGGCATAAAAATATTTGCTTCTCTTTTCCCAAATACTTGGAACTCATGATAGGTCCTAAAATGGTTATAAGCATCCTTGAAGATTATAGCCTATTAGTATCCCATCCTCAAATTTTTTTGATATGTTGTGTTTCTTAAGGGATGCTCACTACCTATATTATGATGTAGTTTATTCAGGATATCTATAGCCTCTTATTTTGAAATGCATCTCATATAGATGGCATACTAATTATTCATATATAGGAATCCTTTAGTGATCACGTAGTGATATAATTTAATTTTGAGTACTATTTCTTTGGAGAACACAATGAGTTCATCCATGTATATGATGATTCATTTAACAGCCTAAACTTTGAAAGAAAAGTCCATGGCCCTTTGGAAACTAGCTCTTTCATTAATTAGGCCAAATTATATCCTATTATATGAAAAACTTATCCACTTTGTGGTGAAGGAATTATTCATACAATATTATATATCTACCAGTACCTAACTGTAACTAGATAATATATCCAAAAAGTACATCATCTTTAATCCACTCACCATTTAAATTACCTCATCTAGTGAAGGCAAAGCATAATTTTCTTATCTAATGCTATGTTTAGGTTACTAAAGTTGACATAGAGTTTAATTTCTCTACTCTTTTTCCTAAATTTTACCAATTTAAGTTAATTTCCTAACTGGGAATACAATTTTGGTCTCTAACAACTTCTATACTTGAATTTGAATTAGAGGTTCTATAATTGGATTTACTGGTCTTTATCTTTGCCTAGAAGGCTTATGATATGGTTCAATGGGATAGTGTGTGTAATGGCTATAAGTTTGAATACTTTTAGGTCTTTGTATGTATAGGCTATCACATCTTTGTATTCTAATAGTAGGAGTTTTATCTTTTATTTCTCAGTTTGAGTAAAACTTAGGCCTGTATTCACCTACTGAGGGTGTTGGCAAGTGCCCAAATTTTTTTTGAAAAAATATGAATTTAGTTGATGTTGGTGGATTTTTATTATGATCTTTGGGTCTAGATCAAAGGATCACTCCAAGAAGACCATGCCTAGAGGGATGCAATTTTCCTTAAATTATAAAACTTCATCTTATCCTAAGTCTTCACCATGCATGGGTTGAACGTCTTTCTCATATATTATCTGAGCTTCAAAATATTCAGATTTGTTTATGAATTATGTGATTTTTTGGTCATCTTAAAACACATAGAAGTTATCCACATTATCTAGGATGGAGGGGAAAGGGATCATCTCTACTAAAAACTTCTACATCTTTAACTCTTAGAGTGGTTCTAGATTACTAGCTAATGTTGTTAGCAAATCAATTGTATGTTTATACTATTTGGGGATGGCCTTGATGTTGAATCCTTTAAAGGACTCAATCAATTCCAAAGAACCATGCTTCTAATTATTTAGATAAGTAAGGTTACATTGATACTTATTCTTGATCTGATTGACTACCAATTTAGAATCACTAAAGATCTTTAACTATTTAAAATTATGCATGAGTATAAACTACAAGCTAAGGATCAAAGATTCATAATTTGATTTATTATTGGTGCATGGGAACTATAATTTATAATCAATAAGGTATTTCTTTCCATCCATATTTTTCAAGGCTACACCCACACCAAAACCTTATTTTGATCTAGCTCCATTGAAATGGAGAGTCCAGAACTGAGACGGACCTTCTATTTTATTATTTTTGGGAAGATAAGGTTTAGTTCCTAAATAACAAAAGGTCTAGATTAAGGGGTAAAATCCAATCAAATATAGTTAAATACATATTTTATATTCATTTTGATCAAATTAGTTATATGGGGAAACAAGTAACTTATTTGAAAAAATAGACTAAGACAACTGTTCTAAAGCCTAAAAACTATTTTGAAGGACTAAGAAGATGTTAGGAACCTGAATCTATCTTTTGTTTAGTAAAAGGATATGACCACCCCAAAACAAGACACCCTAGGTTCCAGCTTTGTTGTCCTCTTCTACCATTATTGTCCAAACTGCTCACAAATACCTAATTTTTTTGGCTTCTTTGCATTATTCCTATGTGAGCCTACCTATGAAATTTTGGATGCTAAATGTCAATAAAGCTCGTTATAGAGCTATTTTAATATTCAAACCCTAGATTTATCTACACACATGAAATAAAAAACACATCAAAAGCAAAATGGGGGAAAAATGGGTTAGGGGAAGTATGATCACATGATCTAGAACCCCTACTATCCTAATCATTACCTACATTAACCCTCAAGCTAGGGTCTTAGATCAAATGTAGTTCTCCCTTAAGGGACATGCATAATCAACATTCATGGTAGATGCAAGAATGAACTTCTCCCTAGGATCTTCCTTGATCAAGCATGTAAATCTATGTGTGATGCAAAATGTTGAGCTATACTATTGATTGATTTTTAATTATTTACCATGCTAAAGTAGTAAGTGCTAGATATAAAACACCTTATGATGTATTTTATATAGGAGACTCTTTATTTTAAATTTGAGATCTTTATTCACATTAGTTGACATCAAAAGGATAAATAAAACTTAAGGGAGGGGCTAAGAGGGGTTTAGGACCTCTTAAAAAAAGAGATGACCATTGGGACTCAAAATGAAAAAGAATAAGAGCATAAAAATTAAGACACCCTAGGGTCTAGTGTTATAGTCCAATCTCAACATTCCTATCCGAAAAGTTTGAGACCTAGGGGATTGGGATTAGCATAGGAAACACTACCTAGATAAGGTGGAATGACTGGTCAAAAGGTTCTAAATGACTAGTTATGGATAAAAAGGTGACTCAAGTAAGAAACACAACCACTATAAGTAAAACTAAGACATGGCTAATGTGAACAAGGCTCATATTATCTAGTAGGAGTCTCCTATGAAAAAGAATATGAAAAAACTTGATATGTGTGGTTGTTTGACTGATTTAAGGTGTATAAATTTTCCCTTTTTTATTCTAGTGATGAAATGAAATGAAGCACTAGAGTAAAAGAATGAAAAATAACATGTGTACCTGATCTTACCTATGTGGAGATGAATGTGTTTCAAGGGACCAACTCACTTTCTAGACAAGGAAGTGGATGGAGAGATGAATAGTGCGTAGAGAAAGAAGGAATCCCAAAAATGGATGCCTCTTGTACTAAATTTGAATGTGGAATCCATGTAACATGGAGAAGGAGGGTAATGTTTTCCCCCTATGCTAATTCTAGCTCAAAATTAGGAATGTTGAGAGGCCCAAAATCAATTTCTATCCTCTATCCCACATAAACTCATGTAATATAAAATGTGTATAAAATCTATAAGTTGTGAAGAGAAAAATCTATTATTCCCCCACTCTAAATATTTGAATTGGAATTGAGAAATGTTTAGAGGCCCAAAACTAATGTCTATCCTCTATCCCACATAAACTCATGTAATCTAGGTCTAGGTAATACAATAGACAAATTACTATAGATGGCCATGTAGTTCAACTTGATGAAAACCTAGGTATAGCTAGGTGTAATATGAAACTTTGGTCAATGTGCAAGAAGAGAATGGCATGTCTTTCCATTTCATATATATAATAATGAGTGATGAAGAACATGAAAATCTATTCCATGCCCCCAAAATCTGATATTTGAGTGATGCATCTATATAATCTAGTAATTTATATAACCACATATGAAATGGCAAATCTTGTCATGCCTCATGTGTAAAACTAGAGACCAAAACATTGTGCTCTACACTATGTCTATAGTTTGTTATCTAAGTCTATAATTGTATCATGTTATATGAAGTTATATGTGTGAAGACATGTAGTAAGTACATGCCCCTAAATATGGTATCTAAATTTGTATCTATATTGAAATCACTATGAATCCATATAATCTAAAACACCGTATCTGAATAGTCTATGTATCTGTATCGAAATCACTATGAATCTATATAATATAAACCACCATATCTAAATAGTTTATTTATCTATATTTAAATCACTATGAATATATATAATCTAAACCATTATATCTAAATAGTCTATGTACTTGTAAGTGAAAATCACTATGGATCCATATGATCTAAACCACTATATCTGAATAGTCTATGTATTTATAAACTAAAGGTATATCCCTCTAAATGTTCTGAGTAATGCTGAGTGACCCATATGATGTGAATAACTATATATCTTGACCAATTTGAGCTAAGTATGATAATCTAAATGTTATATGTGCAATAAACATGGTGTATCCACTTATGAGAGTGGATGGGCATGTTGGGTAAGTGTATAAATAGGAATAGTAGGAATGATTCCCCCCTTTTTGGGAGAGGGCTGAAATCTATGATAGAGGAGGTCAAGCCAAAAGTGATGACAAGTGGTGTAATATTAGAAATACGGTTGGCATGTTGTGAATATCTTGAGAGGTTATTTGATTGATTAGTCTAAGTTGTTGGAAGTGCAATAAGTTTTGATTGGTGATGATCAAGGTGTGTGTCTTAGTATAAGAGACAAATAAAGATTCTCATGCCATAGTAAGTAGATGAGGTGGTAAGAGATAAAATTTTGAGTGATGTCTAATGTGTTGTTGTCATGATTCTATGGAAGAGAATGGTTTGAAAAATGAGGTTATGGGGTTCAAGTTATGGTAAAATTGTATTTTGCTTTGATTGAAAAAGTTGACTAAATAGGAAATTTGATTGATGCTTGATTTATTTGTGCATTGACTAAGCTGATATTTTGAGCTATGGAGTGAGAGATATACTAAGGAGATAAGCACCTATCATGACCTAGTTCGAGTAGTTGACATCCTAGGTTCAAGCAAGTAGGGATGTAACCTTGGTAAATAACCTAAATGCTTAGTTTTTATATGTTTTTAGGCCTATTTTGGTGTTTTTAAGCTCTTTAAAGTAGCTTAGAAAAAAATCTAGTTTCAACACTCTTGTCCAGGGTTCAATGTTCATATCTATGTTTCAGCATTGCTATCTAGTTTACAATGCTTCTATCTAGTCCTATTGTCATATATCCAGCACTATTGTCTTGGAGGCCTAATTTGTCATTGATGTTATTTTGTTATTGATTGTTTTTCTATTTTGGCTTTAGATTTGGCATTGTTGATATATATATATATATATATATATATATATATATATATATATATATATATATATATATATAATATATATATATATATGTATGTATGTATGTATATATATATATGTTGTTTTTGTTGTTTTTATAGATCAAGGTATAGATGAGAGAGTTTTATAGGAGTTAGGTCATGGAGATATTGAGTCTATTACCATTCTCTATTGATGAGAGGGTTATCCAAGATAGGGCAAGGTTGGGTCACATGTGTGACCTAGGTACAATGTAGTGGGATCAATATCTGATGACTACCTTATGTGATAGGTAGAATGTAGATAAATGTACTTTTTGGCTCCCTACAAAGGAGATGACTATGACTTTGAAAGATGTGCATCACATATTGCATTTACCAAATAGTGGATGGTGAGTGATAATATAAGATGATATGGGTATTGATGTCATTAATCATGCATCCTTGTATTTTTATAGTGTGCCCTCAAGTATACATTAGAGAGGGAGTGATAGTGATGTACTATTGTCATTTATTATGTATTCTAGTGTTTTGTTCTTATAGAAGTGGTTGGTTATTTTGTTGGCATCATTTGTTGATGTGGATGGGAGTGGAGTGTCTATTTCATACAAGATGTACATGATTGTGCATAGTGTATAAGTATATGGCATTGTATTCTCATGGGGGAATAGTATGCTATCCCACCTATATAGGGATATTTACAAGTTTACTTGAGAGTCATTTAATGGTAGAGTGAGCACATCTACTTTATTACATTGTTGGGATTATGAGCACATAGAAGTTCTGCAGCCAATTTGATTATTGAAGGGGAAATGGGTACCTCCATAGACATTTATAGATTGGTAGATGAGTTAATTATCTATTTTATCCCCTTAGATGTATCATTATAGGTGGGTACTAGATAGATTGGTGGATGGTGACATCATATGGAGACCTTATAGAGGATTTCATAGGTGGGTCAAAGATGGAGTGTAATTTTAATATATAAAGGTCAGATATTAGATATATGACCATTAGGTTAGATTATATGAGCTCTTTTAGTATGAACACATGACTAGATAGCTTTGATTATCATAGGATGTGCCCCTAGTAGCATGGGTGTGGGTGAAGAGTGCATGAGCATCTACTAGGATAGGAGCTCATGCAAAACCTACTAAGGATGAGCTTACACCATTACTTTTGTATGAAAAGGATACAGACATAGAGATTATGGATTTGGATGATGTTGGATGTATATATGCATATATTTCATGGTGGGATAGTTATCAGTGGGCTCCATTATACCCTATTGAGTTAGGGGATGCTCTAGAGTATGAGGATCTTGAGCTGATTTAGATGATGGGAGGTAAGTAGTGATTACATTTGAATTATGTATACATTTGTGATTTTATTTTTATTTCAAAGTATATATCTAATGTAGTGTCATACTTTGTGTGCATGTGGAGTGGGAGGTGTGTAGGATGAAGCATAGGCTGGGTGGGAAGTGGAGATGATGACTATTGGGAGACCATCATTGAGTCGACACTCTAAGAGCTCACATAGCATGTACCTAACAATGTGGTAGAGGAAGGATTGATAAAGTGAGTGATATTAATGGATAATATTCATGTTAATATATTTGATAGGGATGCTATAGTGATAGCTACATATGTTATGGAAATAGGAGAGAGAGATGAGTTGGATAGGCATAAAATGCCTCCACATAATTTTAGGTCTATTAGCATGAGGATTTATGTGAGGAGAATGTTTAGCTACTGGATAGGGAGAGTAATTTTAAGAGGAATGTGGTAGCTTAAGGAGGTAAAAGGCCATTGAGTGCTAGGGTAGATTATGAGAGTTTTACTAATGGGGAGAGTGAAACTGAGAGTGAGGGTGTGATGCCCATTCATGATTGATTATACTTGATATGATGTATATATTTTGAAAACTCAAGATATGTGTGTGTGTGTGTGTGTGTGTGTGTGTGTGTGTGTGGAAATTGATTTGATTTTGAATCATGTGTATTATGTTATGTAATTTGGATCATATTGGTATATTTATTACAAATGGTTTACTAGAAATAGTTGATTTAGTGTTGATGTTGAGGTTGCATATGTTTTGGTAAAATAGTATTTGGGATGTGATTTGATTTTTGTTTAATAGGTTCAAGTGTGATGTTAGTTTTTATTATGAATCATATGTATTAAAAAAAATTGTTGTTTTGTAATTTGTAAATTTATTTGGTAAATTGAGTAGGTTTAAGATTTGTAAAATAGGATATTGGTAAGATCAAGATTTGGATAATTTATTTTGGCTAGGGATGATTAGTTAGAAATAGGAATGTTAGTTGTTAGTATAAGGGGATGTAAGATATCACTATGTGTGTATCACTTTGTGCTCAATTCCCTAAGAGTGGCTCAAGAATACACAGGTTGGCCCTTTGGCTCCATCATCATCTACTAAGTGAAGATATGAACTAATACTAATATGAATGTATGTCATATAAATCTATGTTATATTAATATCTAAACCCTAATGACCAAATAAATAAGTTCCCATACTATTCATGTTATGTAGAAACATGCCCTATATTTGATACTATCTATGGTACACTAACTATAGCTATATGTGGAGACTCTATAAGATGAAATCTCAATGGTTGCACAACTAAAACTATGTGCTTTGAAGGAAGCTCATCTATCTACAATTGTAGTGGATTACTATGTCAAATAACACTCTATGGCCTCTACTATGATGTGTATCACTGATTAATAGATTGAGATAGAACTATAACCTATGATGGGGGATCATCTAACCTCAATCATAGTGGGTTACTATGTGAGATAGGTCCTTGAAAAATCAAATGTAATGAATATTTGTCTCGAGTAGTACTCTATAATGTGGGTTCATCTAATCTTAACTGTAGTGGGTTGCTATGTGAGATAGGACCTTGAAAACTTGATTATAGTGAATATTTGTCTAGATTAGTACTCTATGATGTGGGTTCATCTAATCTTAACTGTAACAGGTTGCCACATGAGATAAGACCCTAAAAATGTTTTTGTGTTTTTTGTGACTATGTTGTATATGTATATGAAATTGTACTATGTACTGTTTGAAATATATTGCTATATGTAGGTTGATCTTTATGTACTAGTCTCCAAACCCTTTAAGTAGGTGTGATAGGAGATCTCTTATGAGGCTCTACATTAGAAACTACATTATTCTCATGATGAGTAGCTGGTGATTCTTATGAAAGAATGTCTTAAGATGACTTACTCTTGGAGTAATGAGATCTATGATTCCATGATGGAGGACATATTGGTGGCCCCTCTATGAATACTATTATGCCATTATCAATACATCTATTAATGTAATATTTGATTCCATTACAATCATTATCTTTATGTCCATATATACAATGATAGTTACAAAAGGGCCAATATGGTTATCTATGTAAGAGATGTGGATCTTGTCCAGGAGTAGAAGGAAATGTGATTAGTATCCTATCTAGTAGTGTTGATAATATGATATATGAGATATCCCACTCTGAATCAAACTATAGTGGTGCCCTACTATTGTTATTTATAGTACATACTATAGGTGGTACTCTAGAAACTAGTTCTCTATCTTAACTAGTTTATTTTTTGACTTTAGTTTCCTATCTTATTTTGGACATGGTGGATGTTGAGTACTAAGAGTTGTATATGGAGTTAATGTTGTGAAATCTAGAGTAATCTGATTAACTAAATCTAACTCAATCAATCTTAATTACTTCTCTAAGACTAAAACTATATAACATAAGTGCCTAAAAGAGGACTCTATCTAATATAATATGTGCTCTAAGAGGGTTTGATGAAGCCCCTTAAGAAAGATATGTTGAATCTATAAATATGTTGGTTTATAGATCAATCTTAACATGTGAGTCTTGAATCATAAGATATAATCACTAACTAGATCTGAAGTATTATGATGCAATGTGGCAAGTTTCTCATATGTAACATGAGGGCCTTTGTTTGTTATGTAATACCTGAGAAATGCCTCCTTTAAATCATCATATGTATACAAGGAACAAACAAGAAGTAGATGAAAGAACCAATTATGTGCATTACCCACTAGTGTCTATTGGAATAACTTAAGCAAAATTAAAGGACTCACATGAGATTGAAAATCCTTCTAAAAGGCTTGAAGGTGTATGAATGGATCTCTAGTGCCATCAACTTTAGACAATGATAGTATCTAGAAATGCTTAGGAAATGAAGCTTTGAAAAATGTTTTTGAAAGAGGGTTATAATGTAAGTAATTGGCATCCATCCAAGACTTATAAGCCTTGTTTTCCAAAGTAAGGAGACGTACTTGGTGTTTTAATTCACCAACTACATGCATAAAAGAAATAATCTCTTGGGATGGTATATTAGTATCTTGAAGTGGTTCATTCAATAGTTGAATTTGATCATTTATTTTAGCCATATGAATGCTAAATTTAGCAATTGGATCATAGAAATGGGGTGTGTTCACTTGAACCTTTTGAGGAATGGTAACTTATAACTTAATAAAGGGATATGGGCTACCATTATCTTTGGGTGAAGAGTGAGAAATAGGTGATACTATTTTAGGGGGTGGCTTGGGAGATTCATTGGTATCTTTAATATTTATTGAATCACATTATAATTGATTAGAGGATGTGATGTTATCATTAACATATGAATCATTTGAAATAGAATTATGTATATAAGTAGAAGTAATATTTTTTAATGCATTGTGTTTGAGAGGAGTGAGAAAATGATTAGAAGCATGAGATGCATTTTATTTGTCACTATGTACATAATAATCATCATTGTACCATGCATTATCATAATCAGAGTTTTTTTTTAATATTCATACTCATTTGCATGTTTACTAGCATACTCATTATCACTTCCATCATCACTAGGGAGAGGGGTAAGAGAAGATGATAATTATTTTATAATATTCAATAAATTATCATGTGAATTTGGAATACTATGTGCATATATATTATCCTTGAATAGAGTGTATACATTATTTTCATTTTCAATATGAGAAATAAGAGTAAGAGAGTTAACATTTAAACACTCTTTTGCCATTTTTTGAGATGACAAGGTAGATTTAAGAACATGAGATGTATCATTTGAACTATGCATTGGTAATTTGATTCTATTATGTTTATATTGTCGTAATTTGAACATAGAAGTAGAAAAAAAAAGAGATAGATTAGGTTCAAGTGGAAGCATGTTATCACCAATGATAGGTTCACTTAGAAATACATTACTAATTTGTTCATTTGATGAATTGTGCATAAGAGAATGAGAGGAAAATTACCTTTCCCATTTATCAAAATTGTTTTTTTAGAAGAGGGAAGAAAAGAGATAGGTTTGAGAGAGGAAGATGCATCTACTTTTTATTCACTATCAATTTCATATGTATCATCATAATCCTCACTACAATAATAGTAATTATCTTCATTGTAAATGAAATAATTTTCTACATTTTTACCTAATGTGAACTTCTACAAATTTGTCCATTCATTATCATAGTTATGAGAAAAATTTAGAAATTGATCTATGGGATGAGAGGGAAGAAGTGCCTTAGTGGTCATTTTATTTCTTTCACAAAAGAGAATATGTAAAAGTACTATTAATAAAATAAATGAAATAATAAATAATAACATAGAGATTTTGAAAATATTTTTGATACTCCAAATATTATATAAAAAATTCATAATTTTTATCTAAAAATTATAAGGATGGTTTGGGGTTTGAGGACCTAGTTTGGAAATATAGGGTTTTGGGTTAGGGTTTTAGAAAATTTTAAAATTATTATAATAATTTATATTATAAAATAAATTTGAATAAAATAAATGCACAAAAATGTATACAAGAATCAAAAATTTTAAATTGAACTTTTATACAGAATATGAAGGAAAAAGCCTAAAGGTACCTAAGGTTTTAGATTTGTTTGACGTAAGTTGGGTTCACCAACTATTTTATTATTTTTGGGAAACTAGGGTTTAGTTCCTAAAAAATAAAGGGTATATATTAAGGGGTAAAATCCATTAGAAAATATTAAAATATATATTTTATATTCAATTTGATCAAATCAATTACATAAGGAAAGAAGGAACTTATTTGGAAAAAATAGATTAAGATGACTATTTTAAATCCTAAAAAATACTATGAAAGACTAAGAATATGTTAGGAACTTGGATCTATAATTTTTTTGGTGAAATTATGGACCACCAAAAATAGGACACCCTAAGGTCTAGCGTTGTTGTCCAAACTACTCACATAGACTTGATTTTTTTGGGTTCTTTATGTTGTTCCTATGTGAGCCTACCTATGAAATTTTGGATGTTGAATATTGATAAATATTAATATAGAGATATTTTAATATTCAAACCCTAGGTATATCTACACACATGAAACAAAAAACACATCAAAATCAAAAAGGGTAAAACTAGGTTAGGGGAAGTATGATCACACAATCTAGAACCCCTACTATCTTGATCATTACCTATATTAACCCTCAATCTAGGGTCTCAGATCAAATGTAGTTTTCCCTTAAGGAACATGCATAATCAACATGAATGGTAGATGTAATAATAAACTTTCACCTAGGCCCTTCCTTGATCAATCATGCAAATCTATGTGTGATTTGAAATGTTAAGCTATATTATTTACTGTGTCAAAGTAGTAAGTGTTAGATATAAAATGTCTTATGAAGTCCTTTATATAAGAGACTCTTTATTTTGAATTTTGGAGCTTTATTCACATTATATGACATAAAAGGGATCAAAAAAACTTAAGGGAGGGAATAATAATGGTTTAGGACCTCTTGAGAAAAGAGAGATGATAGTTGGGACTCAAAATGCAAAAGGATAAGAGCACCAAAATCGAGACACCCTAAGGTCCAGTGCTATAGTCCAATCCCAAATTTCTTATCATATAGGCTTGGGACCTAGGGCATCAAGATTGGCATGGGAAACACTACTTGATTGAGGTGGAATGACTAATCAAAAGGTTTTGGATGACTGGTTATGGATAAAAAGGTGACTCAAGTAAGAAACAAGACCAAGATAATTAAAACCAAGACATGGCTAATAATAACAAGGATCATACTCTCTATTTAGAGTTTCATATGAAAAAAATATGAAAATACATGATATGTGTGGTGATGACCTCAAAATATGGCTCATTATTGGCATATTATTTCCTTGAAATCATCTCTTGAAAGATATTATCTTATACAAATCTTAGATTCTTAGATAGCTATTACATGGAAAATAGATATTTGTCTTGTTTATATTAAACTCAAGACTAAATCTTTACTTTGTCATTAATTTATAATACATAGCATGTTTTAGTGATATTTTATGTGAAGAATGCTCAAGAAGACACAAGTGATGTACAGTGAACATTCCATTTTGATCTCCATCTAGCAGAACTATGGACTCCGCAAGTTTGTTTCTGTGGACTCCACATGCTTGTTTCTACAGAATCTATAGGCTTGTTTCTATGGACTCTACAAGATTGTTTCTACAAAATCTATAGGCTTGTTTTTATAGAATCTATAGGATTTTTTCTATGGACTCTGCAGGCTTATTTATATAGACTCTACAGGCTCATTTCTATAGACTCTGTAGGGTCAATACCGAGAATTTTGTAAGGAAACAGGAAGTTGGAGACCAGATAGGATAAAAAAGAGCCATTCCAGATGGAATCAAATAAGAAAAATAACCACCTACTATTTTGAAGGACTTATTTTTGATAGATTTATATATAATCAAATTTTAGGACTATTACAGGATATGATATCTATTTCATCAAAATAATTGGATCTCTTGGAAATCCAATCTCCTATCTTTGGATGAAGGGATCAACTAGGAGTCCTATTCTTTTGCATCCTATTTTGAGTTTATTATATTGGTGTAAAGTGTAAGACTTTTGACTATAAAAAAAGGGGAAGAAAATAAAAGATATAAAAAAATAGAGGATCAAGAATTAGATAAGCATATAGGTTTCAATCAAATTGTAATTATTTCATTTCTATGAATTAATACTTCAAGTTTCCAGCACTAATTAATCTTTGTTCCTGAGTCTAAGAGAAACAAGGGCCCACTCTCCTTGGAACTAGGAATTGTGTATGGTATTTATATTTTGTTATATTAGTTAGAATCTTGTTACTATTTGCATTTATTTATAAAAACATCAAAATAAATTCATAGTTTAAAAAGAGCATTTTCTTATTTCATTTATTTTCTATGCAAAGTATGTTTTATTTTATAGCAGAAGTGTGAAGTAAAGTTCTTTTTGTAAGTAGAAGTGTGAATTTACTTTCCCTGCAAATGTAAAATAGGAGTGTGATCTTTTATTTCTAGCAAAAGAGTGGATTGATTTGATTTCTTTCTTTTTTTGGCAAAAGCGTGAAACAAGTAGTTTAGTCAAAGTTAGAATAGGATCAGCAAGCACCCCCATAAGCAGACTTCTAGATCTACCATCCCATACCTTACTGCATATAGCTTTGGACACTGGCCTTAGTTGGTAAGACACTAATTAAATATTGGTTAAATGAGGAGTTAGATGACACTCATCATTTTTGGTGCCATTTCTAGGGAACATAAGGTGTTAGTAAGGTAATAATTATTGATCTAAAGTATAAAAAAATTGTAAAAATCATAAAAATCCCAAAAATAATTAATTAATTGATGTACCATCCTAGAGATTTTAAAGGATGATTTATTCCAAAGTTTCCATTGAGGACACAAGTGGGCACTCCTTTAACATCTCTAAGTAGTGAACTAAAATATACAAGTGAAACCTATTTGCAAGAATCTTCTAAAATTGGGATAGGAACCAGGCTATTACCACACACAAGCCCCATAGGACAAATTCCTCAAGATCAATTTGTTACAGGAAGACATTATTTAGAGATTGCCAAAGACTTAGAAGAAGCATTTCAAAGATCCATAGCTAAAGAAAATTATGAGAACTTGGAATAACCTATAGCTGAGACCACAAACATTCAGTGGGAAGATCGTCTTGCTCTAAAATATCATTAGAAGAAGAAATGGCTCTCCAATAAAATCAACAATTCACATGACCAGGAAGGACTTTCTCCTTTCCTATTGTTGTATATCCTAATGATCAAACCCCCATGAAAAATATTTCACTAGCTAATCTGCCAAATTTTTGGGGATGATCTACAGAAGATCTTGATCAATTCTTATTTGAATTTAAGGTGCTATGTCAAACCTATGATTACACAAATAATAGCCAGAAATTAAAACTATTTCCCTCTACACTTAAAGATGTAGCTATGAGATGGTTCATGGGTTTACCTAGCAATTCTATTAGAACATGGGATGACATGGAAATAGAATTCTTGAACAAATCCCAAGATTACTGCCAATTGTGAGAAAAAAAGGATTTCTTCAAAATCAAATAGAATGAGGATGAATCTTTAGAAGATTATTTGGATAGATTCATGTTCACTCATAAAAGAAGTAATTATCCACTCACTAAAGACATTCAGAAAATGGTTTTATTGAAAGGATTGGATGAAGACACTAGAGATGCCTTAAATCTAATGGGTGGAGGAGACATAAATAAGTTGGCTTTCAATCAAATTTATGAGCTTTGTACCAATTACTCTCGAACAAAAATTGGAATTAAGAAAGGAAAGTTGGGGAAATTTAATGAAGTGGGTAAATTAATGAAAGAATTTGATAATCTCAAAATAGATATTTTGGTTAGACTAAATAGTACTCTAGATGGCCTTCAAGCTAAGGAAAATGCAATAGAGCCTTTAGAAATATACTATCCTAAATGTAGACAAAAACATGCCCTTAGAGATTGCCCCTAGATAGAACCAATATTTCGTCATGTGGGATCTGTGATGCAACAGATCATGATACCAAATATTGCACCCTTCTACCTATTTTAAAGAATCAAATGAAAACCCAAGTCCAGTCCACTAAAGAAGTAAATTATATTCAAAGACAAAACTTTGCCCCACAAAATTAAGCTCAAGGATAGTTTAATGCAAGAAGTCTAATTACTCCATGGATGACACCATGGAATTTTTTAGTCCCTTCACCATTTTGGAATCAACCCCAAATTCCATCAATTCAAAATCCATGGGTAAGACAAGATTGGAT
Source organism: Torreya grandis (assembly GCA_037957365.1). Taxonomy (NCBI): domain Eukaryota; kingdom Viridiplantae; phylum Streptophyta; class Pinopsida; order Cupressales; family Taxaceae; genus Torreya; species Torreya grandis. The sequence goes on from JARHVA010003850.1 coordinate 736,673, forward strand.
GCCAACACCTCCATGGATGGTACCACAACCACAGCAATAATGGGTACCACAACAGCATTGGATGCCACATCCATACCAACAATTGAATCAGTAGTGGAACCTACAGTCACAATTCACCCAACCAAGAAAACCACTTCAATAGCAAACCATTATGCCACCCCCAGTTATTTAGTAATAAGGATAAATCAATCAGTCCTCAATACCTACACAACCAATAACAAATCCAAAAAATAAATAAATAACACCTATTTATGTCAATGAATAGGAAGAAAAAATCAATGTTGGAGCTATTGAGTGTTCAGACATACATTTGAGATCAGGAAAAACTATGCAAAAACCTCCAGTACTCATTTCTAAGATACCTGATGAAAATAAAAAGATAGAATCATCTCAATTAAGCACTGGAGAAGCTGAAATCAAAATGATCTCTGAAGTAAACAAAGGAAACACTACTACACCATTAGTTCCTTTTCTTGAAAGATTAAGAGAAACTGATATCAAACCAGACTCAAACTTGGTCCAAGAGTTACAAAAGATCAATATTGAGGTACCCCTTCTACAAGCTATTAGGGATATACCTGAATTAAATAAGATCATCAAAAACCTCTGTATTAAGACACCTAGGAGGAAGGTAAAATATCTTGAAACCATACATGTTGATGGAAAAGTTGTTGATTTATTAGTTCTAAAATATGCAAATCTGGGAAGCCTAGTGATCACAGTCACAATCAAAGGAAAATAAATTCCTAATGTCTTGGTAGCTTTGGGAGAAACAATCAATGTCATGACAAATGATACTCTCCATGCATTATCTCTTATGAAAATGTAACCTACAACTACCATTCTTCAAATGGTGGACTAGTTGGTAACGAAACCAGAGGAAACTATAGAAAATGTTGAAGTGCTAATAGAATCTTAGGAATATCTAGTAGATTTCATGGTCTTGCAACCTAAAACAAAGAATCTAAGATATCATATAATCCTAGGTAGACCATGGTTGGCCATTGTAGCAGCATTGATTGATTGCAGGTCAGGAGACATGACCATTTCCAATAGATTAAAATCCAAATGCATCTCCTTGTATCCTCCTACAAAACCATCAACAAATTACATATAAGAACTTTGGGTGGATGAATTAGACAACACATTAAATAAAATTTTCTCCTTAGCCATGATCACAGTTAAAAAATAATTGGAAGAATTGAATGGAGATATATACCTAGAAACTATGGACTATGCTAGTCTAGAAACTATGGACTCTACTAGTCTAAAAGCTATGGACTGCCTTAGTTTAGGATTCTTGGGTTTGATGGAAAATTTTGAAACCTCCATTTCTAATTCTACTAGTACTTCTTCATCATATGATCATAGATTGATTCAAGAAAGTGTGTGGAAATTGGTAGAACAACAACAAACTCATTTCTTAGATGCATTTCATTATTTTTTAGCAAGGCTGATTCCTCTTGGAAAAGAGTTTATTGATAATGTAACCATGTTTCATAATCTACTTCCTCATCCATGTCCTCTAAACTCAGTAATTAGTGAGTTTAAGCAAATAGAATCCAACTATCCAGGTACAAAACTAATCATGGTATTACTTGGAAAAAATTTGAACATCAATAGTTGGTTAACAAATGAAGAGGAAGATCAAATCTTTGAAGTATTGGAAAGACATACCAATGCTTTTGCTTGGGATTATACCGACATGAAAGGAATTCACTCTAGCATATGCACTCATCACATTTACATAGAATTTGTCAAACTAATCAGATAACCACAAAGAAGAATAAACCCAACACTAAAGGAAATAGTGAAAGTAGAAATCTAAAAGTTGTTGGAAGTTAGGTTTATTTTCCCCATCTCAGACAGCTAGTGGGTGTCATCTCTGGTAATTATGACAAAGAAAAATGGAAAGTTATGAGTATGTGTGGATTATAGAGAATTAAACAAAGAAACATTAAGGGATTACTTTCCTTTACCTTTCATTGATCAAGTTTTTGATAACTTGGTAGGAAAAAAATATTTTTCTTTCCTGGATGGGTTAGTGGGTAGAACTAGATAATGGTAGCAGTTGAAGATCAAGATAAAACCACATTTAACTGCCCTTGGGGAACTTTTGCTTACCAAGTACCTCCATTTAGACTCTGTAATGCTCCAATAACCTTCCAAAGAGCAGTTCTAGCAATATTCTCTGACCTTATAAATGATTGTGTTGAGGTATATATGGATGATTTCACTGTTTATGGTGAAACTTATGAAGAAGCTCTTACCAACTTGGAAAGAGTATTGATCAAATGTGAGGAACATCAATTATCTTTGATCCATGAGAATTTTTTTTGATGATGGATGAAGGAATAGTCCTGGGACATCATATTTCTATAAAAGGCATTCAAGTAGATCCAAAGAAAGTTGAAATAATTTCTAATTTATCCATTCCACAAACACAAACTAAAGTTAAGACTTTTTTGGGACATGATAGTTACTACAGATGCTTCATAGATAAGTTTATTCAAATAGATTCCCCTATGTTTGCCTTGCTTACAAAAGATAGTACATTCGAATGGAATGATAGTTGCCAGCAGGTCTTTGAAACCATCAAAGCTAAACTTGTTACTTCTCCAGTATTAAGAGGACCAGATTGAACTAAGCCATTCCATATATACACAAATGCTTCCAATACAACACTAGGAGCAATTCTTAGACAAAAGGATGAAGGAGGTAACATGTATACTATATATTATATTAGCAAAAACATGACACCTACTAAAAGAAATTACACCACAACTGAGAAGGAATTCTTACCTGTAATTTATGAAATCAATAAATTTAGACACTACATAATAGGCTACAATGTATTTTTCTATATAGACCATTTAGCTATTAGATATCTTACCAACAAACCAATTGTAGGTGGTAGGGTTATCATATGGCTATTACTCTTACAAGAATTTGATGTTACTATTATAGACAAACCAGGGAAGTCTAATGTGGTTCCTAATTTCTTGTCAAGAATCAACACTATAGGTGAAAAAGAACTAGTGGAAGATGACATTCCAGATGAACAATTATTTGTTATTTTAGCACAATCTCTATGGTTTGCTGATATAGCCGATTACCTCACCATAGGGAAGTTTCTTATGTACTTTTCACAAAAAGAAAAGAAACATTTAATCAAAGAAAGTTCTTTTAAATGTATTAATGGAATGTTATTAAGATTTGGACCTGATCATGTGTTTCATAGGTGTGTGACAGATGGTGAAGCTTATGATATCATCAAATCTTATCATGATGAATAAGGAGAAGGCCATTACTTATCTCAAAGAACTATACTTAAAATCCTAAGAGCAGGATATTATTGGCCTCATCTTCATCAGCAAGTAAAAAGATATGTTAGACACTGTGATGCTTGTTAGCGAATTGTACAACCTACTCTTTCAATAGAGATGCCTTTGTACCCTCATCCTAAATTGATTTTAAAACCATTTGAGAAATGGGAAATTGATTTCATTGGTCTAGTGGATCCTCCTTCCAGAGAAAAAGAATATCTCCTAATATGTACAGACTACGTGACCAAGTGGTCAAAAGTGGAAGCATTAACTCATGCAAGAGAGGAGACGGTAGCTGATTTCTTATATTTCAAAATCATGCAAAGATTGGTGCTCTAAGAGAGATAGTCTTAGTGTAGACACCGAAATCATGTCTAACCCTTGGTCATCTTCCCTCTTGGTCCATTCCTAACCCATTCCTAAAACATGCACTTACTAATTTAAAAATAATAATTTATTATTAATATCCTCCCCTTTGACACCTCGTCTGACACCTCACCTTGGACTATTTCCCACCCTGTGACTCACCCAATACCTATTCTTACTTCTCTCTAACCACCTAACTAAATCTCATGCATATTTAGCCCAACCTTTGACAATTCTCCAATGGATAGTGCACTTGGCAGATGGAGAACGGGCTTGGTGGCTCTTTTACCCATTCTCCACCTGTCGACGTCGGTCAAATGTCGACCGACGCCAGCGGGATTGCCGAAGTCGGTTTTACTTAAACCAAAAATTCAAACCTTTGAGTGGATCAAAATCATAAATCATTAATCTCTGGAGCTAATCACGAATCTTGAAACCTCTTCTGACGGAACAAAGTTCTCATGCTTTTGCTTTCTAGTGTTCTAGATTCTTGGTGTTCTTATAAGGATCAGCATTCTTGACAACATTTTCTAAGCATTGAGGTCTTGCATCAGACATTCTACATAGGGATTGCACGATATCTCCATCACCAACAACAACTGAAACACAGCTTCTGCACCTTTGCCAACTCATGTCACAGCTAAGTATTTGTACTATTTTTATTTTAGTGTCATTTCAAATATATTAGCATTCTATCTACTGTCTATTCGAAGCATCCTTAACCCAACCTTCCCTATTCTTCTCAGAGAGGCTAAAAAGCCTTCTTTCACCCCTTATTCCATTTTCTTTACCTCTGACACTCCTTTAGTCTCTCTTTAGACAACACCCTCTGTCCAATCAACTCAGCACAAGCTATTAGAGACCTACAGACCATCTTAAGACCAATTTAATCAACCTGACTAAATTGCTTCACGAAAAGGCTAATAAGCCTTTTTCCTGCCCCTTACCCCTTTTCCTAACAACATACCCTTTGCCTTAGTTCTTATTAAAGATTATATCTACTATTTTACCATCCCAAACAAACTCCCTGACTCACAGACAAGACCACAGTCCATCTTGCAGACCAAAAACTAGACCTGTAACCCATCCCTGGCCATTACCCCAACCGACCTCGTCTACTTCCCCTACCGATGTCGACAGTATAACCGATGTCGGTGACCCTCCTGATCGACACCGGCAATATCACCGACGTCGGTGACTGTGCTAAGCAAATTGTAGCTTATCAGGTACACATTTGCTTTCAATTCTTTCTTTTTAGTCTTTTATCATTTCTCTCTTCTATCTTTGTCATATTCTATTTTAACAGTGGATTGTCATCCTCCAAGAATCCTTAGCACTTCTAGGACCAAGCTTTTTTTTTACAATCCACCCTCTTATCAGCTAACATTTTTCATGTTTTAGTGTTTGTCTCTTTCAGGTGTCATCCTCCACAACCAAAGAGGAGTTCTCACAACGTCTAGATAATGGTGCGCATGACTACATCTAGGTACATACAAGCCTTGACCATTTCTTTAAGTTTCTCATTTTCTCTCTTTGAATGTGAAAGCAAAAAATAACATAGAAACATTTTGGCACGCCCGGTGGGACCCTTAGGGCCTTCCTTGGGTTCCTTTCCTTCTTTTTTCATTTAGGTGCATTAGGTTTCTCCCTCTTTAACTCTTTCTTATTTTTTAAAAGACATCATAAGCAGGAATAAAAAGAACTTTTCTTTCTTTTCTTGCATTTTTAGACTAGTCAAAAATCATATTCTTCAACCCTTTCTTAATTTGTTTTCAGTCCAACTTAACATTTCAACTTGGGGCTTAAAATATATTGCATTCCATCTCTGTTTGCTTGCATTTCTTAGTCCACACTTAGTAATTAATAAACCACATATTGAATCAATCGTAGATCACTTGATGTTACACAACCAAACCATGTGCACTAAATCAAACATCAAACTCACCTGAGACAAGGCCCGACTGGGATTTCATCACCCATCAGATACCTTACCCATCTCGGTGATCCTACTTGGATTTCACCACCAAGGAAAAAGCCCACTCCATTCTCTAGCAGAGTCTAATCTATAGGGAAAGTATATTTTGGCTAAGTGAGACCAGCTTACCACTGGAATTATGAAGTGAGGGGAGCTTGCTCCTTAGCACCAGGCCAAGTATGGAACCTAACACAGACTTTTGAGTGCCTAAACATACCTGAAACCATCTTTAGACTACCTCTTCTAGGACCCTTATAACAGCCAACCTCCCCAAACATCACTTTAAGGCATAAGCCATAGGATTCTAAAAAGTTGATTCTTAGGATTTAACGCTTAGGATCTGCCTGTCTTCATCCTATTTTCTATTTTTATCTATTTTTTTTGAGCTGGTAAGGACGTCTTCTTTATTTCCAAAAACTTTTAAATTTTTTGAGTTTCTGGAAAACACAGTCACCAGCATCAGCTTTACCACCGATGTCGGCAACCTCCCTCCACTGGCATCGGTTATCTGACCGACGTCGGCCATCTTTCTCACCGACATCAGTTTTTAAACCTAATCGGTCACTGTCACAGTCCTTTTTTCTCAAAATAACAGTTTAAAACCTGACCCTTTTCCTACCAAAAACCCCCATTCTAAGTTTTTAAAACTTGAAAAACACAGTTTCTAGAATCTGACCCTTCTTGCCTTGAATGGTTTTGACACACAGTCAAACCAAGGCTCTTCTTGACCATGCCAGGCAACAACCGCTTCCACCTTCACCAACCATAACTAGTCCTATAATGGAGTTCCACTTAGAGACTGAAAGAACTCCTACTTGCCCAACCCCACCCCAGACTCTTATTGTCCCAGAAGGGGACCAAGATTTTGCATGATTCTTGGACCTCAACATCAAAGCCTTGTAGCACTATCTCGTGCACAGCCAAACGTGAGACTCCCTAGGCAACCCAATCTATGGGATGCTGACTTCCTTAGTCGAGACAATAATCACATCAACAGCATCTACAATTCAACCTATAGACAATCAAGCTAACACCTCAACTAATAATCCAACCGTGTCCTACCTTCAAAATTTAGCCTCTCCTTCTAGACCTACCTCCATGGGGGTTCTGTTACTCCCTCAATCTCAAACTACTCAACCAAATCCCACACCTTTCCAAAACCTACTGGTCTCTATCCCCCCTACTCTTGCACCTATCAACACAAGAGTAACTGTCTACCCTTCAACAGGTGTGGCTACTCCTCAACCATCTTTGATGGCCCCTATCCAACTTATGCCTACCAACCCCATAACACAAGTACCCTTTCAAATTTTGCCCCGATAACTAGCTACCCATATGTTGCATCTACGCAACCAACCACATTATATGCCCCTCTCAATATCTTTCAAGTGCCTTATAATCTAGGGGGCACTCCACCTACCAATCCGTCAATAGATATCATCAAAATGTTGATGGACAAGATGTCTAGCCTAGAGACCTCCATTTCCAGCTCACGCAATGCTCTTTCATATGAGCAAATTTACAATGAGCCCATTCATCCTTCTGTCCCATTTAGACCATATCCCAGCCAGTGGGAGCTTCCCAAATTTTCTCGCTTTCAAAGCAAGGAAGACCCACAACAAGACTTATGGGTATTTAGACATGCCTGTTACCTTATTGCCCATGATGATGCATTGCTCTTATGCATGTTTCCTATGTCCCTCTCTGGTGCTACACTTGACTGGTATAGCTCTATTGCTAGCCATTCCCTCTTCACATTTACATAGCTAGCCCAACATTTTCTTGATCACTTCTCCATTAACATCACCAAGAAGGTCTCGATCACGGACCTCTATTCTATCCACCAATTCAAGGATAAATCCATAGCTGACTTCGTTGCTCACTGGGGAGGCCTCATCAATCAACTCTCCTTTTCCTTACCCCAACCCAAACTTATTGAACTTTTCTCCCGAGCCTGTGCTAAACATATTTCTTCCACCTTACGGGTTCAGACCTTTCGCACCTTCGATGAAGCCTTCACGATGGCCTGCAAACTTGAATTACATGCCATTGAGGAGAATAAAGTCAAGTTGTGAAGCAAGAATCCCAACTCTAAGATCAATGACTCCTCTTCTTATAAACCTTCATCATCTAATCCTAAGTCTAAAGCTTCAGCTAACGCTATGGTCGTTAGACCTTTGTCCTCTTCAACCAATCAGCCTGAGCCATCCACATCTCAGAGCGCCACCTGCCAATTTCAGCAGAGATACGTACAATGACAGTATACTCCTCTCAGAGAATCATACGTGTCTGTGCTAGAAAAACTTGTTAAATAAGGGATTCTTAACCTCCCCCAGATCTGACCACCTCCACAATTTGATCCCTCATGCACTCTCCCTGCGTGGTATAGGGAAAATGACTTTTGCAATTACCACCGTGTCAAAGGTCATGACACGGGTAACTGTAAGACCTTTAAAAACATAATCCAAGACATGCTTGAAAAGGGTGATCTCATCCTAGATAATCCCAATGCACCTCCTAATTAGGGCATCAACATCTTCAAGCAACCATTCCCCAATCATCCACCAACCCAAAACAAAGTCCAGACCTTGATTGACAACAATCATGAACACAACATTCGAACAGTTAATACGGTCTCGCCTTTCATCCTCGACCAACCTCAAGAGGTTAGTCCATCTATTAGTCCATCATGTGTGGATGAACCTCTTTCTCTAGTTAGTTTTTCATCAACCTCTCTCATCTTGGAGGATGCCTCAACCTATCGGCACCACCGGTCTCACCATCCTCCTTCCTGCTGCCTATGGAGGACCTGACCTTACCTACTCCTAGACCGTAAGTGGAGGGCACCATAATCCCTACTCTTTACCTGCTTGAGAAGCCACATTCTCCAGTTCATTCTCCACCAAGAGAAGAACCTGACTCTCCATCTTCTTCGACCAACGACAATCTAGTTATAACTCTCACACACCTTGGGTCTGAGACTACTACCACACCTAACACATCTTCTCAAGGACCCAAACCTCATCTAGCATTTTCTCAACCATTTTCTCGACTAGTGGAGAAAATCAAACATCTCCCTTTAAGGAAAATGGAGCATCAGGGATTGTGGGAGCATCTTAAAGCTCTTCAACATCCCCGTGCCCTCTCGTCTCATGCTGCCAATCCTCCCAAGGTAGAATTTCCCAAGACTCTCAACAAAGACCAGACTCCCGCTTCTAAACCTGCATCTACCCCATCTAAACTGATCAAGTCACTTGGCATTCACCTTGTCTCTACCCTCACTCACCCACAAGTGAAGGTGGACTTAGACCAGACCTCGACCAATAGTAGTCTTCTAACCAAGTCGAAGAAGACTGCCAGACCACAGAAGTGAACCCCTCCTCCACTGTCAACATTACCCTCCATTTTAGGCCCTCATCCTTCTACCCTAATCGGAGTGCTCCCTACTCCGAACCTTAACCAACACAAATTACCTCCATTACTTCCTTTGCCCACCACAAGTCTACCCCCTCTCAAAAATTTGGCACCTGTCACAAAGAAAGTGCCGTCTTCACATGTGCCCGCACCACCAACCCAAAAGGTGGTATGGAAGCCTTCTTCAACACCTCCTAAGCAAAAGTCACCAGCACTTCATACATCAACAAGCACGGACCCCTTAGTAGGTTCATATGCTTTGATATTATGCCAACTTTTGCAGACTTCTAGCATAACCCTTCCATCTATCAAGCCATTCCAACCCCTCAAGTCAAAACCTTCCTGGTTCGATGAGATTTGCTTATACCATCATACGCCAGGACACGATATTGAGACTTGTTGTGCCCTCAAAGTAGTCATTCGCTGCTATATGGAGAAAGACACTCTTCTCCTTGAAGACACTCTTGACTGACCCTCAACACCTTCCCATCCAACCTCTTCAACCACATCAACATCTCACCAACAGGCCATGACCCCTTCTTCACCTCCTATCTTTGAAATCAATGCTATCCACATAACCACTAGATCACAAAAGGATAAGGCAAAAGAAAAAGCTGCTATTCCTTGGACCTATCCTTTTGTCTAGTCACCTCAACTACCAAAACCCAAGATTTCCATCTTAGGTGCATCCCAACCCCCTTCTTCAGAGGCAATCAAAGACTCTATGATAAAACAACTTCACCAAATGCCAGTGAAGATGACTTTATATGACCTTATCCAAAGCTCCCCCCAGCATCGTCAAGCTCTAATCAAAGCATTATAGGTAGTAGAGGTCCAACTTGAAAACTCTCAACCACTAGCTGCCCTAGTCCATTCTTTATCCCCCGTCACCTCTATCACTTTTAGTGATTCTAAAATTCTTACCTCTACCTTGAAAGATCAGGACGTTGCTCTTTTCATCACAACCTACGTTGATCAAACCCACATTAAGTGAGTTATGATTGATGAGGGTGCTAGCATTAATATCATTTCTACCCACGCCTTTGATCAATTGGCTCTTCCCAAGAATTACGTATCAAAAACCGACGCAATCCTTAGATCCTTTAATGACACCACCGCTAACACTATTAGCACTGTTATCCTCCATATTCACGTTGGTCCACGCACAATCCCAGAGCTCTTCTACATCATTGAGGGTGAATTCCAATATAACATGCTATTAGGATGACCCTAGATCCATGCCATGGTTTGCATCCCTTCAACACTTCACTATTGTGTCAAATTTGAACATGACAAACAAGTCCATGTCATTCCTGCTGACCCATCCCCTTTTAAGACTTGTAACACAACCTATCGACCTAATGACGTTCTTATTCCTCTCAAGGCACCAACCCAAACATTGTCTCCATCCACAGAAGCATTAACTAGTACACAAACAGTGGTTGCCATCACATCACCTTCTCAATTAACAACCAAGGACCCCATGGATGATATCTTCCAAAGACTTTTACTTGGGGAATATCGCTTACTTACTCTAAACATGTTCCAGACTCCTCAAGAGTATGGACAGCTTCATCAAAATCCAAGCAATGACCGTCAGGTTGAAATGGTCATTTCTTATGGTCCTCCTAGCCTTCGAACCAATCTCGTCTATGGGGGGTTAGATCAAGCTCCTACTGACTCAAATCCTTCCTCCTCACCTCGAGTATTCACATCTGATTTCTCCTTTCTTGGCAACCCCACCTTTGCACATACCTACCTTTATAGGTGTGCATGGAAGGGTTTTGGCTTTAGACACTACGAACAAGGCTCCCATTGGCCCATCGAACCACCCAATGACGATAATGCAAAGAAACGATATGGACTGGGTTTCCAAGAACCCACTAAGGCTTCCACAAATCTTTGCCCCAAACCCACCATCGACTAATCTCTTCTAGACTCGCCTATTCTTCCATCCTCACCTATGGAGTCGATGGTTTCCATCCCTCCTAGTTTTTTTTTTTGCATAAACACCATCCACTTGGAACCCCTAACCTATCAGCTCAACAGGTTTCCTAGGTCTCTCCCTCTCATTTATCCCAGCATGATAGATGATGAATCGGCAACCATCAACACTGTCCATTGAATAGATGACGATGCCATTCTTACCTGTATGGGTGCCGATGATTCTTTCATTCAGCACTCCCTACCTTCTGAAACACAGGTTATGTTAAATGAATCAACCATTGACATTAACCTTCCATGTTCTGGTGTTCCTCATGTCTTAAAGATTGGTTAATCTTTAGACACCCAAGAGCAGATCGACTATACCACATTTCTCTCAGACAATCGCAAGGCCTTTGCCTAGACCTACGCTGACATGCCTAGCATCAACCCTAACATTGCCACTCATAACATCGTCACAAACCCAGAGGTTAAGCCTGTTAGGCAAAAGCTTCACAAAATGCATCCTCATGTTGCACTTCTTGTCAAAGAGGAGCTTCAACATCTTCTCTCTATCTCTTTCATCCAACCCATTGATTATCTGTAGTGGGTATATAACATTGTTCCTATCACCAAGGCGACTGGGGGGATCCAAATTTGTATGAACTATCACAACTTTAACCTAGCCTATCCCAAAGATGACTTTCCTCTCCCAAACATTGACCAACTTGTTGATCTTATGGCTAGCCATGAGATGTTATCACTCATGGATGGATTTTTAGGATATAACCAAATCTTGATTACACTAAAAGATTAGCACAAAACCACCTTCATTACACAATGGGGAACTTTCTGCTATCAGGTCATGCCTTTTGGTCTAAAAAACACAAGCGCCACATATTAGCGTGCCATGACTTACATTTTTCACGATCTCCTCCATAAAATCATGGAGGACTATGTAGATGACCTGCTTGGCAAGTCTAAGATTCATCACAACCATTTAACTATCCTCAAGATCATCTTCTCTCACCTTCTTCAGTACCATGTCCATCTTAACCCCAAGAAATGCGTCTTTGGGGTCCTCTTAGGAAAGCTCCTGGGATTCATTGTCTCTCTTCGTGGCATCGAGATAGATCCTTCCAAAATCTATGCTATCCTCGAGATGCCACCTCTGACCAATCTCAAGCAACTTCACAATCTACAAGGGAAGCTCCAATCCATCCACTGCTTCATTTCGTAGCTTTCTGACCGTTGCCAACCCTTTCATCATCTCCTCAAGAAGGACGTCTCCTTTAAATGGGATAAAGATTACCAAGAGGCTTTTAAAGCCCTCAAATGCTATTTGGTTTCTCCACCAGTCTTTATTCCACCAAAAGATGATCAACCCTTCTACCTCTACATCTCAGCAACCAATCATTCGTTAGGTGCCATGATCGCGCATCGAGACGAGTAACACCGTGAGCAAGCGGTCTATTACATAAGCCGAACAATTGTCAACTATGAAACTTGGTATACTCATACCGAGAAACTCTATTTGGTATTAGTCTTTTCCACTACCAAGCTCCATCACTATCTTCTCAATCATAAAACCTTTGTCATCTCTCACACTGACCCTCTTAAATACATGCATTCCAAGCCATATCAAAACCAGCGTATGGCTCATTGGCTCATGCTTCTTGCTAAGTTTGACTTAGAATTTATCTAGAAAAAATCTATAAAGGGGCAAACAATCATTGACCAACTAACAGATGCCCCTCTTCCTGACAATCAACCTTCTCAGTGTGAGTTTCCTGATGAATCTATTGCCACTCTCTCAACTGATGACACATTCTACCAAATGACGATGTTCTTCGACGGCTCCAAATGTCAACTCGGTGGGGGTGCGGGGGTCATCCTCATCCCACACGAGGATGAGCCCATGCCCCTATCTTTCAAACTCGACTTTGAATGTACCAATAATATGGCCGAATACGAAGCCTTAATTTTGGGACTTCAAACTACCCTTTCTTTAAACATCAAGACCATCAACATCTTTGGTGACTCATAACTTATCGTCAATCAAATCAATGGTTCATATCTTTGTAAAAATGAAATTTTACAAAGATACAAGCACTGTGTTGACACTCTTCTAGCATCTTTCGACCATCACTTATTGCAGACTGTCCCTCGATCTACGAATAAGTTTGCTGACACCATGGCTTCTCTCGCCTCACATATTCCTTGTTCATCGTCCTCATCAAGAATTTATGTCATGGTACATCATGTGCCATTGCCTTCATACATTTCCACTGACATCAATCTCATCCACACCATAGACTCTAGTTCACAAGATGTATGGTATAAACAACTTGTGGACTACTTATCTCATTCTATCATTCCTCCCAACCTCTCTAGCAATGCACGATGGGCTTTTACCAAGCGCACCGCTTGCTATACTATGTTAGGGGGCCTTCTCTATAAAAGAGGTTTTGACGGCCTTCTTCTTCACTGTTTAAACTCCACTGATGCCTCTCATGCTATTAAACAAGCCCATGATGGGATTTGTGGTAGACACTTCAGTGGTAACTCGATTGCCAGGTGCATCCTTCGCCTGGGTTATTATTGGCCCACTCTTCATCAAGACTATAGCGATTATGTTCGGCGTTGCATCATGTGTCAGCAGCATGCTAACTTGCTTCATCTCCCTAGTCACGCCTTACAAGTCACTCAAGATTTTTGGCCTTTTTCACAATGAGGCTTAGATCTCATCGGCGAGATTAACCCTCATTCATCTCTTCATCATCAATCCATCATCACTGCCACTGAGTATTTCACTAAATGGGTGGAAGCTATTCCTCTCATCTCCACAAAATCTGAGAAGATTGTCGACTTCATCAACACCCACATCATCTGTCATTTTGGTGTACCTCACAAAATCATCACCGATAACAGAAAGTCATTTAAAAACAAAACTGTTTAGAAACTTTGTGACTCCTTTGGCATTAAACTCAACTTTCTTCACCTTACTACCCATAAGCAAATGGGCAGGCTGAGGCTTCTAACAAAATCTTAAATAAAATTCTTTGAAGGTGGTCAACGACATTGGAAGGGATTAGCACATTCATATTCCCTTCGCTTAGTGGGCTTATCGCACTAGTATTTGAACCTCTACAGGTGCTACCCCTTTCTCTCTAGTGTACGAAATAGAGGATGTCTTACCTCTCGAAGTATAGATCCCATCTCTTTGCATTTCACTCCATGACATTCTTTCTAATGATGACTTTCGTCAAGATCGATTAGTTCAACTTGAGTTACTCGATGAACGTCGTCTTGCTGCCCTTAACCATCTCCATGTCTATCAAAATCACATCAAACGAGCCTATAACAAAACTCTGAGAGAATGAGATTTCAATATCGGAGACCTCATCCTCAAAGAGAACCAACATGTGACCAATATGGAACGAAGTAAATGAGGCAAATTTACTCCTAATTGGCTCAGACCTTATATCATCACGCACAAGTATGGATCAGGGACTTATCGTCTGTCTTCTCTTGAAGGTCGACCAGAACCTGAGCCCCTTAATGCTTTGCATCTGTGACCATTCTACTGTTAGTCGAGTACTCATCCACTTAAAATTTAACTTGAGCTCATCCCTTGAGCAATCCCTATCCTTTTAATCCTCAATCCTTTCCACCCTTTTTCCCTTAACAAAATCCTCTACAACCCTTTTATGACGTATGGATGCTTTGTCTTAATAAAAGGGAGCCCTTGACCTTCTATAAGTCTTGTCCATGACTCAACATTCTGTCAAAACTAAATCAAGATGTCAAAATATCCAAGGTCACAAAATCAAATCAAAAAGCAGACTGCTCCTTCGAAGGACAGCTGTAATATCATTGATGTAGCTAATAGACTGCTGCCTCGCAGGACATCTATTCAAAAGCCCTTAAATTTATAAAGCAAAATATAAACTACTCCCTCGAAGGATGGCTATGACTAAATCTTGCTACAAATCGCACTTTTTTAGAAGCTTCTCGCATCGATCAGCTTCACAAATGACCACCAAAACAAGATAACATCTCTATGTGGACTTCCCGCATTGATTAGTCCACTCTAAAAAAAAAGGGGGTCATGGACTTGATTTGTAGTTGTCTTAGGGTCTCCTATAAAAAGGGGCAAAGTTATCCCTACTCTAAAACGGGTTATCCTCTCCTCTTATCCCATCACCTACTCAAGGGACTTTGAGCTCACTTTAATGTCGGAGTGATTCGATTATCACTCTAACACAAATCATGGTCAATGATGCAACGCATGAATGGGGCTCTTGGTTCTAACAACCCCTATTTATGCTATCATTTTGGTCCTTGTCAATAAAAGGGCGCTTATGCCTTTTACTTTCTACCTACACTTTGGTCACATTCAACTACATCATTTGTCCACACAATTCAACTCGACTTTTTTTTACCACTCGCATAGCCTAATCATTCTGGTTTCCATAGACATCAATACACATGGAAACTATCAACCACACAATTTATGTCAAGCATAAACCATTACTTGCTAAAGCATAAATCGACCTGCAATTCATTTTTAGCATTCATCCATCACGAATATGGATAGTTGCTAGGGATGAAGAACCCCAACTAATGTTACAAAATACACCATTTGGAAAATGTTGTAGCATCATCTTCTCCTCATCATTTCAAGCATGTACCCTGAGACATATGGGAAGTCCTATATCATTATCATGACCAAAATCAACCACTTTGATCTTTTTCCTCCCTCTTGGGAGAACTACATTGGCCTGAGGCCCTAACAATAGGGGCTATGTAGGCAGCACTCAATTGACATGGGGTCTTCTGGGGTTAGCTCGGCCATTCCTTCATCACATTTCTTCCATCACATTCTTTCATCACCTGCTAATCACATCTCAAACAATCACATATTTTCATATCATTAACATTAAATATCATTAATCATTAATCCTAATCATACATTCATCATCATATCAACACAATAATATCAGCATCATAATCCTAAACATCAAATCAAAACATTTATCAAATCAAAATAACATACAAACACATACATAACATTTTTCATAACACGTCAATGATCAAAATCACATCATATACATATATATATATATATATATATATATATATATATATATATATATATATATATATATCAATGTTTTATACAATCGCACAAACTGTGCATCCCTCTCTCTCAAAAAAATCAAGTACATCTCACATCAACGGCTCGTAGGCTGGTATATACATCATAAATAATATCAAAATCTGCCCTCAAGGCTGTGGCTGTGGTGGTGGTGGCGGTGGCCGAGAAGATGCTGTATCCTCTCCCCCCTCTGATCTGTGTCATCTGTGAGACTCAAAAGCCGTCACTCAAGACATAGACCTCTGTCAGTTTAGCTCTGCCCTCATCTTAGAGTATTGATGTATCTAAGGGAACCCCTTAATGGCCCTCTCATAATATGTGATCTCATCCAATGCATCGCTATATCTAACTATAAATACAGTCTGCAGTGGACCCATCAGACCTACTACCGTGCCCTGCACTGAACCCTGTGGCTATGAAAACCCTAGCTGCACTGACACTGACTGTGTGGGTTGCTGAACTAGCTGCTAAAGTGGATGTTGCATCGAGCCCTATCCCATCAAGCCTTGTCCTACTGATGCCTATGCCTGGGCTGCAGCTAACTGACTCTACAAAATAGTGACCTACTCTGTCAAAGCAGCCACTCGACCTATCAACCCTGCCATCTCCTCCTATAAACCTATGACCTAGCTCTCCAAAATGGTCACTCATCCTCATGCTGCATCCCTCTCTTGGATGGCAGCATCCCTCTCCTATCTAGCAGTGTCCCTCTCCTGCCTCGCCATATCTCTATCTCTGATCACTGCCTGTAGATCAATCTGTGGTCCTGCCTATATCCTTGTATACTGATCTGGCCACCATGTCGAGTAGGCCTCTGTACATCTTAGGTTTTCTATCCTGAGGCCTACTGGTAACTCCTCAAAATTAGGGCCCTCTATCTCCTCTGGCAATGGGAGCGGCACCTCAATGTCATCCCATCTATACAATAGAAAGGCAAGTGACACATCCTGTTGTAGTCCATACTGGTGCCGCACTCTCTTCATTGGTACCCTCTCGAGCTTGCTGGCTCATCTGCCCCTAACCCATCACATACTCTGAGTCCTGATCAGCTACTCTCCCTAATCTCTAAATGCTAGATACACTAGGTACAGTCTCTAAATAATATTTGTAGGGATCAGGGCCTCCAATACCCCTCTATAGTGGTCAATATCTCTGACCACTTCATCCACCCGCGTCTACGCCATCACCTCGCACCATCACCTAAATCCAACTCTGAAACTAGCTTGAATCATCACTGGGAGGCTGAGAGGTCGTGTGACCACAATGTGCTGATAAGCCCAGTAATGCAGGAGGTGGCTAACACATAAGCTATACCATCACCGCCGACTAATGCCCCACAACTCTCTGTATACCTGGGCCAAAAAGACTGGTGCCCAAGTGAACACTATCTGTCACTCAATCATATCTATCAAAACACTGGTCATAGCGACCAAAACTTATCTCCCTCTGCATCTGGTAGTGCATAAACTATGATGCCTATCATCATCAAGATCTCCAACCGATGTGCATCCTCATCCACAGTGTAAAGGGGCTCATACGCAAAGCTCATTGAATGGTAACTAGTCTCAATGACATGCTCCCCAAACAACGTAACCATATGAATACCATGTGCCTCTCTCGAGCATGCATATAAGTCTACTCCATGTACCGATAGCTACAAAATCTGGTATACATCCTCCACTGTGATCATCATCTCTCTAGTGGGTAGGTGGAAAGTGTTGGTGGAATGATCCCACCACTCAATCAGTGCCACCATCAGGCTCACATCTTGCACCACTCTATAGTAGTGTCACAGCCCACCTAGTCCCACTGCACTCATTTATGCCCACTCCTCTCCTGTGATGTCCTGACACATTCACATCAGCAATGTTGGTAGTCGATCTTGCAGCATCAACATCTGCCTCACCTGCATCCATCGAAGTCAATCTCATGTTAAAAATTTCCCTCTTCTTTCTATTTTGACCAACCTATTTGACCATCTACGCCTAACCTGACCCTCGAGAAGCCCTTGGCATAGCTTCGACCCCTCGACTTGACCATTTTTCATCCCTCTTTTGATCAGGTAGCCACTAACATCGATAAGCATGCTGGCAATGTTAGTCACTTAGTGACCGACATTGGCAAGTTAGTGATCAATGATGATCGCTGGTCTACTGACGTCGGCGAAGACACCAATGTCGGCAACTAGTTTGGCCCTAGGGTTGAACAGGTCGAGCCCTAACTTTAGGGCTTCCCCATTTCTACCCTACAACACCCCCCAAAACCCTCTTAATGCCTCCTAACCTATCCTAGATCCCTTCCCCACCCTCCTAGCTACCCTCCCCCCTCAATTTTTGCCTAAATAAACCATAATTTCAAAAATCAAATCACAACAAAAATCAACCAAATAGGGCTTAGAGACCCTCCTACCTTGTCTCAGCATCACCAACGTGGTGGCACGATGGGTGCCACTGGTGGTGGACCTCCTGTGGGTCCTCTACTACCCTCTGCCATCACTTTTGCATCACTATGCCCTCAAGCTCCTCTTGGCCCGCAAACGTCTCTATAGCCTCCAATCTCTCTCCACGTGCCTCTCTCTCCACCAATGTTTCTTTGACACCTCACACTGCTCCTTGGTCAACTTAGTGTCACTTTCACTCAAAGACCTACAGATCTCTTTTTTTCTCTCAGTCAAATAGCAAAAATGACTTTTGGTGGGCCACCAATCTAGTTTTGTTAGATTTGGCAGGCCACTGACGTTGGCATCAACGTGCGTTAGTCTGCCGACTTTGAGTGATTTCCTACTGACATCGGTCCCTTTATGTCTCTGGCGTCAGTTTTATCACCGACGTTGGCAACCTTCAAACCTCTTTTTTTCATCATGTTACCCCAAAATCATGCCCCCAATCAGTCAGCTCTCCAGTACAAGTCATTTTGGCCCCTTGGGGCACACTTGAGATCACTTTTACCTCCGTCCATTGACCACCAGACCTTGGAGATCATAACCATCTCCTCTGAGCACGACTACTTCCAAAAGTGATTTTGCCTTGGTTGTTTTTTACATGTATGCTACCTCATGATTGGTTAGCAAAATTGTGCGCATATTTTTGACTTACACAAGTATAGGATCACAAGCCAGTTGATCCCCACTACTTGTGACATTTTTATGTTTTTGGGAGCACTTCTTAAGCCTGGGATACCTAGAACACGATGACCATTAGAGCTTTAGCTTAGATTGAATAACCCAATCAACAGATGACTAAATGTTAGGGCCCAGTTATTTCAATTTTGGCACTCCTCGACCCTCGACCTGTGACAATTTGACCTGACCATCTTGTGAAGTGGTGTACGTGTGATCACGACTTTTGCAGCGTTCTCACTCTATCTTCACCCTTTTCATCCACTCTCTATCAAATCAACACTCGATTCTAGGTTCCCTTCTCTCGACTCCTACTTTGAGGGGGAATACCTCATCCATAATCAGGGCAACCAACCCTCCTATTTTTGTCTTGCAATTCACTTGAACAACTAACAAGATGAAATAAACCTTATCCCACACCTGGGGAAACCAACTCCTATTTTTGTCTTGTAGTTCGTCTAGAGCAACCAACAAGACAAAAAGGGGCAAATGTAGACACTGAAATCATGTCTAACCCTTGGTCATCTTCCCTCTTGGTCCATTCCTAACCCATTCCTAAAACATGCACTTACTAATTTAAAAATAATAATTTATTATTAATATCCTCCTCTTTGACACATCACCTATAACACCTCACCTGACACCTCACCTTGGACTATTTCCCACCCTATGACTCACCCAAGACCTATTCTTACTTCTCTCTAACTGCCTAACCAACTCTCATGCGTATTTAGCCCAACCTTTGACAATTCTCCAATGGATAGTGCACTTGGCGGATGGAGAACGGGCTTGGTGGCTCTTTTACCCATTCTCCACCCACCGACGTCGGTCAAATGTCAGCTGACGTCAGTGGGATCATTGACGTTGGTTTTACTTAAACAAAAAATTCAAACCTTTGAGGGGATAAAAATCATAAATCGTTAATCTCTGGAGCTAATCATGAATCTCGAAACCTCTTCTAGCAGAACAAAGCTCTCATGCTTTTGCTTTCTAGTGTTCTAGCTTCTTAGTGTTCTTGCAGGGATCAACATTCTTGACAGCATTTTTTAGGTACTGAGGTCTTGCATCAGACATTCTACATAGGGATTGCACGATATCTCCATCACCAGCAACAACTGAAACACAGCTTCAACACCTTTGCCAACTCGTGTCACAGCTAAGTATTTGTACTATTTTTATTTTAGTGTCATTTCAAATATATTAGCATTTTATCTACTGTCTATTTCAAGCATCCTTGACCCAACCTTCCCTGTTCTTCCTAGAG
Source organism: Torreya grandis (assembly GCA_037957365.1). NCBI lineage: Eukaryota > Viridiplantae > Streptophyta > Pinopsida > Cupressales > Taxaceae > Torreya > Torreya grandis. The sequence goes on from JARHVA010003850.1 coordinate 757,220, forward strand.
AGGTTGAAAAGCCTTTTCTCACCTCTTATTCCCTTTTCTTTACCTCTGACACTCCTTTAGTCTCTCTTTAGACAACACCCTCTGTCCAATCAACTCAACACAAGCTATCAGAGACCTACAGACCATTTTAAGACCAATTTAATCAACCTGACTAAGTTGCTTCATGAAAAGGTTGAAAAGCCTTTTTCCTGCCCCTTACCCCTTTTTCTGACAACATACCCTCTACCTTAATTCTTATTAAAGATTATATCTACTATTTTACCATCCCAAACAAACTCCCTGACTCATAGATAAGACCACAGTTTATCTTGCAGACCAAAAACTAGACCTGTAACCCATCCTTGGCCATTACCCCAAATGACCTCGTCCACTTCCCCTACCAACGTTGGTAGTATAATCAACGTCGGTGACCCTCCTGACCAACACCGGCAATATCACCTATGTCGGCGACTATGCTAAGTAGATTATAGCTTATCAGGTACACATTTGCTTTCAGTTCTTTCTTTTCAGTCTTTTATCGTTTCTCTCTTCTATCTCTATCATATTCTATTTTAACAGTGGATTGTCATCCTCTAAGAAGCCTTAGCGCTTCTAAGACCAAGCTTTTGCTTAGAAATCCACCCTCTTATTAATTAACATTTTTCATGTTTTAGTGTGTCTCTTTCAGGTACCATCCTCCACAACCAAAGATGAGTTCTCACAATGTCTGGATAACGGTGTGCACGACTACATCTAGGTACATATAAGCCTTGACCATTTCTTTAAGTTTCTCATTTTCTCTCTTTGAATGTGAAAGCGAAAAATAGCGTAGAAACACTTAGATCAAGGACCATAGTTCATGTCAAATATGATAAAGTATTACATGCAAGTGTATCAAACTTAGCATAGAAAAATATCTCCATACCATCCACAAGTGAATGGACAAGTTGAAGTCACCAGCAGAGAACTGGAAATCATTTTAACCAAGGTTATTAATTCTAGTATAAAGGATTGGGTAGATAAGGTACTAAAAGCTGTTTGGACCTATAATACTACTTGGAAAACAATAACTAGATTTTCACCTTATGAATTGGTTTATGACAAGAAGCCTTTATTCTCTATTGAATTTGAATTACAAACTTTGAAAATAGTTGTAGAAGTAGGAATTGGGTTAGAAGAAATATAGAAAGAAAGACTCCTACAACTTAATTAGCTTGATGAAATAAGGATGAAAGCACTACAAATAACTGAACTAGTACAACATCAAAGAAAAGTCTGGCATGATGCACAAATCAAGCAATAGAAGTTTTAGAAAGGAGATTGGGCACTATTGTTTGACTCTAAATTTCAATAGTTTAAAGGAAAACTATAAACAAGATGGTTGGGACCTTATGATATTGAAAAGGTCTATGAAAATAGTTTTGTTAAGCTGATACCTATTGATGACAGCAGAAAAGCTCTATTAGTCAATGGACAAAGATTGAAGCTCTATCAAAAACCTCTCAATAAAAATGAATTTATTTAAAAATTAAAGGATCAAGTAATTATTCTAGAAAGCTCTACTTCTTCCAGTGAACATGCTCCTTGATAATCCTCCAAAAAAATAAAAATAAAAATAAAAAATAAATAAAATTAATAAAAAATAAATAAAAATAAAAATCAATCAATAGTAAAAATCTTTCCAGGGATACTATTGACAATGCATACCCAAAAAACCAGCTTGTTGGTTGGCTATGCATTGCAAAAAAAAGGGCTTTAGCTAGAAAACAAGAAATGGTTGGCCAAAGGAGAAAAACAAAAATTTATAATAAAATCTCATCATGACACTATGATTGATCATCTCTATGAAATAAACTAATCCACGTAAACCTATTTGTGCAGGACACAAGGTGAGCAAAGGATAACATCTAAGGTTAAAGTAAGTAAGACATATATTTTATTTATCTATGTTTAGTTAACTCATTATCATTGATTTGATTAAGACACTATTCTTCTGAGATTACCTAAATTTGAATCATCTGAAATAGAATGACACATACCATAATGAAAAAGCATGCAATTGAGCTGCCAAAGGTGTATGGATAAGTGTGCAGCTTTGATATCATCAATTAAGTCATCAAGTACCATAATGATGGGACATCATAAAAAGGAGTTTTCAATGAAATAATGAATCTATGTCACTATCAATATGACATGTCATCATTTCACATAACTTGTATTGATGAGACCAAATGGTTGGCACACTCCATAAAAATGTGTGGTGTTTAACTGTATCAAAACATCATACCACACTATGGACTCATACAGTTGTAACATTTCAAATGAACTATTTTCTTTCTATAGACTTTAACAGAAGCTGATCCTCAGAGCCTATTGCCTACCGACTTCAACAAAAGACTAGTCTACACCTTAATTAGAGTTAAAGGAACTGAACTGACTGTAACTCTACATAGAAATGGGATAGAAGACAAGATCAGAGCTAAAGGATCCAGTGAAGTTTCATAAAGACAAAGCTTCTATAGTAGTGTTCAAAGCCAATGGATGGCTACCTTTCATTGAAAAGATCCAAGGTTTTGATGAAACAATGGTAAGTGAATTCCTTACCAATCTCAGCCCTGAATTTTGAATTGTGAAAGGAATTATTATCCCTATTACAACTCAAATCATAATCCAAATTATACAAGTTCTAGAAGAAGGAATGAGAGCTATATGTAGAGTTTCATTTAGTGATTTAATTAGTCAATTTAATGGTAATAAGCAGACCAAAACTTCATGTCTAGTAGATTCTAAGGGAAAATCAAAAGGGATTAAAAGAAATTCACTTCCTGAACCTTAGAAATATGTAGCCAAGTGGGTACTTAAATATATCATTTGTGAAGGGCAACATAGTCTTTTAGGGGGAGATGCCATGAAAATGTTGATACATCTTAAGCATGGGAGACAAAAACCTCAGTACAAAATTAAACTTCCATCTTTCTTCTAAGGTGCTCTGCAAGTTATGTCTACAACCCCTACTACTGCTCTTAGGCATCATGGCCTTATTCATATTATTATCCAACATCATTTCCTTCAGCAAGGTCAAGAGGTCTGAGAGGAATTTTAGAATAGTATAACACAAGAAACCCCAAATGTACCATAGGAACACTCATTTCCACCTAACCCATTAGCTGAGAATACAACACTAAGAAAATAATCTTAGACTGTAATCTCCATAGAAATACCTTCTTCTTCTTCAAGAAGAATCATAAGGTCTCAAAACCCTAAAATTTCAAGGTCTCCACAAGAACCTCATGAGTTTGTAGTACTACTAGTTCCTTTGATAGGAAGAAGAAAATTGAGATGGAAGGTTGCTACAGAACTTGAGAAGACCAAAGGTTTGGTGGTTGAGAAGGAAAATCAATAAAGTGTAGCTCAAAGAGTAACTAAAAGAAGGAGAATGCTTACTTTAACATAAGAAGATGAACAAGAAATTGTAGATATTTTAGATAGTCTTAAAATGGTGTCTCATTCCCCCATACATCGGAATATTCTTGCACCTATAGATATTGAAAAAACTCTTTTTGAAAGGAACTCTCCAATCATAATGGAGGAGCCAAATCCAGAGGAAGAGCCACACATAGTAGAGGAATTAAGTATGGTAAAACAACCACCTGTTCTAGTTGAAACTACAATGGATAAAGGGAAATCTATATCTACCAATGAGAAAGGTGAATCTTCAAATCTAAATGATCCTATTATGTAGCTAACTTTGTAGCTTTCTCAAGCTCAAGTTCTTGAACAACAATAAATAGCTAACATTGCTAACTTGATCAGTCAATTGTAAGATAAGGACCATATCAACTCATCTTTGGTGCAAAAATTAGATACAGTATCTACTGATCATGCTACAAAAATTCATAGATTAGAGGAAATAATAAAATAACATGAAGATGAATATATTGGTCTTTGGATATATGTAAAAAGTTTGAAGAAGGAAAATAAGAGATTGCAAAATTTGGTAAACTCTTCTGAAGCACCTACTGTTACACTTTCTCCTCCTGAGGTATTTGTTGACCATGATTGTCAAACAAGTGATCAAGGTATTCCTCCCTTGAAAATAATATATCAAATTGAAGAAGAATATTCTGGACTTAAATAGAAAAATAAAGATGCAACTTCTTCAAACAAACTCTTGGAAAATGAAAAGAAATAATTAGAGGCTAAAGTCCAAGAGTTAGAAGAAAAATTATAGAATGCATACAAATTAGGGGAAACTCTTTTGGCATGTAGGAATCCTTCTCCCACATACAATTTGTTTTTATTTGAACAATTTTAGAGATGGCAGCTTCTACAGATATCCTGTCATCTTCCTTACAAAATTTTGTAGCCAACAACATTTTTGGAAATTTTCTATAGTGCTGAACTTGATCAGCAAGATTTGCTTTATGAATTTTATTTGTATGACTTGATTCTAATAAATCATGAGCATAATACATTTTTGATAAATATTCATGTAGGAGAAATTCAACTAAGAGCATTACATTCTACATTCAAAAATTAGATAGCATGGAAAGGAAAATTTGAGGAATATACAAATCATGCTAAGACTACAGGATTATGTGTCAAACCAGCCTTGCCTATTCCCAGATTGATCAAATAGAATTTTAACTATGCTTTGTTAAATGATGAGGTTAAAACACATTATTTACAGGCTCTATATGATTGTACTATTTCTTTTGATTTGTTTTCAAGACAAAATTTTGATTCAGTAATGGCTGCTAGTGTAAACAGATGGGACCAAATTTTAGTGCCTCTTAAAAGGCGAGAAGTCATGTCCCCAAATAACTTAAGATGGAGTATGAGGAGAGCATCCTCAATTATGGAAATTTTAATAGAGGTAATCAACTCTGGGGGAGAACAGAAATGGATTGGCATGAGTTATAGACCCCCTTTCCTAATCATACCTATTCTAGGATGGTAAAGTTGGGCTCCACAATCAAGGTTTTACTATAAATTTAGACATACACATAACAGATGAATTTGATGAATATGATTTGAGTCAAAGTGTAGAAAGTAGAAGCCAGAGCAATGAATGCTAATAAATGTTTGCAATGAGATTTGGAAAAGGTAAAGCTTGGGGGAGATGATGAGATCAAAATATGGCTCATTATTGACATGTTATTTCCTTTGAATCATCTATAGAAGGATATTATCTTATACAAATCTTAGATTCTTAGATAGCTATTACATGGAAAATAGATATTTGTCTTGTTTATATTAAACCAAAGACTGAATCTTTACTTTGTCATTAATGTCTAATACATAGCATGTTTTAGTGATCTTTTGTGTGAAGAATGCTTAGGAAGAGGACACAGGTGATGTACAGTGAACATTCCATTTTGATCTCCATCCAGCATAACTACAGACTCTGCAGGCTTGTTTCTACAAACTCCATAGGCTTGTTTCTATGGACTCTACAAGTTTGTTTCCATGGACTCTACAGGTTTGTTTGTACAAAATCTATAGGCTTGTTTCTATGGACTCTATAGGCTTGTTTCTACAAAATTCATAGACTTATTTCTATAGACTTCACAAGCTCATTTCTACGGACTCTGCAAAGTTAATACTAGGAATTTTGTAAGGACAATGGGAAGCTGGAGACCAGATAGGATAAGAAATCACCATTCCAGCTAGAATCAAATAAGGAAAATAACCACCTATTTTTTTGAAGGACTTACTTTTGATAGATTTGTGTATAATCAAATTTTAGGACTATTATAGGATAGGATATTTATTTCATCAAAATAATTGGATCTCTTGGAAATCCAATTTCCTATCTTTGGATAAAGGGATCGACCAGGAGTCCTATGCTTTTGCATCCTATTTTGAGTTGATTGTAATCATATAAAGTGCAAGACTTTTGACTATAAAAAAGGGGAAGAAAATAGAAGATATAAAAAATAGAGGATCAAGAATTAGATAAACATACAAGTTTCAATCAGATTGTAATTATTTCATTGTATGAATTAATACTTCAAGTTTCTAGCACTGATTAATCTTTGTTCCTAAGTTCGAGAGGAGCAAGGCCCACTCTCCTTAGAACTAGGAACTGTGTATGGTATTTATGTTCTGTTATACTAGTTAGAATCTTGTTACTATTTTCATTTATTTATAGAAACCTCAAAACAAATTCATAGTTTAAAAAGAGCATTTTCTTATTTTATTTATTTTCTACACAAAGTATGTTTTCTTTTATAATAAAAGTGTGAAGTAAATTTATTTTTTAAGTATAAATGTGAATTTACTTTCCTTGTAAACATAAAATAGGAGTGCGATCTTTTATTTCTATCAAAAGAGTGGATTGATATGATTTCTTTCTTTTTTCAGCAAAAGCGTGAATCAAGTAGTTTAGTCAAAGTTAGAATAAGATCAGGAAGCACCCCCATAAGCAAACTTCTAGATCTACCATCCCATACCTTAATATAGATAGCTTTGGACATCAGCCCTAGTTGATAATAAACTAATTGAATATTGGTTAAACGAGGAGTTAGACGACACTCGTCATGTGGTTGCTTGATCAATTTAAGGTGTATACACCTTCAAAAAAAAATTCATGCATATCTTACTTAGTGGTGAATGTATAAACTTTTGCATGTGAAGAAATGAAGTCCAATTTTTTATTATTGTTATTGTAATCAATAATCAGGTGTTTCATCTTTGGTTCTTTGTCCACCTAAATCAAGTTATATACTCCTTTCTAGGGTAGCTGCATGTCTGAAACATCATTGTCCATGTACCCATTTAGTATTTTGGACCAATCATAGGTCAATAACAAACCATATGTTTCTCAAATGTCAATGACCAAGATATTAGTGGTCTACTACACACATGGCTCAGATGCCAACTAAATTCACACATTTTTAAATTATCTAACACATGAGACTAGATATTTATCTAATTATAGGACCACCCTTTTTGACTTATCAAGAGTCAAACCTAGATTTTTGTACATATCTATCAACATCACATTGAATAAGGAACTTGATTCAACTAATAATTTATGCATATTCTTTCCAAACATTTAGATAGAATAAATGATCATAATTCAAGTATGTATTTAAACAACATCACATTTACATGTGTAGCTTTACATTTATCTAGGGTAGAGGATCTCCTAATTAGGGCTTTGAGTTATAATTCTCTTTGTTTAGTGATTTGAGCCAATTCATGCAAGTTGATATTAGCCTTGATCATTTTTCATGTCCTTAACAATGTTGTACCTACCCCTAATTTGTGTTTCTACACTTTGAAACTACTCATATCTCATAGGGGGAGTTGGGTTATTATTGGTCTGAGAACTTGGAGTACTGTAGCATTATTGTTTAGAGGTATTGAAGTAGTAATTGATTACATACTCCTCAAATTGTAATTTTTCCTATGAAACTAATGGAATGCATGGATCTCATCTATATTATCCTTTTGTTTGTTGTCATCTTATTCTATAAATGGGATATCATAGGTATCAAACACCATTATTATATTGGAATTTTTGGGATCAACATAGGAATAAGGTTTTATTTGATATGTAGAGCCTTATTTCTTATCCATATCCTTCTAAAATATCTCAAAGAATGTGTAAAACTTGATGCAATCCAACTCACTATGTTGTATAATGTTATGAACTCAACACCAATTTGGAATGGCTACTTCCATGATATTGATAACTTGCGTCCTATTAGGTGGGTGTTTTTTTGTATTATTCCTAAACCTATTGAAAGGTTTATTTTACCTATGGAATCTAAAGCTCTATTTGGTATTCTAGCCTCTAATGTTACCCATTCATTTATACATGTTTAAAAATTCATTGCTCAGATTTTAGACCATCCTCTATATTCATTCCAATTTTATTTATGGGAAATCAAAATTATTGCCCTATGTAATAGTACTTTTGATTAGTATCAATGATTGATTTAGGTTTTCCTAATTAGGCACATAACTATTCAATAATTCAAGATGTTGATTGGGTATATCCTAGGTTAAGGGTAATTAATTATACAACTAGTTCTATTTTGGGGCCACAATATTCTAGTTTATATATGGAATTAGATTGAAAGCCAAAATAGAGGGCCAAGACTAAGTGGGGACAAAGATTTCATATAAGGATTCAATTGTTTATTTATGTTGATAGATTCATCATAAGCCAAATGTAATGTATCAATACTAATAACTCTACTTATAAAGACAATAGTCACAGGGTCCAAAGCATTCTTGTACATCTCTAGGGATAATTCCTCATTGGGTGTGTAATTGGTCTCAAGTCTACTATACATATTCTGTAATCTAACATTTAAGGCTTGAATTGGATTATTTGGTTCTCTTCTCATGATTGTAAAGTGTTGATAAACAACATTTACACTAGTGACCTAGATGAAATATATTAAAAAGGTGTTTTTAAACTCTTCCCAATAAGTAATGGAACCTTCTGGGATATTAAAAAACCAATAATAAGTTATATCTAACAATGTGAAGGAAAATAGTCTACATGCCATATATTTTTGGGTTACATTCATGATTTCTAAATCAGTTTTGAAGGACTTGATATGTTATTCTATAGTTCCTCCTCTTGAGGGTGAAAAGGAAGGTAGATATTTCTTATGGTTTTTGGGTATTCATGGAAATCTCAAATAACATTCATAGCAAAACTAGTTATCTAGGTTGGATCTTGAACTAGAGCTTAGATTTGAGGTTGATGTTGATGTTGAGGATGGGTTATTATGTGTGAAGGAAAATGGGGTTGTGCTCCTAGAGAGAATGATTGACCCTAGGATTATCTCCTAACTCTTTTATCACACCTAACTTTTATATGAAATTACAAAGGTGGAAATAGTAATTTAGTGTCTTAGGTTGACCTTGTTAATATTTTAGGTAATTCAAATGTAACTCAAATGATTTTTTTCAAATAAAATAGAGGCCAAGGTGTAACCTCCTTCTATTAAAAAAAATTATGTGGGAATGAAACCCACCATAAAATCATTTTACGAGGTAGCCTTTATTGTTTTAGGATTAGTGAAAAGTATTCACTCCAAGGCATGCATTGTAGGGTAGTGGGTTTTGTAAAAAATATATTGGTGGAATAGTGGTGAGCGAGGCAATTTATTTACCATGTATGGATCAAATATGGATGAATATAAATATATGTGAGATGGGAGGATTGATGATGGATCTAACCTAAGGTGAATAGGAATTCAAAAGAAAATCTGAAAGGAGTGAAAGGTATAGTAGGAGAGGAGGCTTGTGGACCAAACTAGATGAAACATTTCAAGACCATTACTTAATATATAGGTTATACATGAAATCACAGACCAATATTTTTTATAGGCTACTATAGAAGACCAAAAATCAAACATAGTTAAGATTCAAATGGAAATAAAATATAACATAAAAACATGAAATTAAATGTTGTTGTGTTTTTTAGAATACATTAACACATCTACAAGGGGGATTATGATTTATATGAAAAATTTATTAAGATAAACTATAGCCTAATATGAATAATTTTATATAAAAGATATAAATTATACATAACCAAAAGGCTAAGAACCCAGAATGATATAACTTCTTACATAATTCACAAGTTGAATAAGAATTAAGATCACATAAAGACTAAAATTACATAACTCATGCATAATTTTTATTAAAATTAACAACCATAATTCTCCTACCTTTTACATTGGTAGGATACAAATATAAATATCTTAGGATGGAGAAGGCCTCATCTCTTAAGCAAAGTCTAAAAATAGAACTACATGCTAATCTCATGTAAAGTGTGCATGCACAATAATGAGTGATAAAAATAACATTCCTCATATAAAAATACTATATATATGAAACACAAATTTGGAACCAAAGTTTTAACTTAACAAAAACATGAAAATATGTAGTTATATTTATAAATCTACTTATGTGGAATTGGTAAAATAAGAAGATGACTGGGTAACTATTGTTGACACTAAAATAGCCACCAAAGTTACCTAGGAAATCAAAATTTGGCCCATTAGAGTTTGAATGATTGTAAATCCTAAAAATTGTGATCCTTGAGATGATGTGTCCATAATAATAGTTAGCTAAATGCTAGCAACTAAACCTGAAGCCATTTATTTTCTATTGAGTTATTTGAATAATGTATGTGCTACTTCAAAATCCTTTTTAATGATGTCAAAATTTATAACGTAATATTAACAGAGTTTTATGGTCTCAACCATCAACCTTATTTGTTTAACTTCTGAGCTCTTGAACTCTACTCTTAGAGCCTCAACTCTCATCACCCTATCCTTGGAAAAATTTAACAATTTCAAATTTTCATCATTGGTCTTATATATTGCACCTTCAAATTTTTCCTTGAAGCTATTTAAAGTTTCTTAGAGGAGGATCTAAAAATTTAACCTATTGACTAATTCACATGTAAGGGTAATCACATTAGTGACCCTCATATCTTTCATAATTTCTAAAACCTTGCCATCCTGATTGGTAAAATATCCATACATATTCTTCATTTATGTATGCCAATTGAGGGAACCATCCCTTTTTAAAATTACATAATTTAGGCACCATGGTGCATCCATGATAGACATTAAGTTTAAATGATTGAAGGCACTAGTTATGGAGCACTGAACAAAAAAATTAAATATTTTCTCTAACTCTTTCAATTGGTTCCAAAGTATAATTACATTTGTTTTATCTGATTATCTTCCTAATTTGGAAACCCAAATACTATGTAAAATGTTGTATAGATTAGTAGCCACACTCTACACATCATTAATTATCTCATGAGGAGCATGTATAGTCTATCTTTATTGTAGCCTCTACTACACCTCCTCTTTAATTTTTTACATTTATTTCATAGCTTCACTAGTTAAGTCCACAAAATCATAAAAATATCTAGTATATTAATTAGGATCTTTTGGATCCTTTTTGGCTTTCGTTTCCAAGGGAAATAGATTTTATCTTTTTTCAAATTCAATTTCTTCCCTTGTATCCAAATTCAATGCCTTATTCTTCCTCACCCTTTGTATAGTTTCACTCCTTTTGTCAAATAAGGTAGATAAAATAGGTAACTCTATGAAAACTAGGTTCTGTCTCTCATACCTTGTATTTTGCATATATTTTGCCCATTGAGAAATGACAAGTTACCCTTTTTATAAAAATTTTAGGCTCAAGTATTTATATGTAAAAGGTGTTGTCACTTATATTTTTACCATTTTAGGAGATGCCTAAGCTCTCCTCATCCAAGTGACACAATGGAAACACCTCTAGGCTTGTGAGTAACCTACAGATGAGGTGAATATCTAGATAGGGATAACTCCCTTGATGTACCACTTTGGATCATTACTACACTTAAAATTTTTGGGGGGAAAGGGAGGGATAAAAATTAAAGAAAACTATCCTAATGGAGGTGATACACCAAATAAGTTGATGACTTCCAACTAGCTTCATGTTACACAAGAAACCAAGAGACTAACCAAACATACACTTCTCCAATCTGCATCTTCTCACATCAATGTTACATTATGAGGTTATGAATTAATGTTTCGGATAGGATAACTAGACAAAAGGATTTGAATGACACTAGTTAATAGACTAACTTACTCAACCTTAACACTTCCTAAAACACTTTATATTCCCTACAAGAAGAAGCTTTCCAACTGCAAATAGGATGAAAGAATGAGACAACATGCTAAGGAATCCATAGTTTTCACTAAGAAAGATACAAAATTAAATTATAAAACACTATGAAAATTAATGAAGAGGTAAAAATTATTATTATTATTTATCAAATGATATGTAAATGATTAGGGCTTTGCCATACTCAGGTGGAGCATGAGTTACAATGACCAAATTGGCTAGTTCTTATAAAACTTGAGAGAGAGAGAGAGAGAGAGAGAGAGAGAGAGAGAGAGAGAGAGAGAGAGAGAGAGAGAGAGAGAGAGAGAGAGAGAGAGAGAGAGAGAGAGAGAGAGAGAGAGAGAGAGAGAGAGAGAGAGAAGAGAGAAGTCCAAGTGTCACAAAGAAACTTATAAAGCTAAGAAAAGGATTTAATTTTTCATTATAAAATTATATGTGATGAATCATTCAAAGTTAAAAGAAATAAGTGGCTCTCCAAGTCATGAAACTCTTGCAAAGTGGCATGAAAGTTCTCATTTTGGCTCAAAAAATTACCTTCATGATTTGGACCTATTTTAACATCCTATATCTAATTATAGACAATTTTTATGATTTAAATGAATGTAAATTATTTAAAACATGACTCTCTATGCATTGTTTTTAGGCCTAGTCATCTGGAATCATATGGGAATGAGCCATCATCATCTACAGTCTAAAAAGCTCTTCTTTCATGGCCCCTTCACATTTTAACCTCAAAAAATGAATTATTTTTCCATTAAAATACATGAGATGGAGTATATTAAACCTATTAAGACCCTCCATGTCTTTATAGGTATTAGGCACACCTTAAAATTAGCTCACTTAAATTTTTCCACCCTTCTCACTAGCTTGTCCATTATGTCAATTTTGATTGGCTAAGATGAAACATATACTTTGGACACTTATGAGTTTTTATACATAATTAAATTGACATTATGGTTTATCCCAAGACCTAATATTACCCCCAAAATTGATTTAATCTCTTTTAATTTTCCTATAGCTTGTAAAACACATAAAATAGTCAAGAAAACCCTATTTAGACCATGTCTGTACAAATTACATACATATAATTTTGATGGTAAGGATCTTGAATGAGTTATATTTAACATTAAATCATAATTAATTCCATTATATTTCATTATAATACATATCCAACCTTATTTATCTAATTGGTTCCTTCTAAGGATTTGGCAAAGGTTTTAGCTTATTTACCCTCTTAAGCTTTGTTCATGTAGGTTTCACATTTAAAATTCAATATAATTCCCCAAATTTATTATTTATAAACATATATAAATCCTCATATATTATTTTACCTCCATGAAAATCCTCAAAAGAGATATGATATTTCAAAATTAGCTTACTGAGCTTGTTTCTTCATCTATACAGACCTAACATTGGTCTCAAGCCAAAATTAGCTCTCTTGATGTTTTATATGCAAGGTGTAATATGAAAAAACACATTTAATTACTTTATGAATATTATCCAATATTTTTTATTGATCATATAAATCCATACATGATATTGACCCCCTTTGGGATTCTAGGCCTAGTCATGCTTAGTAGGCCTCTTTACACCTTAAATCCCAACATGAGTTTTTGATTGTTATCCTTTCATATAATAGATAAAAAAAACATATAATTTACTCCCATAAACATTTTAAAATTAGGTAAAAACCATACTTATGTCTATAAGTGTGAGTGACCCTTCATTTGGGCACTAGGCCAAAACCTGCCTAGTAGGCTTGACTACAACTCTAGACACCTAGACCACTTTATTGCATTTTAACATTTTATGTTTGGTTTATAGTGTTTTTAAATATTATATATAACCTATAACACCTTTAATAAATTTTCACTTAACTCTTTATGCACTCTTCTCATCACTTCTCTCCAAAAGTATAAACTTTGCTTATCAAGGGAGTGTCCTTTGTTTGAGACAAAATAGAGGGCACTCCTTTATTTCCCCAGACAAAAGTGAATATTTTATTATCTTCCTCAAGTCATATATTTTATATATATAAAAATTTCTCTTTTTATGTCAATATACCTCTTGAATCATCCAAAACTTAAAATAGACCCTTGGTGAAATGGACTGTGCATAGGATTCTCATAAGGATTGTGTGAAGCAACATTGGAGATTTATCTCTACTCTATATCCATTATGAGAATGTTATGTAACTTATTAATTTTATTGGTATAAATTTTTTATCATGTAAACACTAGGCCTTTTCCAAACTTTATATTTCCCATGCTTTGCATTGACTAGCCTAAACTAAGGTCATAGGTTGTGACTATATTATTTTCTCCTATAAGTGTAGATCATATGTTTAAGGTTGAATTAATTGATATAATTTCATTATAAAACAATAAATGATGTTAAATATCTAATTTTTTCACCCATACCATGTATCTCCATGCTAAAACTTAGAATAGTTGTCAACTAAGCCACTATCTACTTATTGTTACAATTGATCGTGTCTTTCTATTTTGGAGGGGCATTTGTAGGTAAAAAGCATGGGTTAGGCTTTGAGAATAGCATTTTAGAATTAAATAAACCTTAAAATATTGACTCTTAGTTTTTTGGACGTCTTCACTCATGTTTTAGACAATACCAACCATTAAGAATCCTTACCTTTTAGCTCACTACCTTTCTTAATCAACACAGTTAACTGTGTTGGGAAAAATGAAACCCTACAGATGTATTTTATTCTATTTCAATGTGACAAATCATTATTAAATATAATGATACATTTTAAAACCTTTATAATATTATAACATTGATTTTTCCATCTCAAACTTGTGTGTTGGATTGTATGCTCCTATAGTTGGTTGTACATGTGTATTCTCAAATGGTGAAACACTTGTAGGTGTGTTTGAGGAACATGACACCAATTATTATCTTTTTTTGATAGTATTTTAGATCATGATTTTCACATTAACCATTTAAAAAAAATATAAAATGGTGATAAGGTCTCATACTACACCTTATGTTGAAATGATCACTTGGGTGCAAAACCTGTAGATTAAACTGTCATAGTTAAGTGCATAAAGATGCAATTTTGAACCTCTCAAAAACTGGTATCCATTTATACTTTTCCATTAAAAATATATAGGTTCATATCCTTGATATAAGATATCAAAATCACCTATTTTTATTCTTAAAAATTATTTTCAAATATGTTATCAGGTATTCACAAAACACCCCTGGACCTTTGTTTTTTTTTTGAGGGATTTGATCCTAGAATTGGTCATTTGATCTTTTGTAAGCAATTTACACCTTTATTTTCCATTTTGAAATTTCAAGTATGTCTTATATGTTTCATAAACACATTATGACTTAAAATAGGGTCTCATATTTTGCTCCAACACATCTATATGACATTTCCAATTCTCTGCCAAGTCACCTGTAGGTGTATATTTCACTGTACAAGCAGTAAGGATGAACAAGTTAGTAGGATGCATTGTTTTAACCATTTGATGAGTTGTAAATATATTTAAATTATTTAAAATATATTATTAAAATTATAAGGATATGAAACAAACATAAATAGATCCTATTCAATGTGGAATTCTTTTCCAAACACCTATAGATGCTCATTAATGACAAATTGTGTATAAATATTGCTCATGACTACAACAATCCATTATTATTGCACCATATGGAATATAAGTCACTTTTATATGTTTAAAAGAGATATATAAAAAAATTAAAACTCCATGGATGTGATTTATAACCTTACATATCTCAAAATTGACTATGTATGATAATCTTTAAGCAAACTAGCTACAAGATGTTTTATGACTGCACCTTCATGGAGTATTATTTGAAATATAAGATTAGAAATACAAGGAGATAATATTAAATTTAAAACATGATAGTTAACTCATATCCATCCTTTGAAATCATGATTAAAACCTAAAGATCTTGAAAATGGTGAAAAAACTAGTTGTAACACAAAATGATGCTTCTTTTGCAACCTTGATGTACTTGACCTATCCAAACACTTTGAAACATGAAACTAAGTATGGGAATAGTTTTATGAGTGATGAAAAATCATCTAGAAACAAAATTAGAAAGTGTATTTTATGTAAATTTCTAAACCAAAGCAAAACCTATAGGGTGTATGAAATAACAATTAGAAAAACACAATCAACTTCATGAGGATGGTTCATACGGCACAGGATACCATTATTAAAAATATTTTAATATAAATTAAGGTATATAAGTTTAATACCACCTCCCAAAGTAATTTTTCTTAAAACCCCTTCAATTGTTTGTACTAAGCACAAACCTATTGGTCAATTCTATATGTCTAGAAAGGCAAAGAAGGAGTAGAATGGTTTTGGCTTACATATGGCACTTCAAGAGAATGTAAAGAATTAATATTAATTTTAGGAAGATGAAGAGGAATTAAATTACCTTACCCCATGTGTCACACTTCCCCATGTGTCATGCAAGTGCCAAACTCCCCATTTATCTCAAGAAAATTATCCTTTCTTCTAAAGAACCTACCACTTTTCAATTATGAAAATTTATTAAGACCTATTAGGACACATGGGATGTGAAATCATATTTTTAATCCTTAAAATTTCCAAAATATTCCCTATAACCTATTAAATACTCTATTTAGGACCTCAAAATGACTCAAAATGATAAATGGACTAAAAGACTAATTAACCAAGGTTAATATAACATAAAATCACACTAAATGACCTTTAATATTCATTATGACCAAATTTTATACCCCCTAAAACATATAAATACCAAGTTTTAACCTATAAATGCCCCAAGTTGACCTACAAGGTCAAATTTGGTCAATAAAGTGGTGACTCATAAGGGTAGTATGTCTGCTATACTAACTAGACTAGTAGCGTTATTAGTCCATTAGGACTAGGGAGTCATTTAAAGTCTGAGAAAAAATAAGAGGAATTTTACCATAGGATTTGATCAAGAAAATACTAATTGACTACATTAACAACACAAAACAAAAGACACACACAAAACCAAGAAAACTAGCTAAAAAGACACACACACACATGTGTGTGCTCAAAGCACTTAGGGAAATCAGAGGAAAAAATAATATGCATAAATATAAAATATCATACCTCCTTTTTAGGATAAAAAATAAAATTTCTTGAATCTCCTTCTTTATGAGATGAATCAGAGTGCCAAGCACACTTTTCCTTGGATTGGATGCTTTGTAGATCAGACCTATTCCTTGACACTTTACTTGATCTGCTCTCAAGTAGATCATCTAAAAATAGGTATCCAATGTAAATATATTCCTATTTAACTTTCATACATACATCATACTACTACCCACTCTTCATCTCATGATCAACTAATATCTTTTTGGTAGGCATGGCTTCAAGAGGATTTGTTTCTTGTTTCTTAGAAGATTGAGACCAATAGGAACTTGTTCCATCCTTCAAGAGCTGATGTGTTTATCCCAATTTATTGAAAGGATGATATCCCATTTTTATTACTTCAAAAATATCATCATAAAATGTATATGCCTCTTGAAAGGATAGATTTGAAAGGTTTCTTTTTCTTTGCATACTCACTTAAGTGTCAAGGTTACATTTTCCATCTTTGACTAGATCATAGCCTCTTTGAAGAGGAGTATAACCTGATATAAATACTAAAAACATGTCATATAAATGTTTATTAATAACTTGTTCCTATCCATACATGATAGCTTCATAGTGATGGAATATCCAATGACTATTTCTTCCTCTTTGCCATAAGGAAAACATTATTCCATATCAACCCAATAAAAATTTTCAATACAAGAGACCACCTCTTCTTCAAAACTTAGGACCCATTAAGGGATTTAAATTTTAATATGAAACTATAAAATAATACTTTGGTTCTCAAATGCTTCAAGATCTTCAATCTCCTTCTTTGTAATTCCAATACTAGGCATCTTGAAGTCATGTGACTTAATCCAATGAGGCTCAAAGAGCTACACTTTCTTCAAGCAATATTTCTAACTTTTTATCAACAAACTTCTCCTCCTTAGGTTATTATACCATAGATACATCAAATAAAAGGGTTATTGGGTGAGGACAAGATGAACTAGTTGGTGGAGGTGGCATATAGAACTCAAAATCAGATCGAGATTGAAGTGTAGGGGATTCTTTTGGAAGCTCTTAAGGAAGGGGATGCAGATCTTGGAATAAAATGGCTTGGTTTTCTTCTTTCCATTTTAAAATCACCTCATTCACATATAATTTATCTTGCTCACTCTCTTGATGGAGGTTATATGGGGTACGTTTAGGCATAGGGTCTTCTTTTGGGTCTAAAACTTCCATCATACCTTGACTTAGCAATTTCATCTTTGACTCTAACTCTTCAATTTAATTTTCTAGTTTCTCTTGGAAACATCTTTATTGGACTTCATATGAATCATTATGAGGATGAGGAGTACAAGAGGGTTCATATGGAAGATAAGAGTTTTATTTAGGAAGGGTGGGAGGGGTTTGTATAGGATCAAGCGCCTTCTTAACTTCACATTCTTTATCAAGACTTTTCTACTCTTTCTTTCCCCATGACTACATTATATTGTTCTCACTTGGGATATTAGGATTAAGTGTCTTTTATTTAGGTAGTGATGTACTTTGGGGGTGGAGGGGGTAATTAAGAAACTTGGAATCTCATTAAGCTTGGATACTCCACCTTGTTTCCAACTTGGAATCTCATATCAAAAACTCACTTTTTGAGGTGGGTATACAATTAGAGAGGGAAATGAGGGCTTATATTCCACTTCTTTTTTTGATGACATGGACTGATACATATTTATATTATCCAACTCAATATTTATATCAATATTAGCTTCAAAAATAAGGTTTCTCTTTTCAACTCTCCCTTTCAACTGATTAGGAAAAAGATGACTTTGATAAGCTTGATTGGGTTCATGAGTGGGAACCATGTAGGAATAATAACAATATTTTGGAAGTGGAAATGAAGGTTGATAGGTTTGGTGAGGATTTATTTCATGAATTCTTAACTTATCCTCTAAGGATGAAATTAGGCCACTCCCATCTAGCATCTCACTTGTGAGCCTTTTCCATTTAGCTCTCTCAATAGGTACCCACTCTATTTTGACCATCTCTAATGCATATCTCACCTTAAGAATAATATAAATAGGAACATCTATACCATATCCATTTTATGTGTCAATATCCAAAATGTAGTTCTCATAGCTAAAAAGAGTTTGTTTGAAGGTTACAATGGACTAAGTTAAGAAGCGTCTAGGTTGACTAGGAGGAGTAGGACATTAAGAAGGCTAGTTATAGGACTGATATTATTCATGAATAGGTTGATACACTTCATTTTGGATCTGGTAAACTTCACATTGAAGCTTTTAAGTCTCATGATAGGTCTAATTAATAACTTTTTCTTATTTATAGGGAATTCCATAAGCTTGAAATGTCTTACCAACTTGTGTAAAATAGTACTCAACACCAAGGTCAGCCATGAAAATTCATTAAGAAGTAAGAACACAAGGAATTATCATTAAAAATATTCAAAAGTAATACCTAGGCTACTTGACTAGCTGATGTAACTTCAAAGTCACCATTGATGCTTGGATAGATGCCTCCAAAGGTTGATTGTTGAAAGAAAACACCAAAAATCTTTCAACTTCTTAGACTAAGAGTCCCATCAGACATGCTAAAAACTATTATCACTTATTGAGGAGATTCCTAAGCTCTCCTCATCCAAATGGCATAATGGAAACACCTCTAGGCTTGTGGGTAACCTAAGGATGAGGTGAATCTCTAGATAGGGCTGGCTCCCTTGATGTACCAATTTGGATCACTACTACACCTAAACTTTGTGGAGGAAAATTGAGAGATAAAAATAAAATAAAAATATCTTAAGGGAGGTGATACAATAAATAAGTAGATGAATTTCAACTAGTTGCATGTTACACATGAAACCAAGAGACTAACCAAACACACACTCCTCTAATCTACATCTTTTCACATCAATGTTACATTATGAGGTTATGAAGGAATGTTTAGTCTAGGAGGAATAGACAAGAGGACTTGAATGGAACTAGTGAATATACTAACTCCTAAATCTTAACACTTCCTATAACACTTCACATGCCCTACAATAAAAATATTTCTAACAACAAATAAAATGAAAGAATGAGACAACATGCTAAAGAATCCATAATCTTCACTAAGCAAGATCCAACATTCAAGTAAAACACACTATGAATAGTAATTAAGAGGTAAAAATAAGTAGTAGTATTGATAAAATGGTATGAAAATGAGTAGGGATTCACCATACTCAAGTGGAGCATGAGTTATAATGGCTAAAATGGCTAGTTCTTATATAACTTGAGAGAGAGAAAAGAAGAGAAAAGTCCAAAGGTCATAAGGACACTTTTAAAGTTGAGAAAAGGAGTTAATGTTTCATGAGAAAAGGATATGGGATAAACAATTCAAGGTAAAAAGTAACAAGTGTCTCTCCAAGTCATGAAACTCTTGCAAAGTGGCATAAAAGTTCTCATTTTGGCTCAAAAAACTGCCTTCATGATTTGGACCTATTTGAACATCATAAAATTGATTAGGGATAGGTGTGATGATTGGAATGAATGGGATGATTTTCATAAATGTATCTCCATGTATTGGTTGTAGGCTTGGTCATTTTTAATCACCTAGGAATGAGACATCATCATCTAAAATCTAAAAAAATCTTCCTTCATGCACCCTACACACTTGGCCTCCAAAAAGGCATCAATCACACATTAAAATTATATCACTTGAAGTTTTCGACCCTTATCACTAACTTGTCCAATATGCCAATTTTGACTGGCTAAGATGAAGCATTTGGTTTAGAGACTTAAGATTTGTTATGAAGAATTAAATGGACATGAGGGGTTGTCCAAAGTCCTAATCTTCCCCCTAGAATTGATTGTATTTATTGAATGTTCCTAGAAACTATAAAACACACAAAATAGTAAAGAAAACCCTATTTGTACCATGTCCATATAGATTTCATAAAACTAATTCTGATGGTAGGGATCTTGATTGAGTCCTCTTTAAATTAAATCATTATTCATGCCATTCTAGTCCATTAGAATGCATCTCCAGCCTTATTTCTCCAATCAAGTCCTTCTAAGGGGTTTGCAAGGGTTTTAGATTATTTTCCCTCTTAAGAATTTTTCATGTAGGTTTCACGTTTAAATTTCAATCCAATTCCAAAAATTTATTATTTAGGACCATATCTAACTCCTAGCTTCATTAACCTCTATGCAAATCCTGAGCTTTCAAAATTAGCCTATCAAGCTTGTTTCTTCATTTACATAGGACTAAAATTGGTCTCAAGCTAAAATTGGATCTCATAATGTTTAATATATAAGGTGGGAGATGAAAAAACACCTGGAATTACTTTATGAATATTCTCTAATAGGTTTTAGTGATCATCTAAAACCGTACATGAAATTGACCCCCTTTTAGATTCTAGGCCTAGTCATGCTTAGTAGGCCTATTTACACCTTAAAGCACAACATGAGTTTTTGATTATTATAATTGAATATAATGGATAAAAAACATATTATTTAATTTCATAAAAAAAATTTAATAAGTTATAAATCATACTTAGGGCTATAAGTATGAGTGACCCATCATTTGGGCACTAGGACAAAACATGCCTAGTAGGCTTGACTGTAACTCTAGCCACCTAGACCACTTTATTGAATTTCACCATTTTATATTTCATTTATAATATTTTTATATATTATATAAAACCTCTCACACCTTATATCAATTTTCCCTTAGCTCTTTATGCACTTTTCTCATCCCTTCTCTCCAAAACTATAGGCTTTGCTTATAAAGGGAGTTCCCTCTATTTGAGATAAAATAGAGGGAACTACCCTATTTACCTAGACAAAATTGAATATTTTTTTATCATCATAAAGTAATATAGGTGATCTCTACATTTTTTTTATCTCTTTTTCAATTCAATAGACCTCTCAACTCATCCAAAACCTAAAACAAACCCATGGCAAAATGGACTGTACACAGGATTCTCATAAGGACTGTGTGAAGCAACATTGGAGATTTATCTATTATATATATAAACTATGAGAGTGTTATGGAACATTATTAATTATCTTGGGATCAATTTTGATCATGTAAACACTAGGCATTTTCCAAACTTTATATTACTCATGCTTTGCATTGACTGGCCTAGACTAAGGTCATAGGTTGACTATATTTTTCTCTCCTATAGGTGTAAATCATACATTTAGGGCTCAATTAATTAATATATGGTCCTTATGAAACCATATATGACATAAAATATTTCCTTGAGTCACCATTACATGTATATCCATACTAAAACTTAGAATATTTATCAACTAAGCCACTATTTGCTTACTGTTACAACTAACTTTGTCTTTGTGTGTTAGATGGACACTTGTAGGTAGAAAGCATGGGTTAGGATTTCATAATAGTATGTTATCCTTACCTAAAAATTAAAATATTAAATCTTATTTTTTTTACCTCTTCACTCATGTTTTATATAATACCAATCATTAAGAATCCTCACCCTTTAGCTCACTGCCTTTTTTAGTCAACGCAGTCAACTATGTTGGGCAAGATGAAACCCTATAGATGTATTTTATTCTCTTACAATTTGACACATAATTATTCAATCTCATGAAACATTTAAAAACATTTCTCATCTACTAACCTTGATGGTTCCATTTTAAAATTGCATGTTGGACTTTATGCTCCTATAGATGGTTGTAGGTGTGCATTCTCAAATGGTGGAACACCTATAGGTGTGTTTGAGGAACATGACACCAATTATAATATTATATTGATAGTCTTTAATATCATGAGTGTCACCTTCACCATTAAAAACCACTCTAACATGCTGATAAGGTCACTTTAGATACCTAAAAATTTCACATGATAGTTTATGAGGTTATGCTACTTTGGACATTTATTTGACCTTAGGTCTAGTGAACCACCTAGTACATTAGGATAATTTACAACTTAAACTCATAAAATATGTCCCGACATAATGCATCATTTAATTTAACCTTTTTCTACCAATTTTCCTCTAGTCCTTTGACCTCTGATAGTCATCCTAACCATCAATGATTGGCCTAACCATCGACACTTATGTCCCTAAAAATTGCTTTAAAACATTAAAGCATTACCATATCTAGTGTGATATTAGAAATTCTTGAATTGGAAACTTCCCTTTAAATCAAGTTTTTAAAATAATGAAAATAGGAAACTTTATCCTCCATTAAATTAGCAACTTCCTCTATTGTGGTTGGCAACTTTTGCTTATAAAAGGAAAAGAGGAGGAAGTGCAAAAGGGATCCATAATTAAGTACTTTACATTAAAATTCTCTTTTAGGTATCTAGCATCCTTTTAGGTATCTATCATTATTATTGGAACCCCAAATCTCTATAAAAATCACATTCTAAGCTTAAGGCTTCATCACTCTAGGCAAAGTACTCTAGGATCCCTTCACCAAGCTTTGAGTATCTTACACTTATTTACTTTAATATATCCTTTTTTTTATCTCTCTATCTTATTAGATTACCATTACCATATTCCCACCCTCTAGCCTTATAATCAAATAATTGCTTGACCAAATTTCTAATATGTACTTTATATTTTGATCATCCCCTAGATTGACATAAGTAACCACTAATGGCCACCAAACCATCGATAGGCAAACCCAACCATTGACGATCACCCAACTACTGATAGTCATCCCCAGCCACTGATGGTTCCCCTAAATGCTAGTAGTTCATGGTGGTATACATTTCTATCAAACCATTTTCACCCATTTACCCCTAATCAAACCCATTTTTTGTGTTTCCCTTTTATCACAGGACCTTTTCTAATTTTTTGAACTAGACCCTGACCACCCTAACATCAAAATTTAATCATTTTATTTAGTAAGAAATTTATCATTTCCTTTCTTACATATATTTATTTTATTATAATTGAATGCAAGTACCTTGTTTTATCATTTTAGACTTGATTGTCATAACAATTGGATTGACATCCTCCTAGAAAGCATTATGCTTCTTGGATCTAGCTCCCACTAGGCAATCCACTCAACCAACCATCTAATAACTCCCTTTTTAGTATTTCTTTTGATTATTAGGTTATTCCTTCTTTGCTAAAGAGGAGTTCCCAAATTCATCTAGATTCACACATGCATTCTACTAGGTATTCTTCTACATATCTTATTACTATCTTTTATTTACATTTAAAATAAATAAATAAATAAAATAAACCAAAACATTTTGGCATGATCGATGGGACCCTAGTTCCCTTTTCTTCCTTTATTGTTTTCTCATTGAATGAAATCTTAAAATTTCTTTAGCTTAAAATAAACCTTCTACATCCATTGATTATTTATTGATCTTAGTTCATCTAGTAACTTAGGAGGCAAAGTAATTTATCATAGATTTCACATTTGTTATGACATACTAAACAAAACCAAAAAATAATTAATACGTCAAAACATACCTGAGATGAGGCCTAACAAGTATTTCATCACCTAACAATAAACTTACCCCATATCAGCTATCCTACTTGGATTTCATCACTAAGGGGAGAACCAACTTAGGTCTCTAGTTGAGTATAAACTCTAAACTCGATATAATTTAGCTAAGCACCTAACACTCTTATCATTGTGGGACCATGAAGTGAGGGGGTAGGCCCTAATATCAAGCCATGTATCAAAGTTTAAAACATATTTTCTCTCTTGAGCACTTGAACAACTTGAAACTAGCCATAGATTGCCGATTTAGTATTTGAGTTATATGCCAAATTCCTCTTCACACTCTCTAAGGCATAAGCCAAAAGCGATCTAAATGGAAACCTAGGCTAAATGCATTTTTAGTGTATGCATTAATTTCTTTGAATTATTTTTGGTTGCTATTTATTTGAGGTGTGAGTTTTTTCATAATATTTTCCAAATTTTCATATGGTCTTTACTAGACAACAACTAAGAAATCAAACCAATCACCACCATCCTCTCTCTTCCTCCATGGAGTACACTTCTGATGTTGAGGGTTCCCCTCATTATTCTCCCCATCCTACCTAGATTCTAGTTGTTTTCAAGGGTGATGTAGACTTCACTACCTTCTTTGACAATAATCTAGTTTCCCTTCAACATTATCTTAACAACTTACCCAACTGTACCTCTATTTATTTTGTCCCCTTAATGGATCCTCTTTATGGTATGCCTCCCCATCTTATGGTGGGGGTTACCTCAACCCAATCCTCACTAACCCAATCCTCTTCTTCTTTGAACACCCCATCAACTACCACTACCCAAACCCAATCTAATATCCCAACCTCCAAAAAACACCTCCTACCATACCCCACACTTCACATGTAGGTTCAACTCTACCTCTAGTTACCTATAATAACCTTTCCATGGTGTTCTCTTCTGCCCTTGCTTCTTCCCTTCCCTTTATCTCAACCAATCCTCCAACTTTTACCCCATTTAAAAATCTAGTGCTTTCTATACCTCAAACACTTCCACCTATTAGAACTAGAGTCACCACCCAACCTCAACCTACCTAACCTCCACCTACCACCTCAACCATACCTTTGAGTCAACCCACATCCATCCCCCAAAAATTAACTATTATAACCTATAAATATGGGTGCATACCACCTTCCACTCAACCATTTGTGCCAATCAGCTCTTATGTGGCACCATCTCAACCTATCATTACCACTTACCAATATGTGGCCTCTACAGTGCCTCCTGCCATCTATCCTTATTAGCTACCACTCAACCCTAATAGAATGTACCACTCAATTATGCATCTTCCCAACCTCAGTTTTATTTGATCAAGATGTTAATGGAAAAAATAACTAACTTTGAATCATTTATTTATGAATCTCATAAACTTTAATCCTATGAACAAATTTTCAATGAACCTATCCATCCATCTATTCCCATCCACTCTTATCCTCCTCAATGGGAATTGCCTGAATTTTCCAAATTCCAAGGCAAGGAGGATCCCTAACAATATTTGAGATCATTCTATCAATCTTGTTACTTGATTGTATATGATGATATTCTCCTCCTCTGAACCTTCCCAATGTCATTATTAGGACCTACTCTTGATTGGTATAGCAGTCTCCCTATGCATTCCATCTTCTCTTTCTCCCAATTATCCCAAATCATTTTATAAAATTTCTCGATAAACATAACTAAAAAGGTTTCCATAACTGACTTCTATTCTATCAAATAATTTGATGATGAGTCAATTGTTGATTTTGTGGCTAGATGGAGAGGCCTCATCAATAAAATTTCCTTCACCTTACCCCAACCCAAATTAATTTAACTTTTCTCTAGGGGTTGTGTTAAGCATATTGTGCCCACTCTTCAAGTTTAAACTTTCTAAACATTTGATGAGGCATTCACCATAGCATGAAAACTTGAAAATTGTGTCATTGATGAAGGGAAATTGAAATTATGTAATAATAAATCTACTTTCAAACCCAATGACCCTACCTCTACCAAAACCACCAACCAATCCAATACTAAGGCAAATTCATCTACAAATTTGATGGTTCTAAGAATTTCCCCACCTCCCACTGTTAACCAATCACATCAAAACAATTCTTCCAAATCTTCTTATCAATAAAATCAAACTCAAAACCAAGCCCTTCTAAGATAAAATACTCTGATTGGGAAGTTATATGCATCTATTTTGGATAAGATACTCAAAATTAACCTTATCCAAATTCCACCAATTAAAGCACCCCAATAATTTGAATCTTCTCACCCCATACCTAGGTGGTATAATAAAAATAACCATTGTACCTTTCACCAAACTGTTAGACACAACATTAATAGATGTAATACATTTAAAATTATTTTCTAAAACCTAATTGATAATGGAGAGCTCATATTTGATAACCCTAATGCACCTCCTAATCAATCTCTTGAAATTTTTTGTAAGCCTTTCCCAAATCACACTCCTTCCACCTAGCATCATGACAATAAAATTGAATCATCTAACTCACATAAGGCACATACAATAAATGTTATCTATAATGTGCCCATCAATGAAGAGATCATTACCTCTATCACCGAAATAGAGGAAACCAACCCACCATCTATTCCTTTAGAGACCCAAATAGAGGAATCAACCACCTCTCTCTACACTTGGTGTGACCATAGCTTTATCTACCCCTCCTTTGGTGTAAACACCTAAAGAGGTAATCATTGTTTCAACCACTCCTTCCACCCCTCTAATCTAAGTGGTATAATTACATACTTATTTATCTAACCAAGCCAAATAAGCAACCATACCTACCTCTCCCATTGTGTAACCACCTATGCCCTCTTTGGAAGCCATTCCCTAAGAGACCGTTACCTCATTTTCTCAATCACCACCTTTGGATCCTCCCACCGATACCAAAAATGAAACCATACCTTCTATGAATGATACCAATACTAAATCCATTCCTTTTTATCCACCCAAGAACTTAATCTTTGAGACCAATGATCAAGAAATTATACCTATTTATAAGACCTTCTCTAGGTTAGTCTAAAGTTTAGAGTTCACATCCCAAACTAACTTTGATAAAGCCACCTTTTGGCATCAACTTGGCCTTCCTTATCAAATCAAGTCTGATTCCTCAACATTTCTTGAGTCTACAATTAAACCCATTATTACCACCCTACCAACTACCTCTTTTAAATTCATAAGTGAACCATCTCAAATACCTCCATCTAAAATTGCCAAATCACCTTATGCTTCTTTCACCAAACCAATTAAGAACCTAGGGATTCTTCCCACATGTAGTCACACTCACCCTCCTTTGATATTGGATTAAACCTTGTCAATCCCACCAAAAATAAATTTGATTAAGTTCATTAAGAAGGAATGATTACCCAAACCTCCACCATAAATTAGGCCCATGCTACCTACTTCCAACCTACCTTTCATTTTAGGACCCCATCCTTCTACCATTCTCATTACCTAATCTTATTCTAAGAAATGATCTCTTTTTCCTCTACCTATAACCACCAAACCTTCCAGTTCTTCATCATTCTTAACCAATGTATCCCCATCTACCTTCCCACATGTAACCAAACCTTTGTCATCAAAAACTTCTGCATCTAAGTCACCAACCCCCAAGAGAATCATATCCAAGCAAACCCAACCAAAACCCCCAAACAAGATCATTCCTCCAACTAATACCTTCATAAAGAATCCTATGCCCAATAAATTTCTCACCCCTCAAATCCAAAACCCCTTACCTACAACACCTTTTCTAGAATCCTACACAACTATTTTGCAAAGGTTTTTTCAAACTTCTTCCATTAACTTACCTCTAATTAGACCTTTTAACCCTACCCATCCTAAATCAACCTAGTTCAAAGATAATTTGATTTTTCTTTACCATATACTCCTAGACATGACATAGATAACTAAAAATCTCTCCAAACACTCATTCATATCTATTTTGATAAAGATGATCTATTAGAGGAACTAACATTGAGCCCATCAACTAATCCATTACTTAACCAACCCATATAACAAGCACCTACTCCCTCACCCTTACCTAATAGAAAATAAGATGAACCAAAGAAAACATTAAGTCCCCTTATCCACACCATTCATATGGTTACCCATTGTTGGGCCCAATAGAAGGATAATGAGAAAACCAATGTAAGAATCCCCTAGACTTACCCTTTAACTTATCAACCTACCAGTCAAACCCAAGCATCTCCATCTCCACCCTCATAATCTTCAAAACCCAAAGTATCTATTTTGGGACCTCCACTTCCCAACCTACTCCATTTATCCAATAGATCATGATGAAACAACTTCCCCAAACACTGATGAAAATAAGTATTTATGATCTAATCAACACTTCACATCAACATCATCAAGCATTAATGGAGGCTATAAATTCTATATAGGTTCAATCTGATGATATAAAACTTATTTCATATTTTTTTGGGCCCTCCACTAAGCTACCCTTGTCACCTTTCAAGATTTAAAAATCCTACCTTTTCATACTAAAGATCATGATCCCCCACTCTTCATCACATCATACATCAATCAAACACATGTAAAAAGGTAATGATTGATGGTAGATATAGCATCAACATATTCTCCCATGCATATGATCAACTTCAACTCCCCAAAAACATCATTTCTAAGAATAAAATAATCCTTCACTCTTTTAATGATACCCTAGCAACTTCCTTAGGGACTGTGGTGTTTCACATCTATTTGGGACCTTGAACTATTTTACATTGTCAAGGGTGAGTTCTAATATAATATGTTAATTTTATTCCCTTAGATCTATGAAATGAGTTCTATTGCTTCTACCTTACACCAATTCATCAAATTTGAGCATGAGGGACAAGTCATTACAATCAAAGTTGATCCTAGTCCTTTTACCTCCTATAATATGACATATCAACCTAATGACATTCCTATCCCTCCTTCATCCACATCAAAACCAAATTCTAATAAAACCACCTAACTACCCACCATTGTTAACAATTTTTACCACCATAATGATGAATCATCCACTATCTCATCTATTCTTTCATCACAAGTTCTAGTGGAGGACCCCCTACAATCAATATTTCAATGACTCTAACTGGGGGAATATAGACTTTTAGCTTTAGATGCCTTCCCTACTCTATATGAATATAGGAATATTCAAAACTAACCCTCCTATGACTCCAAAATTAGTACAATTATCCCCTTTGGGATTCCCAATAAATGAACAAATTTCATCTATGGGGGACTTGATCATCCACTTCTAGCTCCCAACACCACTCCATGTGTCCATCCCTTTACTTTCAACTTTTCTTACCTAAGCAACCCAACCTTTACCAAAACCTAAATTTATTAGTACACTTAGAAAGTATTTGACTTTGACCTATATTAATAAGGATCTCATGAGTTCCCCATTATTAAAACCTAAAAACCACATGAGTTCTTTGTTCTTAGGTTCAAACCAGTAGAAGAGCCCACATCACCAAAACCCATTATTACCACTACCAAAGAAATTTCACCTTCCCCAACCCTATCTTCTCAATTTGAATATTTTGACATTGTTACCATCTAATTTTTTTTATCAACACTATTATTTTATGCCCCCTAACCTATCACAAGGATAGTCAAACTAAAACCATTCCTCTCATTCACCCAAAAATGATCAACTGTGACTCTCCCACCATCAACACCATCCAATGTTAAGATAAAAATTCTATTCTCAAATACCTTAGTTTAGGGATTCCTCTATCCATAATTCTCTCCCTTATGAGAAGATAATAATTCTAAATGAATCAATCATATATATCAACTTGGGAACTCATGGAAACCCTTACATTGTCAAATTCAACCAATCTTTAACCCCCAAAAAGTAGTAAGACTATCCTTGTTTCTTTCATGACTGAAGCATAGATTTACTTGGTCTTATCAAGACATTCCCAAAATTGAGTCTTCTATCACTCTCCATAACATTTTCAATCATCTTGAGGTTAAGCCAGTTTGGTAAAAAATTCACTGCATACATCCCCATATAGCTCTTCTCATCAAAGAATAACTTTAATACTTTATATCCATTAACTTCATTCAACCCATTGACTATACACAATGTGTTTCTAATCTTATTCCCATCACTAATCCCATAGGTATCATTCACCTCTACATTGACTTTTGTGACCTCAAT
This sequence comes from Torreya grandis, assembly GCA_037957365.1. NCBI lineage: Eukaryota > Viridiplantae > Streptophyta > Pinopsida > Cupressales > Taxaceae > Torreya > Torreya grandis. Next base: position 787,604 of record JARHVA010003850.1, read on the forward strand.
CTCACTTTCCCTAAAGATGACTTTCCTCTACCTAATATTGACCAACTTTTTGATCTCATGGTTGGCCATGAAATTTTATCTCTCATGGATGGTTTCTTAGGATATAATCAAATCTTGATTTCCCCTAAAGATCAATATAAAACTTCTTTTATCACCCCATGGGGAACCTTATGCTATAGGTTCATGCCCTTTTTAGTAAATAATGTAGGGGTAACCTATGAGTATATTATGACCTATATCTTTCATGACCTCATCTATAAGATTGTAGAATATTATATGGATGATCTCTTAGATAAATCCAAACATTTCTAGGACCATATAGCTATTATCTCCATCATATTTTAATGATTAATCCATTACAATGTCAAACTCAATCCCAAGAAGTGTATATTTGGAGTCTTATTGTAGAGACCTAAATCTGGCCACCAATGATCTCCAACCAGGGTTTTGAATAGTTTCTACCTAAAACAAACAATTTGGCCTAAAAACACTAAATTATGCTAAATGATGTGAAATTGACATATTCAAGTGCCTATTTTAGCCAGGGTATCCATAAATAGGGTAATACAATTTATGGGCCAACTAACTTTGATCAGATCATTTTGAGTCAAAATGTTGATTTTGTACCTAGGTACTCTAGATTACTCTTTCCTATCAAATCTATTGCACAAGGCATATGACTTTGTTACTTATTATTGGTAACATACTAAATCTAATAATGGATCCAATGCATCTGACATTTCCTTCCAATTCCAATCTAGTTAAATTTTAGACCAATAACAAGGCATTTTGATCAATTTGAGTAATTTGTGCACAAAGTGCTTAAACATGCTTAAGAGCTAATTAATCCAAGTTAGATCCTAATTAAGAATTCCATGGAAAATTTTTGAATCTTTTTTTTGGAAATGAATATGGAATATATGCATCATCATATGATGTCATTTCTTGGGAAGACATCCTTAGGCCATAAATGCCACAAATATAATGATTTATGCCCTCCATGCCTCATCAATACCTTCCACGATGTATTTTATGCCTCTTAATTTCCACTTATTCTAATGTCATGATGAGGATAATTATAAACTTAATTCTAAAAATTGAATTAATCCTCAACCACACATTTCAATCTTAGGATGCAGGGTTTAGGTTGATTCTAGACATTCTCAAAAATCTATAAATAGAGAGGCTATAAACATCATTTCTAAGCTATTTTGGTGAAAATTTATTATGCTAAAATATCTTCAAAAGTCTTGATAATGTAAATTTATAATTCAAAAATGATTCCAAAATCCATTTCAATTAGTGTTACCATGCCAAATTGATTCCAAGCCAAGCCAAGCCAAAGCCACAAGGTGCCAAGGAGAGATAGAGGTAGCCAAGCTTCCATTGCCAAATACTTTAAGAGCACAAGTTGAGAAAGCCACTAAAACAAGCATTTTGGATCATCCAAGGGAGGTAAAAGAAGGTTTTTTCTAAGTTTTAGTTGTGTTTTATTCATTTTTGTTAACTAAGCTCTTCTTAGTGTCTAGGCCTAGAGATGTTATGTTAGTTAGTGTGTTTTTTTCATTTTGTTTTTATTTTGAAACTAACACCATACTAACCATCCTCTCTTGAGTCAAATTCCTATTTCACATAATGGTACACCCGGTGGGAATAAATACATCCCACACATGAGGAAGATAATTTTACGACTTTAAAATCTTTATTTATATCATTAAAACTCTTGCAAATTGATTTTCTAACTTTGTTTTTCCATTTTTATTTCTCATAGGTTTACATAGTAACCAATGTCAGTTAGTAAAACCAACATCAGTTGGATATCTATCATTGGTCACTTTTGGTATAACTAATGTTGGTTAGATAATAGTCATTAGTTATCAAGTGTAACCATCATTGGTTATATAACTGATGTTGGTCGCTTTGTTTATCTTAAAACACAAACCCGAGAGCTCTTTTTTTAAAGTTCATTATTTCAATCCTAAAAGAGCTTCAAGGTTAAAGGACATGTTAACATTTTTTTATAGGAAGAACCTTGAAATTTGCTAAAAAAAATGTTTATATCACCTTCTACATGCTTAAAAATGAATTAGGAACATTATTTGGGTGCTTAAAGTAACATTTAAGGGCTTAAATAAGTGTTTTTTTAGCATTAGTTTTTAAAGTTATAACTAAGACCAAGGGGTCAAATGAACACCACCTCATTTTCATTTGGGCTTAAAAATGAACTCATCTTTCTAAGCTTTTTATCTTCAATAGTTGCTTGATCTAATTTTTATTTGGCCAAAAAGGGGTGTTGCATGTATGCTCTTCCATTTGTCCCCTTTAGGGAACCCTTGGAATCAAAAGCATCATTCCTATTGCAAAAATCCAAGTCCAAGGCATAGAAATAATGTCATCTAAAGTACTCCCCAAAAACCTATCAAAGTTTTAGTGACCTTGAAAATGACCCTAAAGTCTTCCTATTTCATGCTTTATTTTTATGCAAACTTGGCTTGCAAGGGGGATGCCATTACCTCCCACGAGTTATTTAGGGAATCTTTGACTCAGGGTTTCATCTCCTAGTATTGAATTCACTTACTCCTTTTGAGTTACACATGGAACATATCTACATTTGGACATTACACTACACTGAGCGAACATCAAGATGTAGTGGTTGTAGAAAGGACTAGACCTTTTTACAACTAACCAATGCCATGATCACCTAATTTATATACTTCTCTTCTACATCATTTGATGTGAAATTCATTATGCAATTTATTCCCCTAAAAACATTTGAAATCTTTTTAGTTTAATCAACCCCACATTTCCATACCCTTGTTAGGATTTGGATGATTATACTTAGTGTATTTTTGGATCATTTTCTCATTTAGTATGTTTTGAGACTAAAACTTGTTTGTTTGTTCATAAAGCCATGTCAAAATCAATTTGTCTATACATCACTCTTTTATCTAAAGAGGCATTATGCTAGCCATTTTACACCACACTTGTGCCTTGAAATTTTTTCTAAACTTATTTTTGTGTGTGTCATTTAAATTGAGGAGGGTAGTGTTATGCTGCCCAAATCATGTTAAAACCATTTTGTCTTTGAGTATTTTGAATTATAACATATATCACATTATTTGAGAATGATTACACCATTAAGCTGCTTAATTTTTTTCAAGACTTGTTTCACCTCATGCCAAAAACCATTTGTTTCACACCATGTCACATCAATTGTTTAGACCTCATTTATGTGTCATTATATTGTCTAATCTTGTCTAGCTTGTTTGGTCAAATCCTAATTTTCAACATTGAGTGTTCAATTATCCTTATCAATTTTAGGTTCAAACATGGATTGATTTCTATTTAGGCCTTAATTCATGGGGTTGATACATAGATATTTCTCTTTTGGGTTGCATAACTTCAGTTAATCGATTACCCAGATTTGAAAACTATTGATGGTTTATTTGTTCAGTGCCTATCCTCATCATTGTTCATGCCTTTATTTGGTAAAACACAGTCTTTATTCAAAGAGCCTTTTGACTTATGCCTTATGTTAATTGATCATGTTTATGTTTGATTTTATGTGTCGCGTCTATGTCGAAGTTGTTTCCAAAATTGTTAGATTAAATCAAATCACATTAGAATTTGTTTCAAGTATAGCTTTTGACACTATTTGGCCAAAATTCCTAGTGTATGCCTATTTTTTTGAGCCTAGATTTTGACTCTATGTTTGGATGAAAGACCTAGTCACTTAAGTTTTCCATTTTCTAGTTTAGACCTTGTTTGGAACAATTTGACTTAGACCTTTATAATGTGGGTTTTTATTCAGATGCTTAACCTTTTATGCATATGACATTTAGCATTAAACATTTGATGTTAGACTATTTTATTACAAGTCTTAGCAAAAATCATTTTGGAGATACATCTCCACTTTCAGACGATATTAGAGATATATCTCCACTCCTTTGACCAAGTTAGACTAAGTTTGAACCATTTGTCCTTTTGGACATATTTTTTTAGAGTTTGTAGAACTCTAAGCCTTTTTTTTGGAGATTTCATCATTTATGTGGATATATCTAGCTACACTTATGGTGGATTCATGTATAATCTAAATTATGATAGAATGGCCACATAAAATCCCACTAAGATCCCCTATAGAGAAAGATTTTCTAAGGAAATTTATTATTCTCCCTACAATACTCCATATGGAGAACATAGTCAAAATCCACAAAATCTAAATCAAGACCTTGATTGGCATGAAGAGGCTTGTAAGGAATACTTTGAAGACCCAACTATGGATAATGTTGTTTGGGATAAAAATCCATACCCTCTTTGTAATAATCAATACATGGAACATAGTCAAGAACTAGCTTATGAGCCAACTCATGATGGGGATGATATGGTTTATGAGGAAGACTTGGATGCTTTGGCTTATGTAAGTAATTAGGATCCCCTACATCATACCATTTCTATTATAAGACTAAAATGTCACACAATTACCATACCAAGACCTAATCCATTGGTTTGTGCGAGCAACCAAGCTCTACAATGCCCAACCATTTCTATACCAGGACCTCATCCTTTAGCTTGTGCAAGAAATTAAGCTCCATAATGACCATTCATCATTCCAAGACCTAGTCTTTTGGATTGTGTAGGCAATTAATCCCAAAACACCCTATCATTACAATTTAAGGGCTTCATCCTTTAGTTCATGTGAGAAATCATACTCCCCAAGGCCCTACCATTATCTAATCATAGAACATTCCTCATCCAGTGCCAATCCCATCTAAACCTCAACCAATATAATCTGTTGAAGACCAAGATGTGTTTAAAACTAGTATTTTTCAACTCATTAAAAACCAAGGCCAAGAGAACCAACTAATCTGAGATGTTTTTATTGAACCAATCACTTGTGATAAGTTAGCTTGTGATGAATCACCTATTAATCCTATACCAGTTATTGATAAGTCTCACTTTGATGAGCCAGTCATTACTCAGTCACTTCTTAATGATTATAACCACCTTTGGTTAAATCATTACCTCAACCATGTGCCTAATTTTCAAGATCCTCTTATTGACAAGTCAATCTCTAAGGAGTTGTCTCTTGACCTATTTCACATCCTAGAGGAGTCTCACCTTGATAAATTAGTTTTCATGGAGCTCATTATGCCATCACAGGCTATTACTTATCCAATACCAAATATTTAGGAAGACATCATTGTAATAGAGTACCCATCAAATGCAAAATTAGAGTTAGAGTTAGGTTTTATTCTTGAACTGACATTAGATTTATCATCAAAATGAGAATCAACATTAGTCTCAACATCAAATTTAAATTCCCTTGAGTTAGAATCAGATTTAGAAGAATATGTTCATAGTTTTTATAACATTCATTACACATGCCTTGCAGATCAATTTGAATACATTTGTGATCTGTTGACATAGGAGATTGCACCCTTAGCAGGAGGCTGAGCTCTTGCCTTCTTCACACAACAATGGAAACTCCCCTCTCACCTTTGGGACTAGTGAAGCTGGAGGGAAGAGTCTCTAGATGAGGGCTAGCTCCCTCTGATGTATCTTTTAGGCCCTAGTTTCTCTTACTGCTAAAAAACAAAATGAAAAAAGGGGGGATGAAAAGGGAGAGAGAGATGCTAAAAATAGAACCTAAGCCTTAAAAAGAAAAGGTGATACACTAAAAAAGGTTGATCTACTCTACCCAAACATACACTTTCCATCAAGAACAAGCTCCCATACACTTCATCTAACATGAGAAAACCTTCTGCATTAATGGGTTAGGGGTCCATGGAGATACAAGGAGGAAATAACTACTAGAGGCATTCTGAGACACACTATAGTAGCCTATCCACTTCACCTATACTCCTATAGGGACACTTTTGATAGACCTATAAAAGGAAACTCAAAAATTCACTAGACATGCTGAAATCATTCTACAAAAGCATTAAGAAAATGACTTAACATCGAATCAAGGCATAGACACATACTAAAGATGCAAAACTCAAAATGGAGGTAAAAATGCTATGTTTTGATTTAAGGTAAAATTCTGGTAGAACTCTACCTTACAAGCCTAAGAGATTTTTGGGCAAAGTTTTGCCTTAAGGCTGAGAGCAGATCCCCTTCTCGAATGAGAAGTTTTCAATTTATAGAAAGAGGAAGAGAAACTTGGCACTTCTTGGGAAATATTTTGGCACTTTTTTCTGCAAGTGGCCCATGTGCATTTTGAACCTTGGGAAGAGGAAACCACTATTATTGATGTCATTCTTTAGAAAAGGCCTGCTAGAATCATGTTGTACAATCACCAAAATTGACTTTGGTGTTCAAACATTAATGCAAGAACATGGCCATGCCTCTTTCTTATAAATAGACTATAGTTTATCCCCTCATCAATGTCAACTAGAGAAAATAGGTTGCATCATTCGTCTGGCAATAACTCACCTTCCCTTTGCCACTTGGATGCTTTGTCTTTTCTGCTCCTTGTCTTCTTCCTACTCTTTTAGCCCTCAGGGGTGATCTTCTGGCAGGTCGCTACATTCCTTAAGATCCTTTCATGCTTGGTGCTCAAATAGTTTAAAAACAAATGGATATTTCACTGTGTTAAATTTGACATCACATGGCCATCACCCAATGGCTAGTTCATTTGATTAAATTTGATGGCTTTTAGGACTCATCGTCCTCAGCAAAAGTCATTAGGTCTTTCTTGCAGCCTTTTCTGAGCTTCGATATTTTTTCACAGATAAAAAGTCCATAGGAATTGGCCACTTTGTCTTTTTTGTTAGGTGGTGGTCCTTTTTGAACTGATCTTCCTCCCCAATTCCTTTGGCCCTTTTATCTAAAGGAATTCCTTTGGATAAAAAGTCTAAAAGAATTCAGCCTATCACTTAAGTCTTTCACCCTTAAATCCCTTCAACTACCCTTTGTAAGGGCTTTTGGATCTTAAACTACCCTCTACAAGGGCATTTGAACCCATCACTGCCCTTCAGATGTAGGACACACCCTTGAACTAAGCCATTGAACCAACCCATTGAACCAAAATTGGTTCAATGATTTAATTGATTCAACGGTTCAATCACTGCGTGTCGAGCCCCTCTGAACTATTCATTGAATCTCCTTATTGAACTATCCATTGAAACAAAATGTTGAACCAAATGATTGAACCAATGCATTAAATTGGTTCAACAATTTAATGTTGCATGCTGAGCTAGTTGGACTTTGCTGATTAACCATCTGATTGAACTAGAAGCCACTTGAACTGATGCCACTAAACTGACTGAGTGAACCAAGGCTGATGAACCTTGAGTTGAAATTGAAGCCACTTGAGCTAAGTGGTTAAACCAATGCCATTGAACTTCCCTTTGAACTGGTTTAATGGTTCAAAGCTATGTGCCGATGAATCTATCGATTACACTTGAACTAATTGAAATGAACCAAGGCATTAAACTAGCTAATTAAACCAATCCATTAAACTAAAGGCATTAAACTAGCCAATTGAACCAATCTATTGAATTGGTTCAACGGTTCAATGCTATGTGCCGAGCCTGTTCAACTAAGCTGACAAACTTTCTGATGCATTGAACTTGAGCAATGAAACAAAGCTCGATGGACTTGAATGTTGAACTAATGGTTGAACCAAGGCCTTGAACTTGGCTGATGAGCTTAAACATTGAACTAAGGCCTTGAATTGGTTCAATAGTTCAATTTCAACTTTTCTTATGATTTTTGTCAGGCAAGATCTTGAAGAAGCCTTGTAAAACCTAAAACTCTCTCTGGAACTAATTCTCCATTTGCCAAAGGACTAACATATTGAGTTCATAGAAATCCAAAACCTACAAAGTCTGTAGATTTAGACATGTAGAGTCTATAAAAATGAATAGATTTATGCAAAATTAGAATATATGAAATGGCCTAGAATAGTAGGGACAGAAGGGGACTAATTTTTTGGTTTGTTGGGCAAAAAATGGTCAACAAATTGGTGACTCCTAGGGGAAGCATGCCTACTATGCTTAAAGACCAGTTGCCTTGTAGTCCATTGGGCATAGAGTCAGCTGCAGCTATGAAGAAAGGTTAGCAACAACCCCAAAGTTCCAAGAATCAAACATGAAGCTTTTTACCCCACACACAAAGGGAAACACACAAGGCTAAAAACACTACCTATACAAACTACACCTAGGGAAAGCAAGAAAAGAAACTAAAAACAAATTACTATATATAGCTAACTAGGAATGTTCACCCCCCTCATGGATCAAAGGAAAAATTTCTTAAGTCCCTTTCCTGGCAAGAAGACTTATGGTGGTAGACAAGTGGCTGAAAGAAAAGGAGATTTGGTGACCTACTCCTCTTGCTTATCACCTTAGTTGGCTAGTATCTGAGTGGATCACATTTGAACATGCCTCTAACATACATGTATTCTTCTTATCCCTAGAGGCTTGTTGAATGCTAGTCCTTCATGCTGGTGCATTTCACCAAGAAATTAGTGGCTATTGGCTTATCACCATAAGCCTTTGATATGTAAAATCCCTCTGCAATGCATCATGGTCTAACTTGTTTCGTTCTGCCTCATTGAAGACTCTGTCAGACTCATCCTCTGCTTCCTTTTAGCCTTCTTAAAGAAGGGTGACTATGGTGATGTCTGAAATGGACTCACAAAATGATTGCTCATCTCACATAACATTGGCTCTTTGTTTAAAGCTTTCTTCTTCAAGGCCTTCCTCCAAGAAGACAGACCTCTCCTTTTCCTCCTCAAAGATCAGGACCTCTAGATGTTCAAAGGTATTCTCCTGATCCTCCTCCAACTCAAGCTCCTCAGCATAGTCATCTTCCTCATTAAAGCAATAAGGAAGTTCGTCAAACAAGGGGGGAGAGAGCTCACCATGCTTATGTTCCTCCTCATACTGTTGGAACATCTACATATATGCATGCCTTGTGTCTTCTCCATTAATGATGATGTTTTCACAAGAAGCATCAATGATGATTATACCTTTGTTGTCACTCATGAGATCCCCTTGGGAAACTATAGTTTGGATCTTTTGGTCCTCACTTGCCTCCTAAAAAATAAGTTCCTCCTTGAGAAGGGATGAAGTGGAAAAAGCATGTGGAAGAGGAGGCAGTCCTTGAGATAGAATCAAATGATTCTCCTCCTTCCACTTGGTTAGCACTTCATCAATATCAGGTGTGGCCTGATAGCTCTCTTGGAAGTGTGTAGATGGGGTGTGTTCAGACATGGAATGTGTCATTGGGTCTAAACCATCCATCACACACTAGCTGAGGAATCTCTCTTTAGATTCCAACTCTGCAATTCTCCTAGCTAGATCCTCTTGGAAGAGCCTTTCTTGGAAGTCATCAGCATCATCATGAGCAAGAGTAGCCTCATCTTCTTCTAGGTTTTGAACAAATCCTTGCTTCTCCTCCTTCCTACCCCATGATTCTACTATTTTCCCCCAGTTTAGGATCTCAAAATTGGATTTTTTCTCCTATGGACATGCAATAACTTTGTTTTCTCCATGGTCCTAGGGCTCTTCCACAAGGTCTGAAATTTCTATCTCTCTTTCATGGAGCAAACTCATCCTAGCCTCTAAATCTTCAATTTTCTTGGCTAGGTTGTCCTGAAAGAGTCTTTCTTGGAGGTCACCAGCATCATCCTCTTCAAGGCTCTAGGCTAGTTCCTGGCATTCCTTCCTCCAACTCAGAATTTGGACATCACATTGAAAGACTTGGGGAGGTTGAGAAATGCTAGAAAGAGACTGTTGATGCACCGAAAGAGTCTCTAAAATAGGGATGTGTTGTCTCATGATATTCCCCCCAATGGAAGATTCACAATATAAGGAATTGAGAAGATTAATCTCCATGGGGTGTTGCTCTGATGCCCTTTGATGTGGAAAGCTAGGTGCACAGGATTGAGAGCAGATGCATCAGATGAGCTAGAGTGAGTGATTGCTATCTGATAGAAAGGATTTGGTGTACAAGAGGGGGCTTTCTTTGGGACAAGAAGGGATGTGCAAGGCTGACTACCTTGAATGAATGGATTCCTCCATTTTGTTACCTCCTCCATGGATTGCAAGGCCTAAGCTTGCCTAAAAAAACACTCCTCTTTATACATCAGCTCTTGATAATATTCGTACTACTCCTCTAGTCTATCAATCTCTATCGTCTGCTTCTCAAACTCTAGGGCTACTTCCCTTATCATTGAAGGGAAACTAGGAGAGTTGCTTAAGGTGATTCTCTAAAAATATTGAGCTTGATCATAGTCATATGAAGGAAAACAAGACCCATGATTTTGTGCAAAGGAACTATACATACAAAAATGTGATTTTTGATGGCACCAGGCTACTTAACCAACTGATTCAACTTAGAGTCACCATTGGTGTTGATGCAAAAGCCTCTAAAGGCTGGTTGGTTGAAGAACACACCAAAAATTCTTCAACTCTTTGGACAAAACTTGTCCTAGTTAGTCCCACTGGGTGTGCCAAAAATTATTGATGTATAAGATTACACCCTTGGCAAGAGGCTGACCTCTTGCCTTCTTCACGCAACAATGAAAACTCCCCTCTCACATGTGGGACCAGTGAAGCTAGATGGGAGAGTCTCTAGATGAGGGCTAGCTCCCTCTGCTGTATCTTTTAGGCCCTAGTTTCTCCTACTGCTAACAAATAAAATGAAAAAAGAGGGGGATGAAAAGGGAGAGAGAGATGCTAAAAATAAAACCTAAGCCTTAAAAAGAAAAGGTGATACACCAAAAAAGGTTGATCTCCACTTGAACATACACTTTCCATCGAGAACAAGCTCCCATGCACTTCATCTAACATGATAAAACCTTATCCATCAGTGGGTCAGGGGTCTGTGGAGATACAGGGAGGAAATAACTACTAGAGGCATTCTGAGACATAGTGCAATAGCCTATCCACTTCACCTATACTCCTCTAGGGACACTTCTGATAGACCTATAAAAGGAAACTCAAAAATGCACCAAACATGCTAAAATCATTCTACAAAAGCATTAAGAAAATGACTTAACATAGAATCAAGGCATAAACACATACTAAAGATGTAAAACTCAGAATGGAGGTAAAAATGCCATGTTTTGATTCAAGCTAAAATTCTGGTAGAACTCTGCCTTACAAGCTCGAGAAGTTTTTGGGCAGAGTTTTGCCTTAAGGCTGAGAGTGGATCCCCTTCTTGAATGAGAAGTTTACAATCTATAGAAAGAGGAAGAGAAACTTGGCACTTCTTGGGAAAGATTTTGGCACTTTTTTCTGTAAGTGGCCCATGTGTGTTCTGAACCTTGGGAAGAGGAAACCAATGTTACTGATGTCATTCTTCAAAAAAGGCCTACTAGAACCATGCTATATAATCACCAAAATTGACTTTGGCATTCAAACATTAATGCAAGAATATGGCCATGCCTCTTTCCTACAAATAGACTACTGTTTGTCCCCTCATCAATGCCAACTAGAGAAAACAAGCTGCATCATTTGTCTAGCAATAACTCACATTCCCTTTGCCACTTAAACGCTTTGTCTTTTCTACTCCTTGTCTTCTTCCTGCTCTTTTAGCCCTCAGGGGTGATCTTCTGGCAAGTTGCTACTTTCCTCAGGCTCCTTTCATTCTTGGTGCTCAAACAGTTCAAAAACAAATGGATATTTCACTGTGTTAAATTTGACATTCATGCATTCATCACCCAATGGCTAGTTTGTTTGCTTAAATTTGATGACTTTCAGGATGTCATCATCCTCGACAAAAGTCATTGGGTCTTTCCTATGGCCTTTTTTGAGCTTTGAGATTTTTTTTATAGACAAAAAGTTTGCAAGAATTGGCTGCTTTGTCTTTTCTATTGGGTGGCAGTCCTTTTTGAACTGATCTTCACCCCGAATTCCTTCAACCCTTTTGTCTGAAGAAATTCCTTCAAACAAAAAGTTTGAAAGAATTCAGCCTATCACTTAAGTGTTTCACCCTTAAATCCCTTTGACTACCCTTCGTAAGGTCTTTCAGATCTTGAACTGTCCTCCACAAGGGCATTTGAACCCATTGTTGCCCTTCAAGTGTAGGACACACACCATTGAACCAAGCCATTGAACTAACCCATTGAACCAAAATTGGTTGAACAGTTCAATCACTGCACCCCAAGCCCCTCTGAATTATTTGCTAAATCTCCTTTTTGAACCATCCATTGAACCAAAGTGATTAAACCAAAGTGTTGAACCAAATGATTTAACCAATGCATTCAACCAGTTCAATAATTCAATGCTACGTGCTGAGTCGGTTAAACTTTGCCAATTAACCATCTGATTGAACTAGAATCCACTTGAACTAATTCCATTGAATCGACTGAGTGAACCAAGGCTAATGAACCTTAAGTTAAACTTGAAACCACTTGAGCTAAGTGGCTGAACCAACACCATTAAATCATCCTTTAAACTAGTTTAATGGTTCAAAGCTACGTGCCAATGAACTTGTTAATTGCAGTTGAACTAATTGAAATGAACCAAGGTATTGAACCAACCATTTAAACCAATCCATTGAATTGAAGGCATTGAACCAGCTGATTGAACCAATCCATTGAACTGGTTCAATGATTCAACGCTACGTGCTGAGCCTGTTGAACCAAGCTGATGAACTTGCTGATGTGTTAAACTTGAGTGATGAAACAAAGATCGATGGACTTGAACATTGAACCAATGGTTAAACCAAGACCTTGAACTTGGCTGATGAACTTAAACATTGAACCAAGGCCTTGAACTAGTTCAATGGTTTAATGCCAACATTTCTTGTGATTTTCTTCAGGTAAGAGCCTGAAGAAGCCTTGTAAAACCTAGCACTCTCTCTAGAACTGATTCTCCATGTGCCAAATGACTAACCTACTGAGTCTATATAAATCCAAAACCTATAGAGTCTATAGATTTAGACCTATAGAATCCATATAAATGAACAGATTCATGCAAAATCAGAAAATGAAATGGCCTAAAATAACAGGGATAGAAGGGTACCAATTTTTTGGCTTGTTGGGCAAAAAATGGTCAACATGATCCTTATATGGTTTTTGAGGATGAGTACTTTATCTTCAACACAATTTCTCCTAGTCTCTTCTATAAGGATTTTGATGCTAACACCCATTTCATTACTATTCCACAAGCCATTACCATCAACTAAAATAGCCATATCATTGACATTCAATCTCCCAAAAGTGCTGATTACGATCGATAGAATCACACTTTGTTGAACTACATCCATGGTAACATAGTAATTAAAGAATAGAAAGGAGGCCAAGACCACAATAATATAGTAAAAGAGTAATCTCCTAGTGAAACCTTTTCAGAGGCATTAAGGGATAATCAGAGTTAGAACTCAACATCTTCTAGTGAAACTTTTTCAAAAGTGCTAGAAGACAATCAAAGTCAAAAGTCAACATTCCTTAGTGAAAGCTTCTCAAAGGTGATATGGGACAATCAAGACAACTTCATTGGTGAAAATATCTTTGAGGCACTAATAGCTGAGCACAAAAGTTCTTCATTACTTGATGAAGACAAAATCAAAGATCAAATAAAAATAGCTTCCAATCTACAGCCTAATCAGATGGTAGCTACTCTTAAGATCAAACAACAACAAAATTTGGTGGTCCTATTGAGATAAAAAGTATTTGGCCTCACCAAAACCAAAGTTATATTGAATCCAGCATCAATAATATTACATGTGATTTAAATTCTTAATCTTCATTTGTTTCTTTACCATTCCAAATTCTATTATCATTGACCATTCCATTTCACAATCAAACCTACCATCCATTATTGTTCCTTATTTACCATCCATGGCTGCACTTTCCTTTGTAGAGGCTACAAAGATACCTTGTCTTGATGTTTGAAGGAATCAAAATCAATGACCAAGGAAGAGCACAACAACATTCTCAACATCTAAATTGGTAGATAGTTCTTGATAGAGCAAATTTTTAGATGAGGTGTGGGCTAGAAATTAACATGATCAAGTGTTTTGTTTATATCATTTATTGATTGGGATGTACATCTCCATCTCAATAGGAAAAATAAAATCATATGCCAATTTACCATACTTAGGCCAAAAATATGTATCATATAATTTCATGGCAAAACTAATCAATGTTGGTTATTGTGTAAAACTGTGACAAATAAAAATGACAAAACAAAGTTATAAAATCAATTTTCAAGAGTTTTAATGATCCAAATGAAGATTTTAAAGTTTTAGAATGATCTTCCTCATGTGTGGGATGCATATGGTCCCATCAAGAATGCCATTATGTAAACTAGGAATTTGACTCAAGAGAGGATGGTTAGTATGGTGTTAGTTTCAAAATGAAAACAAAATGAAAGAAACACACTAACTAGCATAACATCTGTAGGCCTAGACACTAAGAAGAGCTTAGTTAACAAACATGAATAAAACACACAACTAAAATGCAAAATAAACCTTATTTTACCTCCCTTAGATACTCTAAAATGCTTGTTGTTGTTTCTTGCTCAGCTTGTGCTCATAAAGTCTTTGGTAATGGAAGCTTGGCTACCTCCATCGCTCCTTGGCACCTTGTGGCTTTGGCTTGGCTTGGCTTGGAATCAATTTGGCATGGTAACACTAATTGTAATGGATTTTGGAATATTTTTTTCACTATAAATTTTCATTATCAAGACTTTTGAATATATTTGAGCATAATAACCTTTCACCAAAATAGCTTAGAAATGATGTTAATGGCCTCTCTATTTATAGATTTTTTAGAATGTCTAGAATCAACCTAAACCATCCATCCTAAGATTGAGATGTGTGGTTTAGGACTAATTCAATTTTTGGAATTAAATTTATAATTATCTTCATCATGAAATTGGAACAAGGGGAAATTAAGAGGCATGGAGGGTATCATGGAAGACATTGATGAGGCATGGAGGGCATAAATCCTGATATTTGTGGCATTTATGGCTTAGGGATGTCTTCTCAAGAAATGAGGTCACCTGATGATGTAGATATTCCATATTAATTTTCAAAAAAAATATTCAACAAGTTTCCATGGAATTATTAATTAGGCTCTAACTTGGATTAATTATCTCTTAAGCATGTTTAATCACTTTATGCATAAATTACTCAAATTGATTAGAATGCCTTGTTATGGCTCCAAAATTTGACTAAATTGAAATTGGAAGGCAATGTCATATGCATTAGATCCATTATCCCATTTAGGATGTTACAAATAATAAATAACAAAGGCATGTGTCTCATGCAAGATATTTGATAGGAAAGAGGTATATAGAGCACCTAGGTGCAAAATTGGCATTTTGAATCAAAATAATCTGATCAAATTTAGCTAGCCCATAAATTGAATTTACCCATTTAGGGATACCTTGGCCAAAATCAACACTTGAATATCTCAGTTTCAAATCATTTAGCATGTTTTAGTGTTTTAAATTGTGTATTTTAGGTACAAATTGGTCAAAAGCTTGGTTGGAGGTCATTAGTAGCTAGATTTAGGTGTCTACACATATAAGGAAAACTCCTTAGCTTTATCATCTCTCTTTGAAAAATTAATGTATACCCTACCAAGGTTAGAGCCATTTTGGAGATGCCACCTCTTACCAACCTTACTCAACTCCATAGCTTGTAATTCAAACTTCAATCCATTTGATGCTTTATCTCCCAACTATCAAACAAATGCCAACCCTTCCACCACCTCCTCAAAAAGGATGTTTCTTTTATGTGGACCAAAGAATGCCAACAAGCCTTTGACTCAATCAAGGAGTACCTTCTATCTCTACCTATCCTCACCCCTCCTAAAGATGTCAGCCCTTTTACCTATATATCTCTACCATAGACCATTCCCTTAGTGTAATGTTCATGCATCAGGATGAATTTAAAAAAAAAAAGACATCTATTACATCACTTATACCCTAATTGAATATGAAATCCAGTATACCCATCATGAAAAACTTTTCTTTGCCTTAGTATTTATGGCCTCCAAGCTCTATCATTATCTTCTTAATCATAAAACCTATGCCATTACTAACATTGACCCTCTCAAGTATATGCAAACTAAGACATATCAAAACCCATATATGGCTAAGTGGCTCATGTTTTCATCAAAGTTTGATCTTGAGTTTCTTCTACAAAGGTCTATTAAAGGATAGGGCATTGTTGACCAATTAGCTAAAGCCCCTCTCCCTAATGAACAACCTCTTCCCCTTACCTTCCTAAACGAGTTTGTAGTAACTCTTCTTCTATAGGAACCCACCTACCAAATAACCATGTTTTTTGATAGCTTTAAATGCCAAAAATGTGGGGGAGTTGGAGTAATCCTTATTCCCCTTAATGGAGAACTTCTTCCCCTTTTGTTTAAGCTCAACTTCAAATGCACTAATAATATATTCAAGTATGAAGCCTTAGTCATAGCTCTCCAAACTTCCCTAACTTTGGGGATCACAACAATCAACATCTTGGGAGAATCTCAACTCATCATCAACCAAGTCATAGGATCTTATCAATTCAAAAAAGATGTCCTCTTAAAGTAAAAATAACTTGTAGATGTACTTTTAGCATCTTTTGATCATTACATTATCCAATCCATCCCTTGATCGAAAAACAAATTTATGGACATAATGGCATCCCTTATATCCCAAATTCCATCTCAACCTATCACATCCAAACTATTTATCACCATCCACTTCTTCGTTACACCATCTTATATTAGCTTTGATCTTACTACCATTTATAGAGTGGAAACATCATCTTATAACACTTGGTATAACCAATTTTTTTTATTACCTTAACCTTGACATTCTCCCTCTTGATCTTTCAAAGAATGCCCATAGAGCCTTTACTCAGGGTACCTCTCATTACACCATACTAAGATGAATCCCTTACAAATAGGGTTTTTTGGCATCCTTCTATGTTGTCTCTATAGTCATGAGGATTCTCATGAAATCAAGGAAGTCCATGATGGCATCTGTGGGGGACACTTTAGTGGCCTAGCTATCACCAAATGAATTCTTTTTTTAAGCTACTATTAGCCCACACTTAATCAAGACTATTATGACTATGTAAAGAAATGCATTAAGTGATAATAACATGATAACCTTCATCATGAACCTCTTTATAGTCTTCAGGTATCTCAAGATTATTGGCCTTTTTCATAGTGGGGCTTTGACCTTATTGGGGAAATCAATCCCCATTATTCATAATGACATAAATATATCATCATTGCTATAGAATATTTCATAAAATGGGTGGAAGCCATCCCACTTATATCAAGCAAAGATAACAAATCATTGACTTCATCAACCATAACATCATATGTCACTTTGATTTCCCCCATAAAATCATCACTGATAATAGCAAGTCCTTTAAAAATAAGAAAGTCTAAGAACTTTGTGACGATTTTGGCATCAATTTAAGCTTTTACTCACCTTATCAGCCATAAGCCAATGGGCAAGTAGAATCTTTTAAAAAAATCCTCATAAAAATTCTCACAAAGGTGGTAAGTTCTTCTAGTTGGGATTGGTACCTCTATATCCCCTTTACTTTATGGGCCTATCACACTAGTATATGAACCACTATGGGTGCCACACCTTTCTCCATCATCTTTGGAACTAAGTTAGTCTTGCCTCTTCAAGTCCAAATTCTATCACTTCACATATCCTTGCATGAAATCCCCTCTAAAAGTGACTATCATCATGAATGTATCATGCACCTAGATCTTCTTGAAAAGCATCACCTTGCCATGTTTAATCATCTTTGTGTCTATCAAGAGCGAATCAAGTGCACATATAATACACATTTGAAAAGTGAGAATTTAACTTTAGAGACCTCATCCTTAAATAAAATCAACATGTAACTAACATGAAGAAGACCAAGAAAGGTAATTTTACTTTTAATTAGTTAGGACCCTATATTATAACCCATAAGTATGAATCTGGTGCTTACCATTTGTCCTCTCTCAAAGGAAAACCAGAACCTGAGCCTATCAATGCTTCACAGCTACATCCTTTCTATTATTAAAAGATGATAGAACTTAGTTCTATGTCTAACTTAAGCTCATCCCTTAGGTCATGAGACCTTTTTCCCCCTCTCACATACATTTCCCTTTTCCTATTGGGAACAATTTATTACAACCTAGAACCATGTGATTCATTCATCATAGATAAAACTTAATCCTAAGTATGGGTACCATGGATCTACCCATAGCATGGTTCTCATGGATAATTTTCATCTCTCAATAGATAAAATCCCATGGTCAATTGTTTCTCAACCCATCCCTTTCATTTACCAATAACCTTTTATGCTAAAGTCTTGCATCCATATGGGTAGACTTTTAAGCCTAAGCAGACTTATCCATGTCTAAATTCATATTCAAAATCATAGCATTATAGATGACTCCCGTAAATTATAGCTTCCTAATAATTCAAAGTTACTTAAAAATAGACTACTCCTTTAAATACAACTCTAAACATCAAAATTTTAGACCACTCCCTTGAAATATAGCTAAGAAATAATCATTTGAAGCTTCCCGCATCGATCAACTTCAGTAACTTACTAAAATAGAAAAAGTAATAAATAAAACTCTATAAAAATCCAAATAAGTAAGTTGTAATCAGTGCTTAGACATGGCATTGGTGGACTTCTCACATTGATCAATCTACATAATAAGGCATGGACTTGTCTACTACAGCTCTTTGGTCACCTATAGAAGGGGCAAGCTAAGCCACATTAGGTTACCACTTAACATTCACCCTCCTATCACCCACATTTCCTTCACTCCTCCCTAAACTCAAGGGACAATGAGCTTAATTTATATGAAGTGATTAAGAAACCCTTGTTCTTAGTCAAAGCATGCTCCTAAAAAGAACTCATTGGGCTTGAGTTCACTAAGTTGATCTAACTATGGTTTTTTATTATTAGATTCTTACTAATCAGAGCATCATGCTTCTTTCCTATCCATTTCTTGGCACATGTGAACATGTGTGTATTTATTACATGATCAAACATTCTCATGATAAAAACAATATTACACCCTCTCCTACCATAGCGTTAAAATAATACCAAAAATATTATCATATCAAGTCAAACATGTCCACTATGCTATCACATATCACCAATAAAGCATTTTTTGTCTCAATGCATTAACAAAATATCATCCTATCTATTGGTTGAAAATTTTGTCGATCAACATACTGATAAACAAAATAGGTCTAATCAGCCAAAGTAGGAATATTGGTCATCCAAATGTGTAGGTTCACCACATCAAAAGGGGACTAATCTCTCCTCTCATCAAGGGGAGGTTACCTATAGATATGCTATATATATTTAAATATAAAATAATACTCAAGGGTAGGATAAACCATCCATCTCTCTTTCTTTAGAGATTATGCATGCAAATCAAAGGAAAAATCTCAAGGGAAATGGCAGATAGCACTCCTCTTCTTTCAAAAGTACTATTTAGCGAACCACAAGAATATTCTTGGTAGTAATTGAAAAATGTAACCAAGGACGTAGTAACCAGCAAATTGAGATGTAACACAAAGTCTCCACCTAAATTTCCCAAGAGTGAGATACGAAGGACAATGAGGGCACAAAGTCATCCCAAGGTCCTTTACATAGAAACAAAAAGAGAATAGACTAAAGGCAATTATGGGGGCACAAAGTCTCTCCATAGTTGGCTTCAAGACACCTTCCTAATTACTTTCACTAATTTTACTTATTGAATTAAAGTAATATAAAATATATTAAGGAAAAAGACATAAGAATAGTTTCCCCAAAAACAAAGATATCACAACACAAAGTCTGAAAAGTCACTTGCTTTCTTATTCCAATAACAAAATATGATCAACAATCTAAGCTTAAAGTCTTCATAATGCCTTTCAATTTGGGCAGAGTTTTGTTTTTGATTGTTAGAGAGTGATATTTTAAAATAACAAGAGAGCCCCTTATATAGCCTCTTCAAGAAAGACTTGGGAATAGTAACACATCATGTTGCATTAAATTTTGTTAAGACATGCTAGCATTTAGGGGCATTTACCCATTTGCTTTTCTCAATTTAGAGAAACGGGTCATGTTATTGAAAGTTTGCATCTCTCAATATCCACCTGGCGGTCTACTTCTAGAAACATATCTGATGTGTTAATGTTTCTAATCCTTCCTCATCATTCCTCCTTTTCTAGTTAATTGAATCGAGTCCTTGATTTAATTTGATGCTCTATTCCTTAGTTGCTTCCTACTGTCTTGGCCTTAAAGCCTTTGAATGCATTCGGGTCCACACTTAAACTTTCAAGGATCAATGGCTATTTCATTGTTTTGACTTTGACGTCTTTAGGCATGTCACTCCTTGGATTTTCTTTGACTTTCTCTTGATTCAACCTTTTCTGCTACTTGCTTCCTTCGGATTTCTTGTTTTGCATCTTCCCAAAGGGAAGGTGACCCTTTGGCTTAGGGGAAGTGTCCTTTAATTTGATAGCTAAGAGTCCCCCACAAGGGCACCTAATCTTCAGGGTCCTTCGGTAGCCTTTTGTCTTTGGAATCCTTTGGAGCTTTCCCATGGACTTTTTCCACATACATGTTCTTGTAGACAAAAAGTCCATAAGAATTGTTTCAGTTGCCTTGTCTTTGGCCTTCAAAAATTCTTTTAGGCTTTCCTCCCATAGCTTCTCTAAATTTCTTCAGACTTTTTGTCTAAAGGAATTCCTTCAAACAAAAGTCTGAAAGAATTGTTTCTTGCCTTAGTCTTTCCACCGAGGGAACTTTTCTTTGCTTTTTGATCTTTGAATTATTTCAGAGGAAAAAGTCTGAAAGAATTCATTCAGACAATTTCCCTAAAGGAATTCTCTTTGTCTTATTCATTCTCCCATGGGAATTCCCTTTTCTCTTTTGGCCTTTGAATTGGTCCACTTACCTCCTTCTTGCCCTCCGCAAGGGCTGTTTGTCCCTTGGAAATTTGTCTTGATCGATTTTATGTGAATCTCAAATTATGACACGTGGCAGCACCAACTGAGTTCTGTCATGTTTTTTGCTTGCTACCCTCCGCAAGGGTTCTAGGCCTTGGTTAACCACCCTCCACAAGGGTATCTGATCCTTTGGCTTTGGGGTAACCCCTTAAACCTACTAATTGAACCAAATGATTGAACTAACTTTGGCTCAATGGTTCAATGGTTCATTCCCTTTGACCACTTACACCAAGACTCTTTGAAACAAGCCTCGTTGAACCCATTAAACCTTAAACCTTGAACCCATTAAACCTTTGAGCCAAAGTGGGTCAATGGTTCAATAGTTCAATGGTTCATTCCCTGAAAATGGCTAAGTGTCAAAAACTTGTTCTTTTGATTGAACCTGCTTGTAGAATCTTTTGAACCTGCTAAACTCATTGAACCCTTTGGTTCAAGGTTCAATGGTTCAATCGGTTCATTCCATTTGTTTAGCTAACTCCTTTTGATCTTTTTTGAACCAAACATGTTGAACCATTTGGTCATTGAACCTATTGAACCAAAGTGGTTCAATGGTTTAACGGTTCAATGGTTCAAGCCTTCTTCTCTTTGATAAGTGTTTTAAAGTTGTTAAACCTTTAAGTAGTTAAACTTTTAACCTTAAACTTTGAAGCTTGAAAAATGCGCTTAACTCATGATGATGATGTTGAACTTTGATGTTGAACTCTTTAGTTAAACCTGGTCATTGAACCAACTTTGAAATCACCTAAGTGTTGAGAGCTTGATCCTTTCCTGTAGAGTCCATAAAAATCAACCTGTGAAGCCTGTTAAACTTGGCCTGTAGAGTCTGTAGATTTTCTTCTTGTAGAGTCCATAGATTTAAGCTTGTAGAGTCTGTAAATTTCTAAGAAGCTTAAAAAATGAGGAATTTTAAAGATTAGAACAAATTTTGAGAAGGGAAGAGATTATTTTAGTATGACGACCAAAATAGTTCAAATGTTGTCCCAAAAATGAGTGATATTTTTGGGGAACAATAGCTAGCTCCATTTGGGGAACTATTGACCATTTTTTGCCCAATAAGCCAAATAATCAGTCCCCTTCTATCCGTACTATTCTAGGCCATTTCATTTTCTGATTTTGCATGAATCTGTTCATTTATATAGACTTTGTAGAGTTTCTATAGAATTTATAGGTCTAAATCTATGGACTATGCAGGTTTTGGTTTTCTACAGACTCTATAGGTTTTAGATTTATATGGACTTAGTAGGTTAGTAATTTGGCACATGAAGGATCAGTTCAGAGAGTTTTAGGTTTTACAAGGCTTCTTTAGGATCTGGTCTAAAGAAAATCACAAGAAAAGTTGGCATGGTTGAACCATTAAACCAGTTCAATGATTTTGTTCAACACCTGGTTCAATCACTTGGTTCATCACCTAGTTCAATGCCTTAGTTCAATCGGCCTTAGTTCATTAAACCATTTCAATGACAAGTTCATCAGCAATGTTTAATGCTCAGTTTAATTAGTTCAAGTTCAACACAAGGTTCATCGGCCTTGGTTCACTCAGTCAATTCAATGGCATCAGTTCAAGTGGCTTCCAATTCAATCAGACGGTTCAATGCCAAAGTTCAACAGGCTCAACGTACTTCATTGAACCGTTGAACTGGTTTAATGAATTGGTTCAATCATTTGGTTCATCAGTAGTTTAATCGGCCTTGGTTCAAGCCTTGGCTCATCATTTCAAGTTCATCACATCATTTTCAAGCCTTGGTTCAATCTTCAAGTTCATCGCTTGGTTTAACAAAGAGTTTAATGTCCTTGGCTCAACAGTCACTTGAACTATTGAACCAAAGAACTGGTTTAATAGGTTGGTTCAATGTTTTGGTTTAAAGGCTTCAGTTTAAGACTTTGGTTCAATGCTTTGGTTTAATTGCTTCAGTTCAATGGATGGTTCAACAAAGGAACTCAGTGAATAGTTCAGAGGGGCTTGGCACACAGCATTGAACCATTTTTTGGTTTAATGAATTAGTTCAAAGGCTTAGTTCAATGCAATCAGTTCATCATCAAGTTCATCAGCTTGGTTCACTTGGCATCAACACACAGTGTTGAACCAGTTCAATGAATTGGTTCAATTATTTGGTTCAATGCTTTAGTTCAATCACTTCGGTTTAATATATGGTTCAACAAGGAGGTTCAATGAATCAATTTAAATGCTTGGTTTAATGGCATCGGCATGCAGTGGTTGAACCATTAAACCGATTGAACCGTTGAACCAATTTTGGTTCAATGGATTAGTTTAATGGCTTGGTTTAAGGGTATGCCCTACAGCCAAAGGGTAGCACTGCGTCCAAAAGCCCTTGCAAAGGGTAGTTTAAGGTTCATATGCCCTTGTAAAGGGTAGGAAACATTATAGAGATAGCCAAATAAGCATTTTAAAAAAGCCTAAAGGATTTTGGGGAAGGCCACCGGTTCAAAGCAAAGGCCCGACAGAAAAGTCAAAGCGGCCAATTCTTATAGACTTTTTATCTGTGGGAAAAGGCCTAAAATAGAAAACATATAGGGAAGAAAATCCATAGAATGGACCCGATGAATTTTTGTGAGGATGGTGACGTCCTGAAAACCATCAAATTTAAGCAGACGAACTAACCGTTGGGTGACGACCACGTGAACATCAAATTTAACACAGTGAAATATCCATTTTTTTTTTTAAACTATTTGAGCACCAAGCATGAAAGGAGCCTGAGGAACGTAGTGACCCACTAGAAGTTCACCCCTGAGGGCTAAAGGAGTAGAAAAGACAAAGTGTCCAAGTGGCAAAGGGAAGGTGAGTTATTACAGATGAGTGGTGCATTTTGTTTTCTATAGTTGGCATTGATGAGGGGACAAACTATAGTCTATTTGTAGGAAAGAGGCACGACCATGTCCTTACATTAATGCTTGAATGCCAAAGTCAATTTTGGCAATTGTACAACATGGTTCTAGCAAGCCTTTTCTGAGAAATGACATCAGTAGTAGTGATCTTTCTCTTCCCAATGTGTTCAGTGCACATGGGCCACTTGCAGAAAAGAACACCAAAATATTTCCCAAGAACTGCCAAGTTGCTCTTCCTCTTCCTATATATTGTAAACTTCTCTTTGGAGAAGGGGTATGCTCTCAGCCTTAAGGCAAAACTCTACCCAAAAATCTCTCAGGCTTGTAAGGCAAAGCTCTACCAGAATTTTACCTTGAATCAAAACTTAGCATTTTTACCTCCATTTTGAGTTTTGCATCTTTAGTATGTGTCTATACATTTGATTCTATGTTAAGTCATTTTCTTAATGCTTTTACAAAATGATTTCAGCATGTCTAGTGTAATTTGTGAGCTTCCTTTTACAGGTCTGTCAGAAGTGTCCCTAGAGGAACATAGGTGAAGTGGATAGGCTGCTGTAGTGTGTCTCAAGATGACTCTAGTAGTTATTTCCTCCCTGTATCTCCATAGACCCTTGACCCACTGATGTAGAAGGTTTTCTCGCTTCAGATGAAGTGTATAGGCACTCCTTTTTGGTGAATAGTGTATGTTCAGGTTGGGTGGGTCACATTTTCTGGTGTATCACCTTTTCTCTTTTTTAGGCTTAGGCTTTATTTTCAACATCTCTCTCTCTTTTCATCCCCCCCTTTTTTTCATTTTGTTTGTTAGCAGTAGGAGAAACTAGGGCCTAAATGATACATCAGAGGGAGCTATCCCTCATTTAGAGACTCTCCCCTCCAGCTTTGTTGGTCCCACAGGTGAGAGGGGAGTTTCTATTGTTGCATGAAGAAGGTAGGAGCTCAGCCTCCTGCCAAGGGTGAAATCTTCTATGTCACCAGTTTTTAGCACACCTAGTGGGACCAACTAGGACAAGTTGTGACCAAAGAGTTGAAGAATTTTTGGTGTGTTCTTCAACCAACCAGCCTTTGGAGGCTTATACATCAACACCAATGGCAACTCTGAGTTGAATCAGTTGGTTAAGTAGCCTGGTGCCATCAAAAATCACTTTTGTATGTATAATTCCTTTGCACAAAATCATGGGTCTTGTTTTCCTTCATACGACTATGATCAAGCTCATGATTTTTAAAGAATCACCTCAAGTAGCTCTCCTAGTTTCCCTTCAATGATAAGGGAAGTGGCCCTAAAATTTGAGAAGTAGATGATGGAGGTTGACAAACTAGAGGAGCAGTACAAATATCAAGAAGAACTGATGTATAAAGAGGAGTGTTTGTTTAGAAAAGCATAGGCCTTACAATCCATGGAGGAGGAGATAGCAAAAGGGAGAAATCCATGTATTCAAAGTAGTCAGCCTTGTGTACCCCCTCCTATCCTAAATAAATCCCCCTCTTTTGCACTAAATGCTTTCTATCAGATAACACTTGCTCACTCCAGCTCATTTGATGCATCTACTCTCAATCCCATGCACCTAACTTTCTAACATCAAAGGGGATTAGAGCAACCCCCCATGGAGATCAATTTCCTAAATTTGTTGTATTATGAATCTTTCATTGTGGGGAATGTCATGAGCTAGCACGTCCCTCTTCTAGAGACTCTCTCAGTGCATCCAATGGTCTCTTCCTAACATTCCTCAACCTCTCCAAGTCTTTCAATGTGATGTATAGATTCTAAGTTGGAGGAAGGAATGCCAGGAACCAGCCCAAAGCCTTAAAGAGGATGATGTTGGTGACCTCCAAGAAAGACTCTTTTAAGACAATCTAGCCAAGTAAATTGAAAATTTAGAGGCTAGGATGACTCTGCTTTGTGAAAGAGAGTTCAAACTTCTGGACCTTATGGAGGAGCCCCAAGACCTTGGAGAAAACAAAGTTGTTGCCTATTCACAAGAGCAAAATTCCAATTCTGAGATCTTGAACTAGGGGAAAATAGTAGAATCATGGGACAGGAAGGAAGAGAAGCAAGGTTTTTCTCAAAACCTTGAAAAATCTAAGGTTGTTCCTACTCATGATGAGGTTGATGACCTCCAAGAAAGGTTATTCCAAGAGGATATGGCCAAGAGAATTACAAAGTTGGAATGTAGAGAGAGACTCTTCAGCCAACATGTGATGGATGGTTCAGACCCAATAGCACATTCCATGTCTGAACACACCCCATCTTTGAACATCTAGAGACCCTGATCATCAAGGAGGAGGAGAGGTTTGTCTTCCTGGAGGAATGTCTTGAAGAAGAAAGATTTGAACAAAGAGGTGATGTTCTATGGGATGAGTAATCACTTTGTAAGTCCATTTCAGACATCACCATAGTCACCCTTCTTTAAGAAGGCCAAGAGGGAGTAGAGGATGAGTCTGATAGAGTCTTCAATGAGGCAAAAGGAAACAAGTCAGACCATGATGCACTACAAGGGAGCTATACATTTCAAAGGGCTTATGGTGATGAGCTAGTAGCCATTGATTTCTTAGTGAATAGCACCAATATGAAGGACCAACATTCAACAAGCCTCTAAGGACAAGAAGAATACATGTATGCTAGAGGCATGTTTGAATCTGATCCACTCAGATACCAGCCAATCTAGGTGATAGGCAAGAGGAGCAGGTCACCAACTCTCTTTTTCATTTAGCTACTTGCCTGGCACCATAAGTCCTCTTGCCAAGAAGGGGACAAAATTTTTTCCCTTTGATCTAGGAGGGAGGCAAACATTCTTGGTTAGCTGTATATAGTAGTTTGTTTTCAACTTCCTTTCCTACTTTCCCTAAGTGTAGTTTGCACAGTTAGTGTTTTTTAGCCTTGTGTGTTTCCCTTTGTGTGTGGGGTAAGAAACTTCATGTTTGATTCTTGGATCTTTAGGGTTGTTGCTAACCTTAATTCATAGCTGCATCTGACTCCGTGCCTAATGGACTACAAGGCAATTGGTCTTTAATAATAATAGGCATGCTTCCCCTGGGAGTCACCAATTTGTTGACCATTTTTTGCCCAACAGGACAAAAAATTGGTCCCCTTCTATCCTTTTTGTTCTAGGCCATTTCATTTTCTGATTTTACATGAATCTATTCATTTTTATAGACTCTGCAGAGTTTCTACAGACTCTACAAGTCTAAATCTATAGACTCTATAAGTTTTGGTTTTCTATGGACTCTATAGGTTTTGGATTTCTATGGACTCAATAGGTTAGTCCTTTGGTGCATGAAGGATTAGTTCATAGAGTTTCAGGTTTTACAAGGCTTTTTCAGGCTCTGGTCTGAAGAAAATCACAATAAGAGTTGGCATGGTTGAACCATTAAACTAGTTCAATGCTTTGGTTCAACACTTGGTTCAATCATTTGGTTCATCGCCTATTTCAATGCCTTGGTTCAATCCCTTGGTTCAATCAGCCTTAGTTCATTAAACTAGTTCAATGACAAGTTCATCAACAAAGTTCAATACTCGGTTTAATTGGTTCAAGTTCAACACAAGGTTCATCAGCCTTGGTTCACTCAGTCAGTTCAACAGCATTAGTTTAAGTGGCTTCCAGTTCAATCAGATGGTTCAATGCTAAAATTTAATGGGCTCGATGAGCTTCATTAAACCATTAAACTAGTTCAATGAGTTGGTTTAATCATTTGGTTCATTGGCAATTTAATCAGCCTTGGTTCAAGCCTTGGCTCATTGTTTCAAGTTCATCACTTCATTTTCAAGCCTTGGTTCAATCTTTAAGTTCATCATTTGGTTTAACAAAGAGTTCAACGTCCTTGGCTCAACAATCCCTTGAATCATTGAACTGTTGAACTGGTTCAATGTTTTGGTTCAAAAGCTTTAGTTCAAGACTTCGGTTCAACGCTTTGGTTCAATCACTTCGATTCAATGGATAGTTCAATAAAGGAACTTAGCAAATAGTTTAGAAGGGCTCAACGTGCAGCATTGAACCATTTTTTGGTTCAACAAATTGGTTCAAAGGATTATTTCAACGCAATCAATTCATCAGCAAGTTCATTGGCTTCACTTGGCATCAGTGTACAGCATTGAACTGTTAAACCGGTTCAACAGATTGGTTCAATCATTTGGTTCTACGCTTAAGTTCAATGCTTTGGTTCAATAACTTTGGTTTAATAGATAGTTCAACAAGTAGGTTTAACAAATCAGTTCAAAGGCTTGGTTCAATGGCATTGGTGTGTAGTGGTTAAACCGTTGAACTGATTAAACCATTGAACCAATTTTGGTTCAATGGGTTGGTTCAACGGCTTGGTTCAAGGGTGTACCCTATAGCCTAAGGGTAGCGTTGGGTCTAAAAGCCCTTACGGAGGGTAGTTCAAGGCCCTTATAGAGGGTAGAAAACATTCCAAAGACAACCAAAGAAACATTTCAAAAAAGATCGAAGGATTTTGGGGAAGGCCACCAGTTTAAAGCAAAGGCCCAACAAAAAGGTCAAAGCGGCCAATTCTCGTAGACTTTTTGTCTGCAGGAAAAGGCCCGAAACAAAAAAATCATGGGGAAGAAAAGTTGAAAAAAGGACCTGATGAATTTTTCCAAGGATGATGACATCATAAAAGCCATCAAATTTAAGTAGACAAACTAACTGTTGGGTGACGACCGTGAGAATGTCAAATTTAACACAGTTAAATATATCTTTGTTTTTTTGAACTGTTTGAGTGCCAAGCATGGAAGGAGCCCAAGGAATGCAATGATCCACTAGAAGATCACCCCTAAGGACTAAAGGAGTAGAAAATACAAAGTGTCCAAGTGGTGGAGGGAAGGTGAGTTATTGTAGACAAGTGGTGTAGCTTGTTTTCTTTAGTTGGCATTGATGAGGGGACAAAATGTAGTCTATTTGTAATAAAGAGGTGTGGCCATGTCCTTACATTAATGCTTGAACACCAAAGTCAATTTTAGCAATTGTAAAACATGGTTCCAGTAGGCCTTTTTTGAGAAATGACATTAGTAGCAGTGATCTTCCTCTTCTCAATTTGTTCAGTGCACATGGGCCACTTGCAAAAAAGAGCACCAAAATATTTCCCAGGAAGTGCCAAGTTGCTCTTCCTCTTCCTATATATTGTAAACTTCTCTTTGGAGAAGGGATCCACTCTTAGCCTTAAGGCAAAACTCTGCCCAAAAATCTCTCGAGCTTGTAAGGCAGAGATCTACCAAAATTTTACCTTGAATCAAAACTTACCATTTTTACCTCCATTTTGAGTTTTGCATCTTTCGTATGTGTCTATGCATTTGATTCTATGTTAAGTCATTTTCTTAATGCTTTTGTAGAATGATTTTAGCTTGTCTAGTGCAATTTATGAGTTTTCTTTTACAAGTCTGTCAGAAGTGTCCCTAGAGGAACATAGGTGAAGTGGATACGCTGCTGCAGTGTGTCGCAAGACACCTCTAGTAGTTATTTCCTCCCTGTATCTCCATGAACCCCTTACCCACTGATGCAAAAGGTTTTCTCACTTCAAATGAAGTGTATAGGTGCTCCTTTTTAGTGAATAGTGTATGTTTGGGCTGGGTGGGTCACATTTTTTGGTATATCACCTTTTCTCTTTTTTAGGCATAGGCTTTGTTTTCACCATCTCTCTCTCTCTCTTTTCATCCCCCCTTTTTTCATTTTTTTTATTAGCAGTAGGAGAAACTAGGGCCTAAATGATACATCAAAGGGAGCTAGCCCTCATCTAGAGACTCTCCCCTACAACTTCGTTGGTTCCATAAGTGAGAGGGGAGTTTCCATTGTTGCGTGAAGAAGGCAAGAGCTCGGCCTCCTGCCAAGGGTGCAATCTTTTATGTCAATAAGAACTTCTATCAATTGTAAAAAAGAATTGAAGGGAGTAGAATCTAGAATCTCTAGTGTCTTCATGTGTACCATTGGGCTATGAAGTCATGTTACCCAAAAATGGAAGGCATCAAAAATGGAAACAAACAAAACAAAATAGAATTAAAAACTATACAAATATATATATATGTACAAATACAATGATCTGATACTTCAAGAGTTGAAGTGTTTCAAATGCTGCCCATTGTGAGGCAAAGAAAAGAGTGTGCCATCTTCATATTTTAGAAGAAATCTATTTTCACCAACATGTTGATGAATTATAAATGGGCCTCTCCAAAGTGAGTCAAACTTTCCATGCATCCCTTTTGGTTCTCTCCTTTTGTCCCACAGCAGGACTTAATCCCCAATCCAGAAATCACAATTTTTGGCCTTCTAGTCAAAGAGTTTCTTTACCAGACTTTGATGAGTAGAAATTTGATCCACCACCATAGTTCTATGTTCATCCAACTCAGTCAGTCACATGATTCTCTTATCAAGAGATCTTTCATATGTATGATCTTCAATTGCCTTTGCCAATTTCAAGGCTGGCAATTCTAAGGTGATTGGTATTTCAGTATTGATACCATAAAGAAGTTGAAAAGGAGACATACCAATTGCCCTCTTTGGTGTGATTCTGTCTACCCATAGAGTATCAAACAATGCTTTATGCCATGTCTTTTAATTGTCATCTGCTAGCTTCTTGATGATAGTTACTAGGTTCTTATTACTTGATTTAGCTTGTCCATTCCCTTGTGGAAAATAATCAGAAGAATGGGAGAGTGTAATTCCATAATGGAAATAGAATTGTGTAATCTCCTGGGAGGTGAAACAAGCTACATTATTAGTAACAATTTTGGTTAGAACTCCAAACCTAGAAATGATATTCTCCTTGAGGAAATTGCATACAACTTTTGAAGTAACATGCTTAGTTGGGATTGCTTCTACCCACTTGGTGAAATAGTTAGTTGCTATAATGACATAATCATGTCCAACACTTGAAGATGGTTTTATAGTTCTAATAAAATTAATTCCCTATTATTGGAAAGGTTTCTCTATGATCACTAGCTTGAGAGGTAGGGTAGCTAACTTGGGTCTTCTAACAAATTGCTAGCAAAGTTCACATTTTCTCACCCACTTATATGCATCTTGGAAAAGAGTTGGCTAGTAATACCTAGCTCACAAAATCTTGTGAGTAGTTATAGGAGTATAAAAATGTCCTCCATAGGCTAGATTGTAGAAAGATTTCAAAAGCTGGCTTTGCTACTCTTTGTCTATATAGCGAAGGAATACTCCATCTATGCTTCTCTTGTTCAAATCGTTGTCCTAAAGGACAAAATTGGCAGCTTTCAACTTGATAGTCTTCCTTTCTTTATAAGACAAATGAGCAGGACATTCACCATAACTAAGTAAATGAGCAAGACCTAAATACCACTAATTGGTAGTGGAGACAAAAAGGACTGTTGGTGTGTCTTCCACTTTAGCTTCTTTATGCTATGTATCTTCTAGCTTGTTGTCAGCAATAAAGTGGCATTGGCCTTTTCCCCTAACCAACTTTTTTGGCTTGATTTCTAGATTGAACTCTTAAATCTTTGCAATCTAATTGAATTTTTTTATGCCAAACTCTTGCTGAGTTAATACGGACTTGATTGTAGTGTTAGGAACTAAGGCAGTAGTGTGTGAATTCAAGATATAGAAGTAGAAATGTTTGACTACTTTCACCACTGCATAAGCATGTTTCTCTACATTTGAATACTTCATCACATGGGTTTTGAGATGGCAACTCATGAAAGAAATAGGAGATTCCATACCTTCCTTATCCTATTGAACAAGAATTGCTAAAAGCATGTGTTCAAAAGCATAGCTGTATATGATAAAATCTTTGTTGTAATCTAGACAAACCAAGGTAGGAGCGTGGGCAATGGCAGTCTTGATTTCCTAAAACATTGTCTTGCCTTCTTTAATCTAGTTAAAGGTGGTCTTCCCTTTCATCATGTTCACAATGTGTCTAGTCTTCTCAACAAATTTGGGGATGAAACTCTATAAGAAATTCACCTTTTCAAAGAAAGAGTGAACAACATTTTTACTTGTAGGTAAGTTAAGCTCTTGAATAGACATGACTCTATCTAAGTCAATCTTTATACCTTCTTTAGACACAATGTGTCTGAGGAGTTTCCCCTCTGTTACTCCAAAAATAGAATTCTTGGGGTTCAAGCAAATACCATTCTGGTGGTAACACTCTAGCACTTGTTTCAAGTGGCGTACATGATCAAAATGACACTTTAAAAAGATGGTTGAGTCATCAAGGTATACCACTATGAATTTACCATCTCATCTTTGAAATCTGAGTCCATCACTCTCTGAAATGTGGCACCAACATTTATCAAGCCAAAAGGCATTCTTCTATATGTAAATGTACCTCAAGGTGTCGTGAATGCAGTCTTGTGTTGGTCTACTTCACCAACTTCAACTTGATTATATCTTGAGAAGCCATCTAGCATTGATAACATCTCTGAACCTATCACTATTTGAAGCACTTGATCCATGATTGGCGAAGGGTAATTATCTTTCAAATATGACTGATTTAGATTCCTAAAATCTCCACAAATGCAAATTTTGACACTCTTCTTCCTTACAGGCACTATGTTTGTAATCCATGTGGAATGATGGATTGGGAAGATGATTCTAGCATTTAACATTTTTTGTATCTCAGATAGAATAGTACCTAATATTTTTAGATTGTACTGTCTAGATTTTTTCTTATAGGGCATTGAGTCAGCCTTGAGAAGAATGTCATGGTGGATTTCATTAGGTCTGAGAGACTTTAGGCCTTCATAAGAATATGCTAAGACATCCATGTATTGATGGAGTAAAGTGATGAACTTGAATCTTTCTTCAGGAGTGCAGCACTTACCAATGTTAACCATCTTGGGATTTTCTTTAGTAGTCAAATTTACTTGATCGAATCCCTGAGAGAAACTTGAATCTATTTGTTGTTGTTTAATGAATCTATCATGCTTGCCAAATAGTTTTTCAAGAGAAACTAGGCCTTTAGGAATTTTATTTCCTTTCAACTATAAGAATTCTTCATTTATATCTAAACTAGATTCAGAGGTTGATTCATACTTTTGAGATTCATTGCCTTCAAAACGTAGTTGTTCAAAAATGTCTTTTCATTTTAGGAAGGTAATGATTTAATGATCATCATTTAATACTTGCCAATGATCAACATTGTCAGGGACACTTGGTCTACAGACTAGCTCAATAGTATACCTATCTTCTTTGAAATCTGAGTGAGGAACTAAGAGAGTTCTTGAAATAACAAGTGCATCAGCTCTGTTATTAGATTCCTTGGGTATGGCAGAAATGTTAAAAGCATTAAATCTTTGAATTTGGTCCCAAACTAGGTTACGATAGTGGTGTAATCTTTCATTCTTGGTTTGGTATAAGTTTCTCACTTGACAAACCACTAATTCAGCATCCCCTTTGGCACAAAGAAACTCGATGCCTTTATCTTGAGTAGCCTTCAATCCAAGCAATAGAGATTCATATTCAACTATATTATTAGTGTTGCTAAATTATAATTTGTAAGATGAAGGAAACATATCTCCTTGAGGAGATATCAATACAATCCTAGCCCCCAAACTGGTAGAGGAGTAGCTTCCATCAAATTCCAGAGTCCATACCTCATTAAACACTAATTTTTCTTTAGACTTTCCTTCATTTGAGAGGGAGGGTCCTTCTTCATTTATATTGTAACCTACTAGTTCTTCTACTATTCTAGTTGAACTAATTTCTAGGTTAACACTTTCAAGAATTTTATCAGATGCTTCATGCACTTCATCTGTAGATAGAAAGTAGTTAACCATACCTAAGGATTCAAAAAGAATTTGAGCTTTAGGGGCTGATGTTTGGGTGAACACATATTTTGCCTCCTTTTTAGGGAGCAACCTACTCATTATGCCTTGGATAGGGATCCTTACCTTAGATAGGTCCATGCTTAGTTCTCCTCCCACGTCCTTACAAAAATTTCATCCAAGCAAAATGCCATAAGATGTTGGGATGTCAGCCACCAAGACAGTAATCTTTATTTTCTTGTCTGGAAAGGTTGCAAATGCAAATTGGGCATCTTTGATTTTCCCCAACAATGGTACTTGCTTATTTTCCATGGAGAAACATCTCCCAAATGTCTTGGTCAGTGTGCAGCCAAGAGACTTAGCTACATTAGCAGGCATGACATTGTTAGATGCGCTTGAGTATACAATACAATTAATTAGCTTGTGACCATTTATTAATAGGGAAACATAGAAAGGTTCTATATTCTCAGGGGTAGCTGGAGGAGTAATGACAAGATTATTTAGAATGGGAATGTTCTTTAGAGAATCAAGAGTTACCCTTTTAGCTTTTTGTCTTGTAGGGATGGTTTAGTTCTTGACATATTGGACCAACTTATTCAATTGATCAGGATTGGACTACAAATATTTGAATTCAGACATTTGTATTTTTATCTTTTTGACATGATCGATTATGTCAAATGGATGAATTGAGCTAGGTATAGAGAAAGGTATTTCAACCTTCTAGGTTTTAGGACGGATGGGAGGAGGGTTGGTTTGCAAAATTGAAGTAGAAGGTGAAGGTGAAATTGATGTACTTGTCTTTTGGGTGATCACTAGATCCTTTGACTAGAAAGGTAGAGTGGTTCCACACTTAGCAATTGTAATTACTGGTTGAGGTTGCTTCTCTGTCTTCTTTTCATCAGCTTCCCAGACTAATTGGTTCGTAGACCTAGTAAACACTGCATATGATCCATCAAAAGCTTCTCCTTTACTTTTGGGTTCATCTTGGTAGTTTAGGAAACCAATGTGGGAGTCACCAGCTGATTCTTCCTGATTTTCTATAAGGAGATCAACATCATTTTCTTGATTCAATTCAAGATGGAAAGAGAAATTTGATTCTACTTCAAGATATCCCATTACTAAATTGGTTGGAAGAGCTTCCAAGGTAAGTTTCCCTTATATGGGAGGAAGATGATTTTATTTTCCTTGATTCCTAGAAGCATTGCCCTAATATGATTGATTTGGAAATGTCCTTCTTGGCATATCTCTGTATGAAGGAGCAGAAGACATTCCTTGTGCCATTTGCTTTTTGAGAGCAAGCAACTCATTTGCCAACTTTTGCACCATTAGATTAGTGGTGCCTATAGATGAATATTTAGATGATGAGGGTCTATTTCTATTTGGATCTCTTCTTATCTTCCCTGCTAAGATGAAATCATTTTCTACCTCAGTGGCCAAATGTTGAGCTGCAACAAGATCTATTTGACTAGCATGTCTCAAAAGAAAACTTACTTCGGGTAACTAAGAATTAATGAAGAAGCATTTGAGATTCTCGACTGTAGGTCAAGCAATTACAAGAATTCTATTCCTCAATTTTTCAAACTTAGCTATGAAGTCCCTCATTGGTTCATGAGGTTCTTTCTTCATTTGTGTAAGCTGAGCCAAAAGTGCATGTGCATCTTCTACATGTTTGAATCTAGCTTCAAACTTAGCTTTGAGGGTATTCTAATCAGTTACTAACCAAGCCTATAGATGATAAAACCAATTTGTAGTAGCACCTTATAATGTTTCTTCAAATAGCCTGACTGTTACATCTTCAAATTCTACTCCAATTATGCCATAGGCTATGCTAAAGGCTACAATGTGTTCATCAGGATGAACTTTCCCATCACCATAGAATTTGGGGAAATTCTTATTTAAACTACATGGAAGCTCATGTAGAGGTGGAGTAAGACTAAGAGGACCAAAAGAATTACCCCAGGGGCCTTGAACTGCCATTATATGACTATGGAAAGGAGTAATAACAAATCTCAGAGGGGTAATTATTGGCAAAGCTTTATCAACAGTAGAAGTGGATACTTCATTTGGCAATGGAGACTTGACTTTAGTGGGAGGAAAGCTCTTAGTTCATTGGAAGTGAGATGGTGAAGGAAACAGGTTAAAATTTCTTTGTTATACCAACTCAAATACAGGGTCAACAATACCTTTAGTCCTTTGGCTTCATGTCTACCTTGAATTTGCCAGATTGTGAAACAAAAATGGAAAAGAATTGACCTTGCTTTAGTTTGAAGCTTGAGGCTTTAACCTGCGCATTCTTTCCTAGTTAGTGTGGAGGTGAATGGTAAGGTTATAATAATAATGGGTAAAACACAGAAATGAAATGGAGTCTATAATGGATAATGGTAGAAACTGATTCAATCTAAAACTTGAGGTTTTAGAATGCACATAACTATATCCCCAGTAGAGTCACCAAAAACTTTTGGTTGAATATTTAGTTGATCAACATACTAATAAAAAATTAGGTCTGATTAGCCAAATTAGGAACATTGGTTGTCCAAATGTGTAGGTTCACCACATCAAAAGGGGACTAATCTCTCCTCTCGTCAAGGGGAGGTTCCTTATAGATGTGCTATATATATATATATATATATATATATATATATATATATATAAACAGAAAATAATACTCAAGGGTAGGATAAACCATCCATCTCTCTTTCTTTAGAGATGATGCATGCAAATCAAAGGAAAAATCTTAAGGGAAATGACAGAAAGCACTCCTCTTCTTCATAAGTACTATTCAGCAAACCATAAGAATACTCTTGGTAGTAATTACAAAATCTAACCAAGGACGTAGTAACCAACAAATTGAGATGTAGCACAAAGTCTCCACCTCAATTTCCCAAGAGTGAGATACGAAGGACAATGAGGGCACAAAGTCATCCCAAGGTCCTTTACACAAAAACAAAAAGAGAACACACTAAAGGAAATTATAGGGGCACAAAGTCTCTCCATAGTTGGCTTCAGGACACCTTCCTGACTACTTTCACTAATTCTACTTGTTGAATTAAAGGAACAAAAAATATATTAAGAAAAAAGACATAAGAACAGTTTCCCCAACAACAAAGATATCACAGCACAAAGTCTAAAAAGTCACTTGCTTTCTTATTTCAATAACAAAATATGATCAACAATATGAGCTCAAAGTCTTAGTAATGCCTTTTAATTTGGGCAAAGTTTTGTTTTTGATTGTCAGAGAGTGATATTTTACAATAACAAGAGAGTCCCTTATATAGCCTCTTCAAGAAGGACTTGGGAATAGTAACACATCATGTTTCATTGAATTTTGTTAAGAAGACATGATGAAATTTAGGGACATTTACCCATTTTCTTTTCTCAATGCAAAGAAATGGGTCACGCTATTGAAAGTTTGCATCTTTCAATATCCACCTGGCAGTCTACTTCTAGAAACATATCTGATGTGTAAATGTTTTTGATCTTTAATCATCATTCCTCCTTTTTTGGTTAATTGAATCAGGTCCTTGATTCAATTTGATGCTCTATTCCTTAGTTGCTTCTTATTGGTCTTGGCTTTAAAGCCTTTGAATACATTCGGGTCCATGCTTAAACTTCCAAGGATCAACAACTATTTCATTGTTGTGACTTTGACATCTTTAGGCACGTCACTCCTTGGATTTTCTTCAGCTTTCTCTTGATTCGGCCTTTTCTTCTACTTGCTTCCTTTGAATTTCTTGTTTTTGCATCTTCCTAAAGGGAAGGTGACCCTTCGACTTTGGGGAAGTGTCCTTTAATTTGGCAGTTGAGAGTCCCCTATAAGGGCACCTACTCTTCAAGGTCCTTTGGCAGCCTTTTGTCTTTGGAATCCTTCAGAGCTTTCTTGCAGAATTTTTCCACAAACATTTTTTGGTGGACAAAAAGTCCACAAGAATTGTTTCGGTTGCCTTGTCTTTGACCTTCAGAAATTCTTTCGAGCTTTCCTCCTATAGCTTCTCCAAATTTCTTTAGACTTTTTGTTTGAAGGAATTCCTTCAGACAAAAGTCTGAAAGAGTTGTTTCTTGCCTTAGTCTTTCCACTGGGGGAACTTTTCTTTGTTTTTCAGTCTTTGAATTCTTTCAGAGGAAAAAGTCTGAAAGAATTCTTTCAGACACTTTACCTGAAGTAATTCTCTTTGTCTTATTCATTTTCTCAAAGGAATTCCCTTTGCTCTTTTGGCCTTTGAATTGGTCCACTTGCCTCCTTCCTGGCCCCTACAAGGGCTGTTTGTCCCTTGGAAATTTGTCTTAGTCAATTTTATGTGAATCTCAAATTATGACACGTGGCATCACTAGCTGAGTTCTATCATGTTTTTTTATTTTTGCCCTCCATAAGAGTTCTAGGCCTTGGTTCACCGACCTCCACAAGGGTATCTAATTCTTTGGCTTTGGGGTAACCCCTTGAACCTATCGATTGAACCAAATGATTGAACCAACTTTGGTTCAATGGTTTAATGGTTCATTCCCTTTGACTACTTGCACCAAGACTCTTTGAAACAAGCCTCGTTGAACCCATTGAACCTTGAACCTTGAACCCATTGAACCTTTAAACCAAAATGGTTCAATGGTTCAACAGTTCAATGGTTCATTCCCTAAAAATGACTAAGTGTCAAAAACTTGTTCTTTTGATTAAACCTACTTGTAAAAGCTTTTGAACCTGCTAAACTCATTGAACCCTTTGGTTTAAGGTTTAATGGTTCAATCGGTTCATTCTATTTGTTTGGCTAAGTCCTTTTGATATTTTTTGAACCAAATGCATTAAACCATTTGGTCATTGAACCTGTTGAACCAAAGTGGTTTAATGGTTCAATGGTTTAATGGTTCAAGCCTTCTTCTCTTTGATAAGTGTTTTAAAGCCATTGAACCTTGAAGCAGTTGAAATTCTGACCATGAACTTTGAAGCTTGACAAATGCACTTAACTCTTGCTACTGATGTTGAACCTTGACATTGAACTCTTTTAGTTAAACCTGGTCGTTGAATCAACATTGAAATCAACTAAGTGTTGAGAGCTTGCTCCTTTCTTGCAGAGTCTATAGAAATCAACCTATAAATCCCATTGAACTTGGCCTGCAGAGTTCATAGATTTTCTTCCTGCAAATTCCATATATTTAAGCCTATAGAGTCTGTAGATTTCTAAGAAGATTTAAAAAAATGAGGAATTTGAATGCTTAAAACAAATTTTGAGAAGAGCAGAGATTATTTTAGTTTGAGGACCAAAATAGTTCAAATGTTGTCCCAAAAATGAGTGATATTTTTGGGAAACAACACTATCCATTGTTTAAACTAACTTACATTAAAATAGTCTAGTCACCACATTATCATCATCATGCCTCAACTCACCAATCAACATAAACATGATCATAACCAACCTCATCACATCATAACATGAACATCAATGACATCATGACCATTATACACACATATCATCATAATCAACATAAACATCATAATCAACATAATTATAAGAATAATCACATCACCATCATCATACCTAAACTAACAGATCATAAATAGCATAGGCATAAACCATAATCATGATTCTAATCATCACAATCAACATCACATCGTAATCCTCATAA
This sequence comes from Torreya grandis, assembly GCA_037957365.1. Taxonomy (NCBI): domain Eukaryota; kingdom Viridiplantae; phylum Streptophyta; class Pinopsida; order Cupressales; family Taxaceae; genus Torreya; species Torreya grandis. Next base: position 826,709 of record JARHVA010003850.1, read on the forward strand.
ATATAATCATAACCAACATACTCATGACATAATCATAATCATCATCATAATGCAAAATAATATATGTATCTCTCATAAATACATCTTACCTCATCAACATGTAGGTTGGTATCAGAGTGTGTACAAAAATATACATCATACAAATATCATATCTCAAAGCCTTGGGGTACCAAAACTAGAACCATCTAACCTACCCCACCATCTAGTGGTAGACCCCCTAATGTACCTGCCTATACTATAGTCAATGCCCACTAACTTGGTGTAGTTACTTTTGGACCCCCAACCAAGATAGCCATATACTCCTCATATCTCATCACATCTGGTAGTTGGGCTACTACCATAACCTCGTAATATCTAAGCTCTTATATGGTGGATAGATAACATTTCCTCATAACTAAGTCAGCTAGTCCTCCTCTTGCTATGATCACCCCATTTATCTATCTTAAAGCATCTCTCTCTTACATGACCATCCTAAGAGTGGCTCTCACCTGATCATGCTTGCCTATCGAAACAACAACCTATCCCTATAAAGTGATTATCTATGCCTATAATGTCATCACCTGTCCCTATAAACCTATCACTTAGGCTTGTACCACTACAAAGGTTATTATTATTTGATCATCCAATCATCCACCCTATACTTATATAGGATCAACATCCATGGGTTGTTATCCCCCATCTCCCCATCTAAAATCTACAACCACATACCTATCGTGATACCATCCAATGTGTCCATAAGTCACTCCTACATCATCTATGGGAGCTCTCACTAGAATCTCCTCACAATCCAAAACAATAGCATTTGGCTATTGCTATAGAAGTAGGTACTTTGCATCTCCCCTCCTATAATGATGAACATTTGATGGTATATCTTATGTCAACTTGAACTACCTCCACACTCAATCTACTAGGATGTACTTGATCTCTCCATCTCATCTCCCATAAATCCATCACTAACTTTGTAATGATAAAGTGTGGTACCCATAACCTCTTTAGAGGGGCCAACTCACATAAGGCCTCCATACAAAGTCTAATACAACCATGTCCTCTAAATCATGTCAAAACCAATCTATATCTCTAGCTCCACCACCAGCTCTTGAAAGTGCATAATCACCTCACCACCTCATGAAATTAACCTTATAGTCACTCGATGCATACCCATCATAGGATATCCCAAGTGGTCTCAGTACCCATATGTGCTCATATGACTAGTAGTTAAACATGAACCTGATGTTGATCTTGTATCATCTTCATGCTCTGAAGGCCCAAAGATCTCTATATATCTACACTAGTAACACTAGGGCCCATCTGAATACCATCCTCACTAGGAGCATCTCTATCAGTACTCCTAATAACAAACATGAAAACTATCCACTACTAGAATCTAGCACCAAAAATAAGATATACCAATCATCATCATGATCAAAAGGAATCTATCTTATGGGGCCCTCTATTCTAATAACCCATAGCAAACTCCACTAGTATGGTATCTATCTTAGAACCAGTCAGCTCTATAAATCAGATCAATGAAGTAATCATACTCATTACTGTCAACATGGTAGATCATCTCCCCCTAGATTAGAAGCTGAGTAATCTTATGGATGTCCTCTATTAATATCGACATCTCCCTAGTTGGAAACATGAATGTGTTCATGATAAGATTCCATCTCTCTGAGTGTTATAATCATCATTGTATCTCATGGCAGGTGTTAGTAGTGCCTCATGGCCCTTAGGTCAACCTCCTCAATCTACTTCCACTTGGCATTTTTCATCTCATCTTAAACCTCCAAAAATATCGTAGGGACTCAATCCCTCATCTGGATCTACGTGTAGGCCTAAACAACAATAACATTAGTGATAACCTATAATACTTAACATAAAATATCAATCCTTCTACCCACTTTAACCTCCAAATTTTTCCTATTCTACACTCTTTCACCTTTTAAACTCTTACACTTTCTATAGAATTAATTTCAATAACCTTTTACTCCCAACACCAACACATCCCCTTCACCTAACACAAACCTCATAGTAATTCTCAAATCACTTTTCTACTTCCTAAACATTTAAACACTTATACACAATTTAAACCTACCTCAATACACTAAAAACACTTCTCTCTTACCATTTTACCATATGTTTCACCCTTTCCCTATCAATAATTGATGGTTCATGGAACTATTGATAATTCTTAGGCCCCTTTTCTCCCTGGGGTTGATAATTGATGGTCAGGTTGAACCGTTGATGGTTACTATACATGACCACCAGTGATGAAACCCTACCATTTGTCCTTCCTATAAATAACCCAAATTTAATCTATAACACAAAGCTACCACATACTATTAACCTAATACCCCTTTTCACCTACTCCCAACCCACCAATTTCATTTTTCATTTTTTCACAATTTTATCAACCCCTAGTTTTAAGGCATTATAATTTGATGTCATTTTGAAAATACACTATTTCTCCACTACCCTACCACCCATTTCCTATATACACCCCAATTCCTAGTCTCAAATGTCACATATTCTACAAATTTTAATACAAACCCTACTTCATTCTATGATCAATGGCATGTTCAAAGCCCTCGTACCACTATTTGGCCACATATTCATCCTCTCTTCATCAATCCAATCCTCAAACACACACACTAAATCAATTAAATACATCCAGCTCAACATGATCACCAATTCAAATTTGTTAAGATCACTGAATCACCAAAGAAAAATCATCCAGAGTTAAAATGGTAAATAAGACTTACCCTTTTTACTTTTTATCATTCAGCTTTTTAGGGTTTTACCTCGACCATCAATGGTCAAGATGACCATTGACCATTTACCCTAAGAGTAACCTTAACCATCAGTGGTAAGGACCCTTACTCTTCTACCTACCTTTCCACCACTCTCACACACCCACAATAGTTAGAACTACATTTGGCCTAAAGTTCCTCTTAAACTCTCTATCCATGGAACTATGTAGGTAACATCCACTCACCTAGTGTATTTAAAGTTATCTCATCCACCCCTCAACCCACCCAATCCCCCACTCTCCACCTATTATGCCCTATCTACCTTGATTTTGGTTGGTCTTGATCATATCCCTTCATGTATTATGCAATGACCTTGCATGGTTCATTGACTGCATTGACCACTTTTGCCACATTGTCAATTTTGAATTTTGCACTACCTCATGCACAACCTGACCAATTATGTTATTTCATGGGAGTGTTTCCTAATCTAGATACTTTTTAAAAACACCAACCTTATTTGGATCACTTGATAGGCATAACACGATCAGTTATGACCAACACTGTGGATCGATTACCCTCTCTTGTCCATCTAGATATCTCCCTTATTTTACAACCTTAGAAATTTTAGTCTTTGCATAATCTTGAATACCTCTCTTATTCATATTGTATGCATGGGTCACATCTTGAATACCCTAACCTTTTTATATCACCTACCTTATGAACACCCATGTCCCATTTATCAAACCCTTACCTGATTTCATTTTCACCTCAATCATCTCCCAGTTTGAGGGGAATACCTCCTCCTATACTTAGTGAAACCAAACCCAAACCTTGACTAGCTTCCTATCTTTGTTATGCATCTTGCATAAATATACACAACAAAAGGGGTAAATTATAGACACTTAAAAATTGCACATGGCAATTTTTAAGGTTATGCTACTTTGAACCCTTGTTTGACCTCACATCTAGTGAACCACCTAGTACATTAGGCTCATTTTCAACTTAAACTCATCAAATCCCCCCAACCTAATGCATCATTTAATTCAACCTTTTTATATCAATTCTCCTCTAGTCTCTTGATTTTCAACGATAAGCCTAACCATCAATGGTTAGCCTAACCATCGATAGTTAGGTCCCTAAAACTTGCTTTAAAACTTTAGAGCATTACCAGCTCTGATACAAGATTATCAAATCCTAAAATTACAACTTACCTTTAAAACAAGATTTTAAAATGATGAACATAGGCAATTTTATCCTCCATCAGATTAATAACTTCCCCTATTGTAATTGACAACTTTTGCTTACAAGAAAAGAGAGGAGGAAGTGTAAAATAGATCTACAATCAAGTACTTTGCATTCAAATTCTCTTATAGATATCTAACATCTTTTTAGGTATCTATTAGTATCATTAGTAACCCAAAGCTCTATGAAAATCACATTCAAAGGATTGAAGTACCATAACTTTAGCCAAATTACTCTAGGATCCCTTCACCAATATTTAGGTATCTTACATTTATTTACTTTAATATATCCTATTTTTGATCTCTCTATCTTATCAAAGTTACCATTACCATATTCCCACCCTCTAACCTTGTAATCAAATCACTACTTGACCAAATTTCTAATACATAATTTATATTCTGATCATCCCCTAGATTGATATAGGTAACTATGGATGATCACCAAATTGTTGATGGTTATACCCAACCATCGACAAGGACCCAACCACTAATAATCATCCCAAATTATCGATGGTTACCCTAATTATGGATGATTCACTATGGAATATATTTCTATACAACCATTTTCACCCATTTACCCCTAATCAAACCCCATTTTTTGTGTTTCCATTTGATCATAGGTCCTTTTTATTTTTTTAAACTAGACCTTGACCACACTAGCATCAAAATTTAATCATTTTCTTTAGCAAGAAATTTATCATTTCCTTTCTTGCATATATTTATTTTCTTATCATTGAATTCAAGTGCCTTCTTTTATCATTTTAGACTTGATTGTCATAAAAAGTGGATTGACAACCTCCTAAAAGCATTATGCTTCTTGGATCTAACTCAGCTAGGAAATACACTCAACCAACCATCTAACAACCCCCTTTCTAGTGTTTCTTTTGGTTCACAATTTATTCCTTTCTACCAAAGAGGTTTGCCCACATTTGTTTGGATTCACATGTGCATTCTACCTGATATTCTTCTACACACCCTATTACTAACTTTTTTTATTTAATTTCAAATTTAAAAAATGAGGAACATAAATCAAAACAGTCTCATACTATACCCTATGTTTAAAATATCACTTGGGGGTAAAACATGTATATGAAACTATCATATTTTAGTGCATAAAGATGTAATATTGGAACTCTCAAAAACTGATATCCATTTCTCCTCTACCCTTCAAACTTTATGGGTTTCATATCCTTTCTAGAGGATATCAAACTCACCTATTTAGATGCTTCAAAATTATTTTTATACATGTTATAGGGTATTCAAAAAACACCTTTAGATCTCTATTTTGTTTTTTTAGGGTTTGATCCCAAAATTAGTCATTTGATCTTTTTAAAGTAATTTACACATTTATTTTCTAATTTGACATTTGAAGGAGGTCTTCCATGTTTCATACACACACGAGGACTTAAAATAGGGTCCCATATTATGCTCCAACACCTCTATATGACATTTCCAATTCTCTTCCAAGTCATCTATAGGTGTGTATTTCACTATATAGGTAGTAAGGATGAGCAAGTTAGCAGGATACATTATTTTGACCATTTGATGAGTTGTAAAACTATTTAAATTATTTAAAATGTAATATTCACATTATAAGGATAAAAAAATGTAAACACATCCTATTCAACATGGAATTATTTTCCAAGCACTATAAATGCTCACTAATGGCAGACTATGTATAAATGTTGCTCATGACTGCAAGAATCCCCTTTTATTTCACCATATGAAAGCTCAGTCACTTTTATATATTTAAAAGAGATATATAAATGTTTTAAAACTCCCTATAACTCCATGTACATGATTTATAACCTTACATAACTCAAAACTATGTATGATAGTCTTTAAGCAAACTGGCTACATGATGTTTTATGATTATAACTTCATGGAGTATGCTTTAAAATATGAGATTGGAAAGGTAAGGAGATAAGCTTACATTTAAAACATGATAATTAACTCATATCCACCCTCTAAAACCATGATCAAAACCTAAAGATCTTGAAAATGGTGAAAATTTTGCCTACAACATAGGATGATGCTTCTCTTGTAACCTTGATGTACTTGACCTATCCAAACAATTTGAAACATGAAAATAAGCATGGTATTATTTTTATTATGGATTAAAAATCCTATGAAAACAACACCAACAAGTGGATTATATGAAAATTCCCAAACCAAATGAAAACCTATAGGGTGCATGAAACAACACATAGAAAAACATAGTCAACTTCATGAGGATGGTTCATAAAGGCCTCTTCAGTTGTCTGTACTAAGCACAAACCTACTAGTCACTTATGTATGTCTAGAAAGGCAAAGGATTAGAATAGTTCTGGCTCAAAAATGGAACTTAAAAATCATTTCAAGCATTGATATGAGTGTGAGGAAGATGAAAATGAATTTCATGACCTTACCCCACATGGCACACTTCCCCATGGGTTGTGTAAGTGTTAAACTCCCCTTTTTCTCAAGAAAACTACCTTTTCTTTTAAATAAACTATCACTTTTTAGTTATGACAATTTATTAAGACCTATTATGACACATGTGATCTAAAATCATCTTTTATAACCTTCACATTTCCCAAGGAGGTTGTACAACCTACTAAATTCTCTATTTAGGACCTTAAAATGATAAATGGACTAAAATTATAATTAACCAAGGTTAATATAACATTAAATCACACTAAATGACCTATAATACACCTTATGACCAAATTTTAGACCCCATAAATCATATAAATACCAAGTTTTTACCTATGGGGGCCCCAAATTGACCTATACAATCAAATTTGGTCAAGAGAAGGTAGAGGAGTCATTAGAGAAAGTGTTATTATTGGTGGTGCCAATGATGAACTTATTTGTATTGGGAATTAGAGAGGTGGATAGAAAATTCTCTCCCATGGTGAAGTTTCTCTCCATGGAGTGACTTCAACCACATACTTGGTCAAGCCTGGGGTTTTCTCAATAGTCATTGTAGCTAACTGTATGGGTAAAGACTATGGCATACGTAGCTCTAGTTGAGTTGAATGTTTCTTAAGTAATGGTGGCCTTCTATGGTTACAAGTATAAATTTTAACCCTACTATAATAATGAAATCCTTTCCTTGTAGTCTTTGTTTTATTTGAAGTTGAAAGAATGAGAGAGTCGATAGAACTAGACAAAATAATATTTGGAATAGATGGAGGCAAATTTATAGCTAGAATATCTACACTGGTAAGAAATGAAACAGGATAAGAGACTACCTAATTTATGTTTTATCTTTACTCTTATAAGAGGATTTTTTGGTCTAAAGTACCATCTAGAGTTTCTTATTCTTGTAGGCCTTCCAAACTCATAGCTTTAGCCTTTGCCAACTCTAATTCCTCAACATTTGGGGCTAGCTCTTCAATTTTTATAGGTATTGACCCCTTCACTATTTATACATATTCTTCATTGTCATTATATGGATACTCAAATAAAGATATTACCTATCTAGGATCCTCTTCTTCTACTTCCTTAATGAGGGATTAATCTATGGTGGGGAGACTAGAATATGGCCTTTATTATAATTATTTTCCCTTGGAGTAGGTAGTAGGACCATTAGATTTCCTATGGTAAGTGAACATAGGGGGAGTGGAAGGCAATAGAGATGGTGAAATAAATAAAGGAACTATATTGATATAAATAAGCACTATAGGTGGTTGTGAAGGAATGGTTGATAGGACAATAGTGGTGGAAGAAAGGGTGAATGGAGTAGTGGGTGGCATGGTATGGAGTACTTGAGGAGGTGAATCCTCATTGATGGTAATGGATGGAGGTGTAACTACTAGCAGTACCTAAGGAAAAGGAGTAATTAAAATAGACAATTTTTTTTATAGAAACTCAAGGAGACTAACTTGGGTGGCTGCTCTAAGTGGTGACAAAGTTGTCATAGACTATGTGTTCTTCTATTGTTATGGAAGAAGTTTATTTTTCTCCTTTGCAATGGATATTCCTAAAACTATAGTAGTATTTTTTGACTCCTTTCTACCTTTGGGCTTAGAAAGGGTTAGCCTATGCCCATGACTACTTGAGCTCAACATTGGTCACCCTTTTATGTCTCTTAAAGTGTCAAAGTAGTTAAAAAATAAAGGGGTCACTTATCATCAAGTCAAGGTAGGTGGTATACCCATATCAAGATGTGTCATGGTGGTTGTTCTCTCACCCTTATAGAGCCTATGTCAAATTTATACTCTATGTTAGCTATGTATAAAATCCCATGACAAGTCTTAAGATGGTCTTTATGACCCAAATCATTCATGTAAGAGGTGACTTATGATATTGTAGCCATAGCCCACCATGCAAGCATGCCAATAACCTATAACATGAAGAAATATGTTTTAATCTTGTTTCAAACCTTATCATACTTTAAGGTTCTTTATCAAATATTAAGGTATCTCCCTTAATTGATGCTTCATTTAGAATTATGCATGTATTGCCTTCAAAAAGGGTGTCTAATCATGTGAGTAATGTTGTTTTCACCCCTAAATCACAACCAAGGATGTAAATTATTCCTTAAAAGGTATACATTATCACCATAATGCCATTATATAGTGGTTTTTTATACAAAAGGGTCTCCTTGTAGAAGTCAAATGCTTTTATACACCACCAAAAGGGCCCACACATGTGAAAAATGGTTTTAAACTTCCCTCCACCCATACTCCATATTTTTACTACATTTTAACTCCTAATTTCCCTCCTCCTACCCACCAATAACAATTCAAGATCTAAAAACCTAAGAAAATGTAGGAAAATAGTGTTTTCTAGGTGTTTTCAAGTGTGTATGGATCTTTACAGTATGGTCATGGTAAGAAAAGTTAAGAATATTTATAGAAAGCTTAGTGTAGACATTAGTTGAAATAATCCATGAATTTTAGAATAAAAAGGATAAAAATAATCCCTTCCTCTTCATCGCTCTTCTTGGCAACCTTGGATAGCCTCTCAAGCTCTCATTTAGTATAGACTTGAGAGAAAAAATGGTGACCTAAGATCTTGTCTAGATAAAGGTGGTCTAATGGAATTATTTTTTTGATTAATGACACATGATTTATGAATAATGGTTAAGAATCTAGGTAGTCAAACTAGGCTTCTACATCTATACAAGGTTAATTTTGGAATGGTTTCAGTGAATTTTGGACTTGTTTTAATAAAATGGTGGTTGTATATGTCTTCTAAAATCCTTCAAGGTCATTCTACTTCACCTCAGACCATAAATTAACATGTGTGAGCTTGTGGGGGAAAAAAAATCCTCATATGGGCACACTTACAGGTTGCATATAATATTTCTTCACATTTCTGAGCCTTCAATCCGTAATATGTGTCAATGATAGTTTGTTGATTTTATTAATAGATTATGAAGATATCCATTCAATATTTATCATCATTTATGGTGTACCTAATGATTAAATGATAACTTAACTCTCAATATTCTATCTTCAAATGAGACTACTTGTGTAGTTTGACATCCATTGCAAGTGTGAGTAGAGTGTTTCATTATTGATGGTTATTGAAGATCATTATAACACTATAGAGAATGCATAGGTGTTGTATTCATGTGTAAGATTCCCTCTCTTAGAAGTGTCAAGCCTCATTATGTTTCTCAAGACTAAAAAAGCATGAACTAGTTCCCAATTCTTTCATAGACCTCTTTAACGAAGTTTAAGGTTCATTAGCATTGTTTAAGGTATTTATGAAATCTTAGGTTTAAGTTTCTCCCTTCATATGTATGATTAATTAGATCCAATGTTTTACCTTTTTAATATATAAATAGGGGCATATAGGGTTCCCATAGGATGTCTTGAAAAATGACTAAGAGTCCATATGGAAGCTCTCAAAGAACATCTACTGTGTAATAGTTTTATCAATCCATTTCACCCCATAATAGGCTCTGCTTTCCAAACCTAGAACTTTATGGGACTCTATGACCACCAATTATAGGTTTAAGCCTTATGTCGAAGATTAAGGCATGGAATTAAGGTTTAATGTTGCATATTAACATAAAGGGTAAATGGGAATATGATAAAAAGGGTCCACTCAAGTGTGGATACTATTGAGAATCTATGACCAAGTTCAAAAGATCAACTCAGGCCCATCATTCAAAGGGTTTTCCAAAACCATCATACATTTGAACCTACAAAATGTAAGGATGGGTCATATGTTAATAATATGACTACTTCAAGAGTGTGATTTAGATTCAAATAAGGTAAATTGGGTCTCAAACATAGTATAAAATACCCTCCTCTTATTCATAGACCCATGAAAGAACTCCATTGATAATGAAACACCTAAACCACCACCTACAATTAGTCTACCTCCAACATTTAATATGAGATGATATAGGCACATGAAAGAGAGATATAAAGTAGAGAGGTAAAACATAGATATCATGTTGTTGAGAGGAAAATAAAACTTGAAAGTTTTGAGGTGTCAAGCTGGCTCAGGCATGAAAAATGGGCTAAGTGCATTCAACTCTACCTAGTCAGTCAGGATGTGTAGCTGACTTGATGACAATGGAAACAAATACTCATATGACACCAATTTGATGGTATCCATATCTTCAAGCTTCTAAAGGTATAAGCAATTTTGAGAGAGTTTCTTGATCTTGGTTAGACATCCATGACAAATAGGCCTATGTGTATGACTGTGAAGTGAGGTGAGTTTTGAGAATAGACTGAGGGAGACCCAGTTAAAAGTGTGTTATCAAATCTTGAGATCATATTACATGAAAATATACTCCATTAGTAGTAAATAAATAGATACATAGGTCTTACCCATGTCTCTAACACCAATTGATCCAAGCACTTAGATTGGGAAATGATACTCAGGGCAGACCTACAAGAGAGAAGGATAGAGATGAAGGTCTAAGAAATTGAGGATAGATGCAAAGGGGTTAAATCAGATGGTAAATGATACTAATATGAAACTTAATTCACCAATACACCTATAAGTGGCTCAAAGTCTTGAAGCTCAGTTTAGGCCTATAAGGCATAAAACCCTTTTTAGGCCTTAAAACCTTAAATTTATCTTTGTGACAAAATCAAAATCCCATGATAGACAAAAGCCATGATACAAATCCTAAGTAATTTTTTTTAGATAGAGTAATTTAGGTAAGTGGTCAATTTGGCCTCATTACTCCTCTCTATCTCTGTAGACATCTAAAACTAAAAACACTTAGCTTCCAACTAGACTTCAAACTGATTCCTACCAACCATTGCAAACTAAGCTTAAGAATCATTAAACATCCCAAATTTTCTTGTGAATCATTCATCAAATCTTATAATCATGTTGAGATATCCCTAATTATGGTATCCTACCGTATGCAACATAACCTCTCACAAATTCATCCCTAATCACCTTCCATCATAACAACTATCAATTTGGCCTGTAGAGCTATTAAGTAGGACACTTGCACACTTAAAACAAATCTTGAAAGATAAAAAATGATAATAAGAATAAAGTATCTAATTAAACTAGATTAAATTTTTAGCTAATTAGTCCATTTGAAATTAATGAATATCTAAAAATGGAAATTCCTAAAATCAAAATATCAAGCCTTTCATCATTACTTTTGTGAGTTACCATTTAACTTGTAATTATATATGAATTAAGTGGAATACATAATCATTTTGACCTATGTCTCCCCACATGTAACTAACTCAACGAGATTTAGTTTTAACTGACTTAGGGTTAGTTTGAACCCATTCCAAGCCTAAACTTAACCCTAAATCACTTGAGTGAGAGATAATTCTTAAAGCTATAAATACAAAGACATACCTCTTTATGAGGACACCAATTGCTTACTTTTATATCCTCATCCATGCTTAGTATATGTATTTTTATATGTAAATCTCATAATTATCCATCGCTAATGTAAATGAATGAAGTTATGATTTTGTATGTTCATTAATGTGTGTGTGTGTGTGTGTGTGTGTGTGTGTGTGTGTGTGTGTGTGTGTGTGTGTGTGTGTGTGTGTGTGTGTGTGTGTGTGTGTGTGTGTGTGTTATGAATTATTGATGATTTTCCTTGATTGAATTATATTGGTGTGACTTTATCTAACAAGCATTTGAAAGGTCATGTAAAACTATAGAATCATGATAAGCCATAACTACTACAAGCTACCTATAGCAACTGTAGGATTCACCTACATGTTTCTTGTAGCCACTATAGAGTGACCATAACAATTGTAGGATTCACCTACAAGTTACTCGTAGCCACTACAGAGTGCCCACAAAAATTGTAAGCTTCACTTACAAGTTTCCTACAACCACTGTAGAATACCCATAGAAACTTTAGGCTTCACCTGCAGGTTACCTGTAGCCACTATAGAATGCTCACAATAACTAAAGGTTTTACCTATAGGTTGTATGTAGCTACTGTAGAGTGCCTACAGTCACTATGCAAAGCAGAGTCATTATTGATGAGATCTTGTAGACACATCCAACTATCTTGGGAAACCAAATGAATGATTGAGAAGAATCATAGTTATTATATGGATTCCCTACATACAAGGAGATGTTGGATGTGCTGCCAAAGATGGTAAAGACAAGGATAATGAGAAAATAAAAAATGAAATAAAATAACAAAATAGTATGCCTTATCTCTAACCTAGTCAAAACTAAAACAAGTAACTTTGATTACTAACTACTTGAAGGTTGACTGGGGTAGTTTCTAAGTATTTATATTTTTTTCCTAGTTTGGTGTTTTTGGTTAAGAGTAAATAAACTACCTTTTATATTTAAAGGTAGAACCTACATCAGATTAGGATTTGGATAATTTTGATGAAATAATAGAAAAATATTTTGAACTATATCCTTTGTATTTAAAATTGAGTAATGAAAAAGTTGAATTTGTAAGAAGTTTGTGAATTCTCTTAGAGAGGGATTAGAGCTCAATTATGAATGAGGAAGGGCCCCCTTAGAATGAGTTGATATGAAGATCTTGACCCTCTTTAATTATTATTGTGTTGTGTAAGTTGATTTTACTATTAAGTTGATTATATAAGTGTGATGTATGTATGATACATAAGTGTGGAATAGTTTTATAATTCTGTCATAGTAGTTTCATAATATATATGTTTGGTAAATTTAGCATAAATTTATTATACTACAACTCAAAAATTAATTTTATTTCTAAATCAATAATGCATATATAATATTTACACTCTTTAAAATATTACACACCTAGGGTTGATAATTAATGTTTAATTAGAATGATGAATTTGGTAATCACTAGGTAATTAGTTTGCATAACATTTTGGCACCGTTGCTAGGTAGGGTGTGAATTATTATTTTTAAATCAATCATTAAAAATTTATTTTTTGTTAATGCACTATTCTACCTAGCTAGGTAATTCAAGTGAGGATACTAAGGTGTCTTATTCTAGATGTCTAAGTTCTTGGACATATAATTCTAGTTGGGCAACTCGAGTGAGGGCACTATAGTGTCTTATGCTAGATGTCTAAATTTCTTGAAGTAAATAGTGCATAAGTTACTTAATTTTATTTTTAGAATTTATTTTCTATAAAAGTGATTTATTTTTAGTAAATTGCGCTCTTAAAATTTTCCCACTTTCATCTCCTACTTTCTAGAATAACATTTTCCTACTTTCTAGAATAAAATTTTCTTACTTTCATTTTCTGCTTTCTATAATAAATTTTCCTGCTTTCAGTAGTTTAATTTTTATTTATTTCTAGAAGTATAATTTCAATTCCTATTATTTTGATTTCATAATTCTTTTATTTTTTCATTTAAAAAAAAATGGTTTGAAACAACCCCCTTAAAACACACAAAAACAAAAAAAAAACTAACTCTATGCAAGAAGGGACAAGACAGTTGAAACAATATCATAACATTTATGTAGAGAGAAAGAGATTCTCAAGGGATATTACTACCAAACAAAATACAATTTTCTATTGGGAAATAATCACAAACACCTACAGTAACTAAAAATCCTGTTGAAGAATATACCATAAGCTAGAAGGATTTTAAAGAAGAGAACACTACAAACCAAGGGAGGCAGCTTGCAGAAGAAGCACTATTGGTTATGAAAAAAGAAATATAAGTAGAAAAATCATTAGACGAGTTGGTAAAATGAAATGAAGGAGAGGAACTACATGAACTAGGAACTCTAGAGAGTAACATATTTACAACATTTTAGCAAGGCTTTCTTAATCAAATCAAAGGAAGCTCAGGAGAATCTTTAGACCCTTCATCTAATAAAAAGATTGAGGATTAGTAGATAAATGTTTATTATCATGTTGAATGAGGGATTGACATAGATTTTGAGGATGATATCTTGAGTACCTTTGGTATCCATATCACAAGAAGAGCCATCATGATCAGAGAAGGAGACTTTGCAGAGGATAATAGGACTCTAGACACAATTACTTTTGAATTTCTTATTCTAGATGATATAGGCATAACATAAATGAAAAACATCCGACCTTCAACCTTGCCTAATTTTATAGGTACATTATTAGAAGACCTAAACACATTCTTTTTCAAATTTGATATCCTCTATAGAAGCTATGACTATAACAAAATACACAAAAATTGAAACTTTTTCCTACTACTCTCAAAGATTCAACACTTCTCTAGTTTATGGAACTGGGTAGTAATTCAGCCTACACTTGGGAGGATATGAAAAATAAATTTTTGGCTAAGTATTAGGAATATGGAAGAGGAATAAGTTATATAATAAATGACATCTTTATAATGACTTGGGAGAGGGATGAATCCTTGAAGGATTATGTTGAATGATTCATGTTCAATGTACAAAAATTCAAGTAAAGTGTACTTGGAGAAGAACATTTGAAACTCATCTTCCTAAAAGGAGTTAGAGAATATTTTATGGAAGAATTAGACCTAGTGAGTGGAGGAGATATTTCTCACCTACCATTTTCAGATATCAAAGAGTTTAGCAAGAATTACTCTAGATCTACCATAAACAAAGTTAGGAGCAGTAAACTTCCATTGGTAGCTATAAATGGCCTATCAAAAAATGAGGTTAGTAACCTATTATAGGACATGAAATAAGATATCATTAGCCATTTAGAAACCCAACTAGATAACCTACACTCAAGACAATATTAAGCAACTTTGGATCAAGCCTTGACCATTTATTTTCCAGACTGTAAGAAGAAAAATGTTGATTGTAGATGTCATGAGGTTTGGGCTAAAGTAGCTCACATCACAATTGAGGAACTAGAAATAGTAGAGCTACATGCTATAGGAGGAGATAGTTACCAAGGTTTCTTTGTTACATAAAGAAAGGCATGGGTTTAATGACTATGGGACAAAATCCACCTTTTTCAAATTCTACCTCCTTTAATTCACACTTTTCAAATGCTACTCCCAATTGGATTAGTCTTTAGATGAACATTCCACCTCCTAATTATATTTGGCATCCACCTCAAGCAAGCTACCCCACCACCTCTTATAAGCCTCCATAAAATGTATCCCCATCTTGGACGTAAGCCTAACAACCACCCCTAAGGCCCACCCTTCAAAAACTAGTGGAAATATCCCTAAAAAATTAACCAACCATGGGGTATCTCTCCAAGAGGATGTCCTCTAAAACAAAAATAATAACCTCTTACTCTTATGCCAAATACACCATCTACACCCAAGCCTAACTAGCTACCTACCCAACCCATATAGAATCCTAAAAATAAGTTATTACAATCCATATTCGGTATTGAGCTTATTTAGTACCTGACATACATAGTGAACATCAGTGAAGTTAACCTCTATTTAGGAAAGGTTATACCACCCCCAACACCAACCATAATAAGGGAATCAGATGATAAAACCCTAGAAAAACATGCTAACCCACCTTCAGCACCTTAAAAACTCTTTGAACTAGTAAATAAAGTTGTTGATGAAACAACCCTCTATTTATACAATGTCTCATCCTTCAACACCATAAAATTAAACTTGAGTTTGATTTCATCAGATAGTTTAAGATACTTTGCATCAAAATCCCTCTATTTCAAGCCATCAAAGATGTACCCATATATTATAAAGTTTTTAGAGACCTCTGTCTATAGAAACTAAGAAGGAAGAAAAAAGATCTCGATATTATATGTGTGATTGGATAGCTAATAGACATCATGCTATAGAACACCCTACACAAGAAGCATTCACATCTTAGATGCCCTATAGTAATAGTCTAGATCCATGACCAATAGTTTCCCAACACATTGATCAACTTAGGGGCTACAATAAATGTAATGACAACAAAAGATATGCACAAACTATAACTAAATAATATGTGTCCCACATCTACACTATTGTAAATGGTTGATAGGTCTGTAGTCAGACTAGAGGGAATCATTGAAGATCTTTTCATCATTATAGATTCCTGGGAGTAACCTATAGATTTCATTGTGCTATAACCTAAGTCTAATTTGGGTGGATACCCCGTTATCTTAAGATGACCTTGGCTTGCCAAAAATAATGCCTTTATCAACTGTATAATAGGTAACATGATGATATCTAATGGATGGCACACTAAGAAGTTGGTTCTTTATCCCCTAACACAACTAGTTTTTACACCAGAGCCTACATTATAAGATGAATAAGATGAGGCAAATCATCCTTCCTTGATTCTTGTATTTACCATAAACCCTGCATGCACATTAGCTAATCAAGAGGAAGATATCATTCTCTCTAATGTTATTTGGCATAATTACCAAACTCCTTCTGTAGATCTCAACCACTTGCAATGTGTTGAGTGCTCCTTTTCTAGCTTCTAGGAATTGGATAATTTTGATGCATATATACAGAAAACATTCCACCAACTACTACCTCATAGCTACACCCAAATTAGGTACATTAGCAATATGGAAATAATGAAAGCACTCTCATAACAAATTAAAATTTCTCTAGGGAAAACACTACTTATTAATGGCAAGTTAGAGTTAAATGAGGAAAAGTGCCTAGTCATCATTTTGCATGCCAACCAACATGATTTTGCATGGATTATGAGGATATGCAAGGAATCAATCCAAAAACATGCACACATAATATTTACATCAAAGAAGAGTGTCAACCAATTAGACAGCCACAACGTAAGATGAATCCATCTCTTTAAGAAATAGTCAAAAGGGAATTATAAAAAAAATTGACGGATGGATTTATATATCCTATCTCTGATAGTGAATAGGTGTCACCTTTGGTAATTATATCAAATAAAAATGGAGAATGGTGTGTATGCATCAATTATAAGGAACTCAACACAACAACTAGAAAGGATCACTTTTCTTTACCCTTCATTGACCAAGTATCAGACACACTAGTAGGTAAGAAATATTTTACCTTTCTAGATGGCTTCAGTGGTTAGAACCAAATAAGAATTGATCTTGAAGACTAGGAAAATACCACCTTTACATGTCCATGGGGTACTTATTCTTATTCTATATTAATCTTTGGGTTATGTAACACTCTGGCCACATTCCAAAGGGTTGTCCTGAGTATCTTTATAGATATGGCCAATGAATGTGTATAAATATATGTGGATGACTTCACTGCCTATGGAGAGACATTTTATGAATTCCTAAAAAACATAGAAAAAGTGCTACAACATTGTCACGAGTACCATCTGTCTCTTAGCCACAAGAAATGTTACATGCTTATGACAGAAGGTATTGTCTTAGGCCACCACGTATCTATTGTAGGAATTAATGTTGACCCTAAAAAAATCAGCATCATCAAAAACCTACAT
The DNA here is from genome assembly GCA_037957365.1 of Torreya grandis. Taxonomy (NCBI): domain Eukaryota; kingdom Viridiplantae; phylum Streptophyta; class Pinopsida; order Cupressales; family Taxaceae; genus Torreya; species Torreya grandis. The sequence goes on from JARHVA010003850.1 coordinate 844,435, forward strand.
GTTCATAAAAAATAGAAAGATGTTAGGATTTTTTAGGCCATGATAGTTACTACAGGAGATTCATCAATAATTTTAGTAAAGTAGAAGCACCATTGTTCACCCTTATGGCTAAAGATGTTTAATTTCTCTAGATTCCTACTTGCGATATATTATTCAAACAATTGAAGGAATTATTGACCACCACCCATGTTCTATGTGGTCTTGATTGGAAGCTTCCATTCTACATTCACATAGATGTTTTAGATACTACCCTCAGAGATATGCTTGGCCAAAAATAGGAAGCACTCAATTATGCCATCTATTTTATAAGAAAAAACCTATAGGTAGTAGAATTAAATTACATGGTTATTGAAAAGAGTTCTTGTTGGTAGTCTATGATATCAACAAGTTCTATCACTACATCATAGGGTATCAAGTATTTATTCATACAGACCATGTAGCCATCCAGTACCTTATGAACAAACCAACTATTCTAACCAAAGAGATAAGATGGTTGTTCTTATTATATGAATTTGATATCACCATTATAGAAAAGCCTAGAAAGGACAATGCAGTGGCTAACTTTTTATCGTGCTTATAAAACCTTGAAGAGTATATCATAGTGGATGACTCATTTCTAGATGAGCACCTATTTTCTCTCTCTCTTACCACACCCTGGTATGCTGACATTTCTAACTAACTTGTAATAGGGTTACTTCCATAACACTTCCTCCCCAAACAAAGGAGAGCATTGATTCACAAAAGTGATAGATATTCATGGTTTTTTGGATTCCTTTTCTATATTGGGCTTGACTCTATCATCAAAATATGTCTCAGAGAAGATGAAGTTCTAGATATCTTCAAAGCCTACCATGATGAACCATGTGGATGACACTTTGTAACTAAGCATACAATAGTCAAAATTTTAAATACAACATACTATTGGCCCTTACTTCATAAATATGTAATAAGATATACTACACATTATGACAAATTTAATCATATGGGGAGACCCACATGTTTAGATGAAATGCCTTTTTAGCCTCAGCTAGTGCTTAAACCATTTGAAAAGTGGGGCCTATACTTTATAAGACCTTTTGATCCAAAATCTAAAAATAAAGAGTACATCCTTGTATATACTAACTATGTCACTAAATGGGTGGAATTCAAGGCTCTTACACATGCTAAGGATGAGAAGGTAGAAACTTTCCTCTATGAAGATATATTTACTCGATATGGTGTGACATATGAAGTAGTCACTAATCAGAGACCCCAATTCATTGCTAATTTAATTACTAACTTAGTACAACAATATGAGATTAGACATAATAAATCAACTCCATATCATCCATAGTCTAATAGATAGGTGAAAGTCACCAACAAGGAGTTAGAAACTACTCTGACAAAGATTGTTAGTCTATCTCATAAGGATTGAGAGGCTAGGCTTATTAAAGCTGTGTGGGCTTATAGAATCACTAGAAGACCACTATAGGCTTCACTTTATATGAGTTGGTGTATGGAAAGAAACCTATCTTTCCCATCAAAATTAAGTAAAAGACCTTAAGGACAACACTAGAACTTGGGATGGATATATATGAAGCCTATAAATAAAGGCTTTTATAGTTAAATGCCTTAGATGAATATAGATAATAGGTATTATAGAACATAAATTTATATAATAAAAATAGATTGGATGACATGATAAGCACATTAAGATTAGGCAATTCCATATTAGATATTGGACCCTTCTTTTTTACTCTAAATACAAGGACCACAAGGGTAAACTCTATACTAGGTAGCTTCATCCTTCTAAGATTGAGCATGTTTTTGACAATGGAGTAGTTTAACTCCAAACCATTGATCCAGTGTGATTTCATATTATATTCAATGGCCATAGACTCAAGTTGTATAAAAAGCCACTTACTCAAGAAGAATATACTAGTCACATACACCAGTAGTTACAAGATGTATACAATGATGTCTTGGATAGGCATGTTTCCCCACTAGAAAATAAGAGCACCAGTCCACACTTAGTTGAAGAAGGAGAGGAAGACATTCTTACCCTTCTCTAGCATGATGAATGAGACCTTCCACTGGTACTGACAAGTTACATTTTTAGGTGACTTTTCTAAGACCTTGAATAAAAATTCTACTTCAAATAGTAGTTAGAGTAAAAAAAATTACAACAATGAAAACCCATTTTTGGGCATTATTGGTAGCTTCTAGGTAGAAAACTAGCCTATTGGCTACCTAGTTTTGTAAAAAAGGACTAAGTAGAAAACCATATTGCTATCTATTTAGGGGTAAAATCAAAAATAAATTAATAAGGAAATGTGAAGAAGGAAGTAGAGAAGGCAATCCCTCAAATCCCAACTATTCACATAGGTTTTTTGAAGCTACTACAAGTATTTTTGAAGCTATTATAGGCACCTTATACACAGTTGGCCATCATTTTGTAGCCTGCTACAGGCACTTCTATAGTTTTTTTAGGTACCATCTCATGCCTATTCTGACCTTTCTATTGAGAATATAAGATAGATCTTCTTACATCTCTTACTAATGGCTTTGCTATTGGCTTTTGGGCATTACATGAAAGTCACTAGACAACCTCATGGAAGAATGAAAGAAGATTAGGGTAGAAAATGTCATATATATTACCTAAAACTACCCTTGAATACCAAGATACAAAGCCACAACAAAGAATAAAACTTCCCTTTCCATGTGGAAATGTTGTAGACCAACATTTTTGCCTACAGGGACACTAATGATTCATTTTCACTTCTAGTCATTTTATGAAGATCATCTCACTATGTTGACTAGTGAGATCTTAGCTTTCTTTGGAACACAAGTTCTATGTTGAAGACCCTATTTATTACTATAGCTAAGCCCTAGGTAAAAAATGTTCATGGCATAAGTAGCATCTAGGATCCTATCAGTTAGTTCATTTAGATGAAGGTCACTAGGTAGCAATGCCTTTAGCTACCTACTCAGGGTCTTCTAGTCCATCACTTGGATCACTCAACTATATAATTTCCACCTTAGGGGATGATAACAATCATTTATCCTCCATGTCTTAGATCCTTATTCCATACAGACTATCCTACATCACTTTCACAAGAGCTATAGGCATCATCAATTCCTAACCAGTGGTGATCTCCCAATCACTTCACAAAGGGTCCACTTCACTCCATTTCTAATTGCCATCCCAATTATTTTACCCATTAATCATTCACATGTAAATATTTGCATACTAACACACATGCAACTTCCCACACATCACATTTGGAACATCATTATTAAAAGGTACATTATATCTTTCATCATTGAAAATATTCATTATTCTAATATAACACATATGGTATTAATAAATCATATATAATTATGACTTTAATCATTCATTCAAAATTCTATCACATCACCACTAAATTTGCACTTATATCTCTCATAATGACCCATCTTATCCCATACTTTCTACTCCATCCATGTCACCTAAGGACATGTGACAGCTCAAGTGGGGGGAGAATGTTATGGGTTAAATCTCATGCACTATGGGAACCCTTTAGATTCCATAATTTTTAAGTTACAACATCACATCTACCATTATTTAACTATACCCTGTAAACTCACGTTTGCCATTTTAGACCAAAATTGTTGCAGGTCAATTTCCATAAGTCCAAAAAGTGTGTAGCTGACTATTGGTTAAAGGGACTAATAGATAAGTTAAAATGGGAGGGTCAGTCATGTAGAGAGATCCCTCAGACCACATGCACTTATAGGGAGACCAAGTGAATTGGGATGTCTACAGAGCTAGTTGGATAGCCTATTTTGAATGATTTTAACATTTTTTAGAACCTCTTGCTAGGGCATTTACAAGTTATTTTTATAGAAACCAAGCCACTATATGTGGCATCATACTTTCTATTACTGGGACCTTGGTGAGCCAAGAAACTAGGCTACCAAGCATGGGGGAAAATTGGAAAGATAGACCTAATGGCCAAGAGGCTAGGCAATAATTTTTTTAGGTAAATGAAAGATTTGTATTAAAGAAAGGAGGTGTACAAAGACTTAGTCTACCTACAGAATAGAGAGAGATAACATCATTTATTATCAGGTACATAACCTGTGAGGGAAGGTATTCCCTCATTTACACTCTATATTTCAATTTTTAAAAATATTTAAGACATAATAGAGTCATTAATGTTTCCAATTTCTTTTGAAATATATTAAAAAGAATGTCCAAAGAATATCAAAAGGGAAATAAAACAACCCTATCTCACCTCTACCTCATATGGTTCATAATTAAATAAGGAATGGCTTCTATAAGACCTAACCTCACTTTGGAATAATTTTTGGCCCTATAAAATATTTTACCCTAGTAAGAAGAAGGCACTAATGAGAGGTAATCCCTGAAGAGCAGCCCCAACAAACTATTCAAGAAGATGTTAAGGACACTAGTGTTGTTGATCAGCTTATAGCCAATGAAGGTCCATGTGAGACTATTATGGGAAAGAGGAAGATGAGAAGACTAGTATTATCTCCTCATATAGAGGAGGAAAGCCCACAACAACATGTTCCTTCTCCCATTATGTTCTCACCTTGGGTTGATTCCTCCACACTATTTCCTATTAGACAAGAAGAAGTTCCCCTATCAACTGATGCATAAGAAACACAAACTCCATTAGTCACCCCTCCTGCAAGTAAAATGGAAACCAAGGGGAGGAAACCCATAGTGTCAAAAATAAAGAGACCTCCTCTTAAGATATCTCAAAAGATAAAGAAATAAAAGACCACTACAACATCCTTAGCCATAGCCATCAATGATGATGAAGAATTAAGGAAAGATCCTAGGCTTAAGAAAACTCTTTATGGATTTGAAATAGAAGAATGGTCTACTAATGAAGGATATACTAAGGTAGAAGAAGAAGAATGGTCACCTCTTCCATATAGATTAACTAAGGAGGACATTGATCTCCTCAAAAACATTAGATACATAATGAAAGAATTTAGAGAGGCATAAAAACATGCAAGAGAAGAAGAATTGGTTGAAGAAGAGGTTATGGAAAAAGGAAGAGAACAAGAATTTTTTTCTCATTAGTTCCAAAAATTGGAACAAGCTATGGAGGAAATATATATACTCAGAAGTGAGATAATATAACTGAAAGTAAAACGAGGGATTGAAACACTTTTATGAGAAATAAAGTTTGTAGAACCCTCTAGGGACAAAGAGAAGAAAGTAGAGGAACCTATAACATCTTCATCCTCCTTGGCCAGAGAAGCCCCTATAGTAGAATATGGTCTAGCTTTGGTACCCTTTTGTCAAGGACTTCCTCCTCCATTACCTAGTACACCAACACCCATTGTAGAATAAGTTATTGATGTCAATTTCTCAACCACCACTCTAGTAGAGACTAATGATATTTTTATTTTCTTGAAGGAAAGTTTTAGTAATAATGAAGCCTACCACAAAGAATGAGTGTAGAGATTCAAGGGATATGTTGAATCAAAATAACAACATGATGAATTACAATAAAAAGTAGAATTTACTAAATATGAGATTAGATATCTAAAGGAAAAGATTGGAAAATTGCATGAAATTACTGAGTTGTTAATGGAGTGTAGACCCCCTTCTAGAGTATATGTTGTATACTTGGAATAAAAATGGTTGAAATTTAGGTATGATAGGATTTATAATGATCAATATTATATGGTCTATGACACAAAATATTTATTTAATGATTATAGACATGTTGATCCTAATCTTCAATCCCAATTAAGTGAATTCTACATTCACTAATATGTTATTCCTAGTGATATAGAATGAAATCCCAACATCTATTTGGGGGATGTCCTGTTAAATGCATTTTTTTCATATGTTTTGAATGAAATTCAAAGAATAAAACAAATGGAAGAATATCAAGGAAAGGAGAAAGAAGCCACCCTGATGATCAGGAGTGAATCTAAAGATTTAGATTTTGTGTTAGAAGAATGGATCTCATTTATGAACATAAATGCTCCATAAGAATGGGTTGTCAAAAAATAGGTGGAAGTCCAAAACCACTATTTGAGTTTCATGGAAGGAGATGGAAGACAAATTTTTGTTATTTACCCTCACAGATGGGAATATCTCTTGGATGGCTTCAAAAACAAGGAACCATACTCCCCTTAAAACCTTAGGGAGGCCATCCATAGATTATACTTGTATATTGAACATGTTAGGAAATAGAGAGTGCAATGATTGGGATTAATGTTTTAACCCCCTATATTTTGGTTCCCAATCCATGACTAGAAAGGAAATTTTCTAGTTGATAGAGAGGTGGAGAAGAAAAGATGGAAACACATTAAGAATTATAAAGGTTTTTATATCTTGGAAGGGTCAGACTATCCTAAGCCCCTAGACTTTAGAAAATTTAGTGGTTTAAGAATGCAACAAAGGCTTACTCAAGGTTGAGTAAGAGGCTAAGTATGGGGGAGTGATGAGGCCACCAATTGATGAATTTTATAGCCACATCAATGCTTAGTATATGTATTTTTATATATAAATACCATAATTAGCCATAACTAATGCAAATTAATGAATGAAGCTATGATTTTGTATGTTCATTAATGTGTGTGTGTGTGTATGTGTGTGTGTGTGTGTGTGTGTGTGTGTGTGTGTGTGTGTGTGTGTGTGTGTGTGTGTGTGTGTGTGTGTGTGTGTGTGTGTGTTATGTTATGAATTATTAATGATTTTCCTTGATTGAATTATATTGGTGTGACTTATCTAACAAGCATTTAAAGGGTCATATATAACTGTAGAATCTTGCTAAGCCATAGCTACTATAGGATGCCCATAACAACTATTAGCTTCACCTATAGGTTGACCATAGCCAAAATAGAGTGCCCATAACAACTATAGGATTTACCTACAAGTTACTCATAGCCATTACAGAGTGTCTACAACAACTGTAGGCTTCACCTAAAAGTTGTTTTTAGCCATTGTAGAATACCCACAATAATTGTAGGCTTCACCTATAGGTTGCTCATAGCCACTATAGAAAGCCTATAGTTATTGAAGGTTTCACCTATAGGTTACTTATAGATACTATAGAGTGCCTATAGTCATTATGCAAGGTAGAGTCATTATTGAGGAGATATTGTAGACACATTCAATTGTCTTAAGAAACTAAATGAACAATTAGAAAGAATCATAGTTATTATACAAATTCCCTACATGTAAAGAGACATTAGATGTGCTTCCAGAGATGGTAAATACAAGGATAATGAGAAAAGATAAAAGAAAATATAATAGAAAAATAGTATGCCTTATCTCTAACCCAATCAAACCTAAAACAAGTAACTTCAATTACTAACTACTTAAAGGTTGACTAGGGTAGTTTCTAACTATTTATATTTTTTCCTAGTTTGGTATTTTTGGTTAAGAGTCAATAAACTACATTTTGTATTTAAAGGTAGAACCTAGATCAGACTACGAGTTCAATAATTTTGAGGAAATAATAGTAAAATTTTTTGAACTATAGACTTTGTATTTAGAATTGAGTAATGAGAAAGTTGAGTTTATAAAAAGTTTGTGAATTCTCTCAGAGAGGGATTGGAGCTTAGTTCTGAATGAGGAAGGGCCCCCTCAAAATGAGTTGCTATGAAGATCTTGACCCTCTTTAATTATTAGTGTGTTATGTATTTTGATTTTATTGTTAGGTTGATTATATAAGTGTGATGCATGTATGATACATAAGTGTGGAATAGCTCTATAGTTCTATCACAATAGTTTTATAATATATATATATACATATATATATATACATATATATATACATATATATATATACATATATACATATATACATATATATATACATATATATATATATAACGTAAATTTAGCATAAATTCATTGTACTAAAACTAGAAAAGAAAGTTGATTTCTAAATCAGTAATACATATATAGTTCTAACACTCTTGAAAAGCTTACAGACCTAGGGTTGATAATTAATATTAATCATACTAGTGATTCTAACAATCGCTAGGTAATTAGTCTACACAATGCCTCTTCATTTATAATAATGGAAATTGTAAAGTTATTATGAAGGATTTATTACTTAAGCCTCATTCTAATAGTTTTATAATGTCCAAATATTAATCCAACCAACATCAAAGCCACGGTACTGAGGGGAGAAGGAGCCAAGCAAGTTTCATTACCAAAGACTTCTTGATGCACAAGCTAAGAAAGCCACTCAACAAAGAATTTGGAGCTCTAAAAGAAGCTAAAAAATCTTGCATATTTTGCATTCTAGTTTTTTTTTCATTTATCTTTTGTTACTAAGATCCCCTTAAGTTCTAGTCTTGGAGTGTAATTTTTAGTGTGTTTCTAATTGAGTTGTATTACTTGAACTAACACAATACTAACCTCCCTTATTAGATACCTATGATCATAAATGACATGAAAATAAAATGATTATTGAATAAATAGATCCAAATAATGTTTGGGAAGCCTAAAATGATGCCCCCTCAAAGGAGTGGTTGACACATATGTTTGATGGATGGTCCCTTTAAAAGCAGAAAGAAAAAGAATGAAATTAACCTATGGGTTAGATTAATCCAAAATAGATAATGCTTGCTTGCATTGAGTTAAAAAGTATTAATTTGACCAAAGGAATTTATAATCAATAACAAAGTATGAGAAACTAATTTTCCCAAAGGTAGTTATAATCAGTGGCAAAATCACATGTCCTCATAGGGTAGATGGTCAAAATAATTATTTTCCAACAAGTAGTTATCATTATTAAGATGACCTAGATTGAATAATGATGTTTGATTATGCCCCAGTAGGGTAGAATGGAAATCACAACTCAATGATATACCTTGTCATATAGATTAAATATGATCAAGTGCAAATGTAGATGCAATAGTCTAATGATTAAAGAAGCCATAAATAACAAGGTATGCAAGGATGTACAAAGTGATAAAAGAGGAATATATTAATAAGAATTTATCATTGTGAAAGATTTGGTTGTACTAACCAATGTGGAGATGCTCATCCTTATTAGAATTAATAAAACTAGAATGATTAATAGGTTGATTTGATCAATGAAGTTGGGAGGATTTACCAAGGTTACCAAGGAGAAACTTTTGTGGCTTCATCACTTGTAAGATTCCTCAAATTTATTTTTTTGTATAGAACATGTTTGTAGGCATCATGATATAAAACACCATGATAACTTAGCCAAAATATGTATAAATGCTTTTTCCCAATCCAATAAACAATTGAAAATAATGCACCAATGATAAAAACCATGATGAAAATGTTTATGTATGAATATGGATGGACTCAAAGATAATGCAAAAGGAATCACCCAATGGACACATATAGATTGAGTCAAGACACAATACTGAAATCAAATAAATAGACGTGCAAACAAACAAACAACTAAACAAACAACCACACAAAAATACTAAAATTAAAGTCAACAAAAAGCATCTTATCATTAACTAAGTCAATACCTATGTTTGAAGTCTCACTGGAATAATATATAGGTAGTGCCCCCAAGCAAGGATACATGCAAAGGGAAAGGTCACACCCCTAATGGTAGTGGAATAGATTGGAACTAAAAATGTATTTTCCCTAGTAGGGAAGATCAAGGATGATTGATGAGGTTTAAATAGGATAAATGTATTTGGATTTTGAAAATTTTAAATGTTTTTAGAATTTTTGGGGTATCTTAATTAAAAATTATGAGACACCACCCAAAACATGGAAATAATGTTGGCTTAGGTTTCTCATAAAAAATTGAAATAATATGGAAAAGAGAGACTGAGCTAACCTTAACATGAATCGAGCACAACCTACATAGTCCCATTAAGACCTCAAGTCATAGCAGTTCTACCAACACAAAAGGTAGTGAGAATCAACTAGGTCATAACAAGTTCATGAATTAAGGCAAATGACTATAGTAATAGCAAGGTGATGTGGCAATGCATGGTAAAAGGTGTTTTTCATAATTTTATCATAGGTGGTTATAATTAGTAACACAAGGTGGAATAATTATTTACCCAAAGGTAGTTATAATTAGTGGCACCAATCAAATGTAAATGAAATATATCTAACTAGATCTACTATCAAATTAATTTTATAGGCTATCAGTTAAACACATAATTCTGAAACTAGTAAAACTAGATCAAAAACCCCTTACAGAAGGTGTAAGAAGAACCAAAGAAACCAAGATCAAAACATACTTGGGTAGGGTATGTCAAAACAAGCATTGGTATAACAAGAAAATCATGGTGGGATGGCATATGGTATGCCATGGTTCAAAGATGATGATGTTATGATAATTGGATATAATGGCAAGAGGGTTACCCCCAAGTGATAAGGCAAGGTAAATGGCATGGTATGAAACAATAATAAGAGGAATGGAAAATGAAAATGACAAGGTAAATGTCAAATAAAAAATGCAAGGTATGGTAAATGTTTTTGGCCAAGTAAATGTTTCTATTAGTATTGTTAATGTGGATATGCAGGTCTTGATCAACATATGATATGACCAGAATAGTCAATTATGTAAAATTCTATCCCATACCTCTTCTAAATAGCTACATTGACAAGAACTTATTGCATATTTGGACTCCAAAAACATTATTTTGATATTCATTTTTCATTGATTTTATTTCCTCCAAACATCAAGACAAGATATATTTGTAGCCTTTACAAAAGAAAGTGTAGCCAGGGATGATAAATGTGGATAAAACATTTGATTTGTTGTTGTAAAGGTGGATGATAATGGAATGTATGATGGTTTGGAAACAAATAAAGATTAGGATTTTTAGGCACACATAATGTTATTGATTCCATATTTGACATAACTTTGGATGTGGTAGGATTGAATACTTCTGAATATCCTCTCGATAGAACCACAAAAATTTTATATTGTTTAGGTTTGAGAGTAGCTAACATTTTATTATGTTGTAAATTGGAAGTTATACTAATTTTATCTTTGATAATGTCTTCTTCAAGTAGTAAAGAATTTTTGTGCTCATCTATTGGCACCTCAATGAGGTTTTCATCAATAAAATTTTCTTTATTGTCCCATAGTACCTTAAAGAAGGTTTTAATAAGGAATTTTGACTTTTGAATTTGATTGTCTTTTAGCACCTCAAACAAGGTTTCACTATAAGATGATAAGTTTGGACTTTGATTGTCCCCTAGCACCTCTAAAAAGGTTTCACTAGGAGATTTTTCTTCTTTTACATGAATGTGTTCTTGGTCCCCCTGATATTTTATAACTGATATGTTACCATGGATGCAATTCAATAAAGTATGATTCTATTGGTGATAATCAACACTTATGGGAGGTGGAGTGTCAATATAATGGCTAGGTTGGGTGGTGGTAATGGCATGTGGAATGGTAATAGAATGGGAAGAGGTAGCACAATCCTCATAGAAGATAATATGAGAACTTATGTTGAAACTAAATTACTCATCTTCAAAAACCATAAAAGGATAATAAATGTATTCAAATTGATCTATAAGGCATGTGCAATCAAGATTCTAACTAATAGCCACAAATTTATTCTAATTTTGAAGTTAAATCTAACTTAAAGGACTCTAAAACCAATGTTGAGACTAACATTAATTCTACTCTTGATGCTAAATCTGATGTCAATTCAAGAATAGAACCTAACTTCAATGTTGATTCTTCATCTAGTGTGGGAGTTGCTATAAAGATATCTTGTTGAATATTTAGTATTGGACAAGTAATGGCCTCTAAAGGCATAATGGATTCCACAAAGACTAGTTTGTCAAAGTGAGACTCCTTCACAAGGGTAAAAAAGGTTAAGAGATAACTTAGTAGAGACTAGCTTTTTAAGGGGAGGCTCTTGAAAAATAGGACAATGGTTGAGGTAATGATTTACCCAAAGGTTGTTATAATAATTTATAAGTGACTCAACAAAGATTGGATTATCAGAGTGAGACTCATAGACAATAGGAATGGTATTAAAAGTTGATTCATCATAAGTTAAATCATCACAAATAAGTGGTTAAAAAAAAACATCTTAGATTGGTTGGCAAGCAATTGTAAAATACTAGTTTTGAATATATCTTGGTCCTTGAATGATTGGCTTGGATGGAGAGGTATTTATTATCTTGGTTATGGCTCAATGATTGGCATGGGTTTTCTAAAGTGGAGAATTATTGGCATAGGATGAAGGCAGTGGTTGGATAATGATAAGCTTAACAAAGGTTGGTTTCTAGCCTAGGATAATAATTGTAATTCATCTAGTTGTAGGTGGATAACTTTGTTGGGATAATGAGTTACTATACATGGAATATCCTATAATGGAAATGGTAGGGAATTACAAATCTTGGTGGCTTGCACAAGCCAAAGTATAAGGTCCTATTATAGAAATGGTAGGGTGTTGAAAAGATTGGTTGTGATTGCATGCCAAAGGATGAGGTCCTAAAATAGAAATAGTAATGTGTTGTTGAGTTTGTTTATTCATAAAAGCCAAAGTATGAGGTCTTGTAATGGTAATCCTTGGATAATATGTAACTTGGTGGTGCACACAATCTGAAGGAGAGTTAATAGTATAGGTATTGTCTCAAACACCATGATTGGTGAGATTGAGAACATTGTATGGCAATCAACTCAAAGAATGTACCACAAAACATGATGCTTGGCTTTGTTCCCCAGATTAAGGACTATAAGGAGGATATGGATCCATTTCATAACCCACTTATTCACCATAGGGGTCTTAAACAAAGTCAAATTTTATTTCCATTATATCATAAATTGGATTGGACATGTCTCCATTATGAGTTTAATGAGACATATCCACATCAATGATGATCATTGTCTAAAAGGCCTAGAGTCATACAAACTCTAAAAAATAATGGCTAAAAAGACAAATGGTTCAAACTTGGTCAAAGGATGGAGTTGTATTTATAAAATGAGTTATGATAAAACATGGAAAAAATAATCTAACATCAAATTTCTAATGTTAAATGTCTCACACAAAGAGGTCTAGTGGATGAAATAAAACTAGAATATCAAATTATAGGTTCAAAGTGTACCAAACAAATCTAATCTAAGAAAACAAAAGTTGATAGATGTTTTAGCCAAATTTAATGTCAAAAGCTAGGCTCCAAACATGCATGTGTTAGGACTTTTGGAGAAACAAACACAAAATCTAGACTTTTAAACAAAAAGGGGTATGATTTAGTCTAACAAATCTAAAACACTTTGGCATAAACTAGTCATTTGACTTTAGACATGAACTTGGTCAATTGGCATAAGGCATGAAATAAAAGGCACCAAGAAGATAGGATATTTCTCCCAAATCGAGGCACAAATAATAGTTTTCAAAGTGGGTAAGCAATTAACCTAAGTTACATAACCCAAAAGTGAAAGATTAATGTCTAGGCCAAAATTACACAAGGCATAGGCATAAATCAATCAATTTTTAGATTTGAACTTGTCAAGCCTAATTATGAACTCAACTTTATAAAACTAGGTTTTTTTTAAACAAACAAAAAGATAGACAAATATGAATGACATAAATGTAATAGGTAAATATCCAAAAGGCACATGTGAATTAGTTTCAAAAATTAGAAACTTTGACACAAGGAAAATAAGTCTATGAAATGATTTGATCAATGTAACAACATTATCGTGCTCTAAATTTACAAAATTTGAAATTAATTGGGTAGCGTAACATTACCCTTTTCAATAAAGTGACACACACACAAAGATTTTATCAAAATACTAAGGCAAAGGTATGGTCTCAAATAGATGGCATAGTACCTCCTCAAACAATAAAGTGTTTTTCAAGAGAAGACTCATTTTGACATGGCATAATAAAGAGAATAGGTAGTTTAGACTTTAAAAATCATGTAATAAAGGATAAAATAACCCAAAAACCTAAGTGCAACATCCTAAAACTGATAAGGTTTCATAACACTATCAAATTCCATCTATACACATTCTCTTGAGAGGATTTTAAGTGCTAATCCAAAAATAAAAGTGCATAAATAAGTGGGGTTTTTGCACCCCCTTCTCTCAAGATATTTTACAGTGACATATAAATTTGGGCCACTCATCATGCATCAATAGTATATCCAAGGTAAGTGGGGTTATTTTAAAACTATATATTTTATACATCTAGATGGTCCCAAGTGTGGATAACATAAGATATGATCACATTAATTAAGTTCATACTGGATAACTTACTATGCAAGGTTATATTCCTTTACATAATGATTCCATCTATGTACTAGTTAGTGGAATCCCCTAGTTATTTAGACCTAAATTGGGTTTTTCTTATGATTAGAGAGGCTATCTACTCAACCCATAACAATTTTAGTATCCATGCCCTAATTTATATACCCTACCTTAGAGTGGGGTTGGTACGATGCTGGGAGATGAAATCCTAGGTCAATGTACCCCTATATAACTTGTGAGGGAGAAGTGAGCTATCTTTCACAAGATAAAATGCATGAAAATGAAAGATAAGTAAAAATAATTTAGGGTCATATTTAGATCACCTAGACCATATGGATCTAAGGAGAGCCTTAATGATGTTCTTTTCATGCCTTTGGATAAGCCACAAATGGAAAGAAAGAACACTTTTAGTCACTTGAGTTCCCTAATGAGAACAAGGGGAGCATACATACATCAATCATTTTGAGAAAATAATAACTTTGAAAGAGCAATCATAAAACAAAACAATCTTAAGAGTATGTAATCTAAATGTGAGTGTTTATTTTAATTCACCAAAGTCACATGTTTATGAAATTTTAACCCCTTGGCCTTTGTTGAAAACTTGTAAAAACCTTTCACAAAACAACTAAGTATAAAATCACTAAATTCCTTTTAAGCACCAAATGAAAAGTTCAAGATATAAACACTTTAAAACTTGTAACCTTTTCCCACTTTGGTCCTATAATTTTTAGAGGGTTTATGTATACTTATAAGCCCAAATATAAATGAGAAAACAAGATTTTAAAACTTTTTCTTGGGTCTCTATTTTCTTGTCCCAGAAACTAAAGTTGATCCATATAGGGATAGATTCCTATTACAAGAAATTATTAACATTTGGTTCATATAAATTTGGTGTTGGTCGACCTAGAATCGATGCCAGTACTTATAAAAATGTAGGAATAGAACATAGTTTTCATAAAAAGTTGTCAACACAAACAAGCATAAAAAAAATATCTCTAGATCTTGTAGGAAAATAAATAGATAGATAGTATTAAAGTTTATAAAACATAGTATAAAAAGTATAAAAATCAATAAAAACCCATAAATCATACTTTCTACCATGTTTGTCCCTTCACATAGTGACTGATGTTCATTTATATGAGTCAAACTAAATTGATGTCGATCTTTGTGTAAATAATGTGTTGCTAAAAAAAACAAAAATATGTGAAAAATTAAGATAAAAATTTAAATACTTTTAAGAATTCATTATATGATCTATGATTTGCATATTAATATCCTTACTGGTATGGAATGCATTGTCTCCACTACCCAAGTCTACCATTTCAAGCTACCAACTCCAATGCTCATATCTCACATGGAAAGATGAGTGGGACCTAGTGCTCTTAGAGGGATTTTGGGACCCCTATGCACTTACTATCCATAAAATAAATAGTTTCATTTAGGAGCTCACCTCTATAAAAAATCCTTAACACTTTAAACCCACCTAGAATTCTTAAAAAAGAATTGAGGGCTGCCAACTTTCACTTAGATTTCACCGTAAAAGGTACATGGGACTAAGAGACATTTGGGAGTTTTTAAAGGATATATGGACTAATAATCCATGTTAATAAGTTTTGGTTTTGAGGCCTATAATATATGAAACATCATTAATATGGCAGGCCACTAAAACCCTTCGTAAACCTTGATAAGTACCAAATGAATGAATTTTTCCATAAAATGTTTTTAAAAGAATTATTTGAGTTTATAAATGGTCTTGATAGTCTCCTTAGGTCTCATACACATCTAAATGAGTCACTAGTTGTCATCTATAAAGTATATAGTGTATGGATAAGGCCTAAACAAGACTATTACATGCCTAGAAAGGACTGTTACAAGCCTACATGCAATAAATTGGAGAGATTCTACATTTTTTACATGATTATAAAGAGTGATAGGTATCAATAAGTCAAAAAGGTTACACAATGATTACCTAAAGGGGTATCCACATCTAATGGTCACCTATAGACATGCCTAAGTGCTTGGTTAGGTGACTATTCATGTATGAAGAGGAAGCAATTGGCTTAACCAAGCCAACACAAGTGACCCAAGAGATCTGAGGGGTAGAATCCATGCTTTAGTAAGTGGATAAATGCTTAGATAACTCCATTTTAAAGGTAAAACCTAGGAACCCTATCATTAAGATTATTGGCTTAATACCCTTCTCAATACATAACTACTTGAAGACTAAATTTAGAGGATAATAAGGTTTCAATGAGACCTTAGAACATCATGGAAGTATAATTCAAGGATTTTTAGATGTGCAAGATGTGTTGGTTTTTAGAGGAAATCTCAGGATTGGCCATTTTGGCCTAAAACTCCCTTGAGAGTGTTTATAATGTAAAATAGTCACCTAAAGATCACCTTCTTATGCTTAGAACTGTAAGGAAGATATGCATGGGGATCCTAATTTCTAGGGAAATTTAGGGAAAGATGGATACCTGACTCTCTTAGCATTAGTTTTGCAGTTCAAGCCCTTAGGGCTATGAATAATTGCTAAGAGTCTAAACCTCAATAAACCTCTCTAAAACTCTAATAAAAACCCAATGGAGGAAATCTTGAGATAAATTCACTTAGATGTATTGAATTATATTGGGAGGCACCTAAAACTCATTTTTCACTATGAAGAGTTCCTACTCATCACATTGGTTTGTACATATAAATGTATGGATTACTAAAAACCTATTTTTTGCAATATTTAGTAGTAATTTCAATGTAAAAAGATATATGAATAGTTTTATATCATTTAAGAGGGTAGTGTGGAGTGTATTTAAACTTTTCAAATCACAAACCAATGTTAACTACTCTTGGAAATGCTCTGACAGTCCATGAAAGAGCTAATCTAGAAGTGCTAGTGAGGGGTCACTTAGCCACTTAGATGATCAAGAGTTGTAGGTGTGCACTATTGGAAAGACACATATCATGGTTTGAAATACTTTTTTAGACCTAAAATATACCTTTTCACCTATTCTTAAGGTTCTATGCAAATCTCATGGTCATGCAAGTAACTAACAAAAAGTGACTAGGCATAGTTTCCTAGTAGGACTATTTGGTCAATAAGAGAATATGACTATTGGAATAAAGGGTTGCTAAGGGATTAAATACAAATCATAAACACCCTTGTAACTATTTTATGAATGTGATTAAGAACTTTCCATATCCATAATGTAAGATGGGAAGTTTTCCAAGCCTTATTGACATGAAAGAGAGGGGTAGGCTAATTAATACTTCATTGAGGCTTAATTAGACCATATTGTAGACACCTAAAACTAACCACAACTAGATTTCAATAAAAATTCTAACCAATTCCTACCAACCATTTCAAAGTAAGCCTAAGAATCACTAAATGTCTCAAATTTACTTGTGCATCATTCATCAAAGCTCATAATCATGTTGAGACATCCTTAATTAGAGTATCCTACCATATGGAACGATAAACTCTCATGGATTCATCCCTAATCACATTTGAAATATAAAAAATATAAATTTATCCTATGAACTTATTAAGTGGGTATCCATCACACTTAAATCAAATCTTGAAAGTTTTTAAAATGCTAATAAAAATTAATTATCTAATTAAACTAGATTAAATGCTCAACTAATTAATCCATTTGAAATTAATGAATATCTAAAAATGGAAATTCTTAAAATCAAAATATCAAGAATTTCATCATGAGATGATCCTCTTGCAACAAATTAATGAAAATACATGAAATAATAGATTTATTTAATGAAAATTCACAAAATAATAGATTTATATAATTATTAGAAAAACCAAAAGGACTATATTGATCACTAGCCACTTTGAGGGGGAAACCTTCTTTGATCAAGCTCAATATGATAAATTTGTAGATGCCTTAATTGACCTCAACACTTATATACTAAGTCTAATCTAAATAACTACTACTTTCCATGAATGTGGGATAAAAAAATGCTCATGAGATGACTTAAAAAGCATAAACATCCATAGTAACTAATATACTAACAAAGTAAATAGAAGGGGTAGCATAGGTTCCTAACATACCCTTCATATTATAAAAAGATTTATCCTCAAAGCTTTAGATGTGGGAATTAGTGATAAATTTAAAATAGTGGTTCCCATGTTTCATCCTCTGGTTGCATTCTGTGCCACTAGATTAATACCTCTATGATGGAATGGGAATGAATTTAGCATGTGCACCTATCTATAATTGCCTTTAACTTAATAAGGATGGATCCTTCATTATCAAGTTTTGGTAAAATATTTTACACTTTGATGTTTAGGTAATAAATTTATTTAGACAATAGACATGAAATATTGGGTGAACTCAGGAAGATGGTGGTAACTCCTACTTATAAAAAACTAACCCAATCTTATGAAGAACCTTATATGGCCTATAGGACTTTGGAGATAACTTATGACACCCTTTGATTTTTAGGAAGGATAGATTGTATTGATGTAGGAGCATAAAAACTATATCACCCAATTGAAAAGTGTGCTCAAAATGGTGTTGAGTAGCCTATTATTTAATTCTATTTTGTGTTATATGAAGATTATCTCATAGGGTGCTGAGGATCTAATCTTAGGTTTGTAGAATCATGTCAACCACTTGAATAGGTGAACTATTGGGGGTGTATGGAAGGAGAACTAGTGGTTCTTAGCCATATAATTCTTCATATGGAGTCATTTTAGTTGAATTATGGTAGAATATATTATACCAACATTCTATGAGAGGGAGCTACTTTACCCACTAATGTTGTTGTTCTAAGGTGAAGTAACGAAGGAAAGTTTCCAATCATTTGTTGAAAATTTTAGTCTAGCCATCCATTTGTGGATGATACCAAAAAATCATCTTCATTTGGGTTCCAATGCATTTAAATAGTTCTAATAAAAAATGGCTAGTGAAGGTTTCATCACAATCTAAGACAATGGAAGAAGAAATTCCATGAAGATGGAAAATTTGGTCCAAAAAAATTTGTGTAATTATGAAGGTGGTATAGGGAGGTTGAGGGCACAAAAATTACTATATTTGGAGAGTTGATAAACAAAAATCAAGATCATTATTTTCCCTCTAGATTTAGAGATCCCCTCAATGAAATCCATAAAAATAGCTATCCAAATCTTGGTAGGGATGAGAAAGGATTCGAATAACCTAGGAATGAGTGTTGTTTCACCCATATTATGCTGGTAGGTGTCACATTCAACCAAAATATATTAAATTACCTTCTTCATTCCCTTCCAGAAGAAGTTTCATCATGATCACTTATAAGTTTTGAGAAACTTTGAGTGGCCTAGAGATGGAGAAGCATGGAGTTTATATAATATAACTTGATAAAGATCTATGCTATGGGGAAGCACTAGACAATCTTTGTATCATAGAGAAGCACCATCCCAAGAGTAATTTAGTATAATAGAGGGGCTAGTGGCCAACTATTGAATGATTTGAGATAATGAGGATTCATTAACATACCCCTATTATATAGCATCTAACCAATTCAAAATATGTATAGAAATAGTTAAAATGGAAACTTGGTCCATAAATATGTGAAACAGAGCATCAACCGAAATATTATCCTTACCCTTGTTGCAAGTGATCTCATAGTCATAACCCATTTATATTGTGGTGGGGTGGATACCCATTATTCCAAGAAATATCTTAGACTCTGGTGATCAATTTTGACGCAAAAATGATTCCCTAATAGGTATGGCCACCACTTCTATATTTCATGAAAAATGGATATCATTTCCTTATCATAAGTAAAGATTAATAAAATCTTAACATAAATGAATTTTATAGTGAATGCAATGGGGCATTTATTTTAGGAGAAAAATATGAAGTCCATTTTTGCAAGCATTTCTCTTGATAGTGAAGGTCTTGGAAAAATTTGAGATAGCTAGAATAGGTGTAATATGCATATCTTGTTTCAATTATTCAAATTCACATTCAATAACGTTTGTATATGTAAAATAATCCCTTTTCAACATAGCTATTAATAGATCTACAATATTTCTGTAATCCTTGATAAACTTACAATAGTCTCTAGTCAGCCCCAAAAAACCATGGAAGCTCTTGAGTGTTTGAGGATGAGGCCAATTTGACATGGGAAAGTTTTTTTGGGATCTAAATAAACCCCTTGGGATAAAATAATATGCCCAATATACTCCACTTTGTCAAAGACAAAAGCACATTTAGACTATTTTGCATAAAGATGATGATAGGAGAGAAGTTGCAGTGCAAGCTCTAGATGTCGAAGATGAACATATCACGTTTTACTATATATGAGGATATAATTAAAGAAGACCAAACTAAATTTCCATAGGTAGGGCCAAAATATTTTATTCATCAATGCATGGAATTTCAAATTAGTATTAGTGAGGCCATAGGGTATGACCAAAAACTCATAGTGGCTATCATGTGTGTAAAAAATTATCTTAGGGATATCATCCTCATAAAGTCAGATGTACTCATATCTAGAGCAAAGATCTAACTTAGATACAAAATGAGTACCATAAATATCATTAATAATAGGGATTAGGAACTTATCCTTGATTATGATGTGATTAAGTACTCAAAAGTCAATGCAAAGGCACCATGACCCATCTTTTTTCTAGATAAGGAGAACTGGGGAAGAATATGGGTTGGTATTAGACCGAATAATGCCTTGCTTCATTAAGTCTAAAATGAGCATCTAGATCTTATTATTTTGATAAAATGGATAGCAATAGGGCCTAATGTTGGGAGGAATGCTTTCAAGAAGGATTTGAATATGGTGGTCCTCTTTCTATGAAGGAGGTAATTGTACTAGTTTGGCAAAGACACATGCATAACTATGTAGAATGGTTTTTAGATCAAAAGGAGTAGTGGAGACCATTAATGGTTTCATTTGAATGGAATGGAGTTGGGAAAAGACACTATGTGAATTCTTCTTAAGAATATTTTCCATGTGATGTTAACTTATGATGCTGAAGGACCTCGAGTGTAAGCCTTTCAATGTGTGTTTTTATCCATTATATAAAAAAACCATCCAAAGTTTAGAAAAAAGCCATAAGATAGATCTAAGTGTGCATACCCATTAGGCTCCCAAAATAATATCACATCTTCCTATGGGAAAGGCAAAACTTTCAAAGTACAAGTTATAATCTCCAATAGAGATATGTACATTGTGACACTTACCTTTTCAAGGTAATGTGCCCCCATTGGAAACCATGACTTCAAAATTGGATCAAGGATGGATAAAAAATTAGCCTATTTGGCAATCTGAGGGTCAATGAAGTTATGAGTGTTACCATAATCAATGATTATTATGAAAGGGATTCTTGAATTAACCCTTTACCTACATAGTTTATGGGGTGGTGACTCTTATTAAAGCATGGAGAGAGATATCTAATTGGTCTTCCTAAGAAGTAGGTTCCATAACTAGTTGATCTTCTTCCAGCTCATTTGTTGTACCTTGAGAATCTTCCCAAACTTTAGGTTTGGGTGGAAGTTCACATCTAGTAGGTAGATATTTTTCTCAACACATTAATGTCCTCAAGTTAATTTATCATCATAATTATAACATGGTCCCTTTTCTCTATGTGCTCACATCTCTGCTTCAATCAAATTCTTGATAGGAGTGGTTAAAGGGGTTAGCATTATTTGAGATCATTATAGATTTGTTTTTTTATATGGATCAAAATTGTATTTGAATCATTTTTAAGCTATGATGTTATCCTCTACCAACTTAGCTAACCCTATAGATTCCATCATCGTATTGGGATGGAACATTTTTACCTTAGATCAAATTACATCCTTCGGCCCACTGACAAAGCAACTCCTAAAGAATTCATCAGATAATCCTTGTGTGTGATTGGCCAATTTTTTAATTTTTGTTTGATATTCTCTCATGATTCCTATTTAGTGAAGTTTAGTTAGTGTTCTAGTGAAGTCATAAAAAGCACTAGGGCCAAATTGTTGCAAAATAAGGGTGCAAAAATTAGTCTATATTGGTTCATCATGGGCCTTGATATACCAACAATAACATTAAATGGATTCATTTTCCATGTGAAAGGATGCAAGTGAGACTTTATTGGCATTAAAAGTATTATTCAAAATAAAATATTGTTCTACCTGATAGATCTATCCAGTCAGATCTACACTCTTAAGTCAAAGAAAATTAAGCTTTTACCCACAAAAATTTCTAGAAAAAGGAAACCTAATATCTGAAGAGGACTCTGAGTGTTGTCAGTTGTTCAAGTTGGTATGTTGAAGATTAAGGCTGAGAATTTTTTATCAAGATCTTTGATTTCAATCTTGAGGGCAAAATTTTCATCCTCCATGTTTTTTTATACTATTTGAGTTACTACCATGGCCAAAATAAGATACACACACACACACACACACACACACACACACACACACACACACACACACACACACACACACACACACACACACACACACACACACACACACACACACACACACACACACACACACACACACACATACATACATACATATATATATATATATATATATCAATTTATACACACACACACACACACACAACATACATATATATATATATATATATATATATATATATATATATATCAATTTTTAATTTTTTAGGTTTTTCCATAACTTATCTTTTGTTCATTTACCTCAAAAAATTTCCATGATGTTCATCTCCCTTTTCTGCTCCTTTTTCCCTCTTTGATATTCTTTTTAGTTTTTTCATTTTCACTTCTAAAATTTTACTCACCTTCATCAATCATACTCACACTTTTTAAAAATATTATTAATAGTACCTTTACCCCTTTCAATTTCTTCCAAATTAAAAATTTTCCTTACTAAATGTGTCTTAACTCTAGTTTTCCAACCTATTGTAAATATATATGGTAGTTTCCTGATACTCTATTAGTAATATGCTAAAACTAGTATGACAAGTCTACTGATACTCTACTGGTAATATGAGAAGATCTGATATGGCAAGTTTTTTGATACTCCACTGGTAATATTTTGAACTTAATACAAATGAACCCCAAGTTTCCATGGCTACCTAAGGTTTTAAATATATCTCTTTGGACACCAATGCCATCTAAGAGAGTATCACTCTACAATTTTTTTTTCATGGATTTACCCTTAAATAATAGCTCTTGGTTTTTCTCATGTGTAGGAACTAGTCAATTAGTATGGGGTCATTGCCTTTTTTATTGGTATGTCCTCTCAATGGGCCAACTAATTTGGGTTTCATGTGGTACTCCTCATAATGAATTTTAGGACTTACATCCAAGCACTTCCCACAGTTATGTGGATAGGTATTTACCTTGATTTGAAATAGATTATTGTGATATATAAAAATACTTAAATGAACTATGTAGAGAGATAGAAAAAAAAATTTGAGAGAAAAAAATTAGCCTTGGAAAGTGCTCTGATACCAGATGAGAGGATCCTCCTATAACAAATTAATGAAAATGCCCAAAATAATAGATTTAAATAATTATCATAAACATTACAGGTATTATATTGATCACATGCCACTTTGAGGAGGAAGCCTCTACTGAGAAAGCTCAATATAATAAATTCATGGATACCTTCATTAGCCTCAACACTTACTTATATATTAAGTCTAATCTAAGAAACTACTAATTCATATGAATGTGGGATAAAACAAAATTCTCACAAGATGACTTACAA
Source organism: Torreya grandis (assembly GCA_037957365.1). Taxonomy (NCBI): domain Eukaryota; kingdom Viridiplantae; phylum Streptophyta; class Pinopsida; order Cupressales; family Taxaceae; genus Torreya; species Torreya grandis. Next base: position 868,325 of record JARHVA010003850.1, read on the forward strand.
AGAATATGTGTCCATATCAACTAATATACTAACAAATTAAAGAGAAGGGGTAACACGGGTTCCTAACACATCATTGCTTTTGTGAATCACCATTCAACTTGAAATTATATATGAATTAAATGGAAAACAAAATCATTTTGTCCTATGTCTCCCCACATGGTCCTAACTCAACTGGAGTTAGTTTTAACTCACTTAAGGTTAGTTTAAACCCATTCCAAGTCTAAACATAACCCTAACTCACCTTGAGTAAGAGTTAATTTCTAAGGCTATAAATATAAGGCCATACCTCTTAATTTCTAAGCTTGGATATTGTAGAGTTATTATGAAGGATTTATTCTATAAACTTTATGCCAATAGTGTTATAATGCCTAAATCTTAAGCCAAGCAACATCAAAGCCAAGGTGCTAACAAGAGAAGTAGCCAAACAAGCTTCATTGCTAAAGACTTATTGATGTACAAGCCAAGAAATCCAATCAACAAATCATTTGGAGCTTGTAAGGAAGGTAAAGGATCTTGTATCTTTTGCATTTTAGTTATGCTTTCATTTATATTTTGTTACAAAGATCCCCTAAGTTCTAGGCTTGAAATGTAAGTGTTAGTGTGTTTTTATTTGAGTTTTCTTACTTCAAATAACTATTAGTCATTTTTTGACCACATATCAATCTTGTACTCAAATGGATCAGGGTACTAATGGATGAGTACATGAATAGATGTTTTATATGGAATGAGTGGATCAAAGAGATCATGTAGCTTGCAAATATCTTGAAACACTTTAAGTCCACTTAAAGTGTAGTTTGTCCAAAGTTAGAAAAATAGGTCTTTATGGTGGTCATAACATTCAAGATTATGAAGTAGGTTTTATACAAGCCCTAGGGGCTCATTCGATATTTATAAATTCATGTAAAAGGTCAAGCATAAGCCTAAGTGAGACAAACCATTAATGTCATATAAGAATAAATGGACTAGTTTATTTATATACTTTATATGTATGCTTAGAAAGGATTACCAACCAAGATATTTTAGTTCCATGAATTTATTCATGCCAAGAACATGTTCTAAAAGTTTCATGTCTGCATGAGCTTTCTATCTTGAGTTTTAAGTGTTTAAAGTGAAATCTATGGAGCAAGACATCTATGCAAGTATCAAGTTTTTTTCTCTATAAATTAACTATTTGGGTTCAAAAATCCCTTAATGATTTCAAAGTTAATCAAGATCTAATGGTCTACATGAACTCACATACTAACACATTTGATCTAATAATTCTCACTAGAGTCAAATGAGTCAAAAGCTCCTTGGGTTAAAGCCCTTAAAAAGCTACAAGTTAGACAAGATTTGGTAATGTGTATAAATTAGACATAGATATAATGGTGCAAGATCAATTTATAAGGAAGTGGGTCTAAGATAAATCAATGATCGACACTAATTTATGAATTATGATCTAATGGTGTGAGATGAGTCAAAAGTTCAAGGAGATTGAGAAGCCACCACATGGAATAAATGTGTGAAGCCATAGACTAAAAATAATATCCTAAGATCAACATATGATTGACAAGTGGCATAAGAATGTTCAAGCTAATAGAAGATCAATGGACCATGTTGTATCATTCAAGTCAAGATCTATGATGTGAAAGAAGTCAAGAATTCATCAAAATCTATAAGACTAATGAGAGAAAAGATAGTTTGGCATAATTTGATTGGCTCAAGCTAGTATTGAAGACCAATGAAAATAAAGGTCTAGAATTTAGGGGCATTTTTCAACTAAGGAAAACATATTTATCACAAGGTCATCCTACCACCATTGAAGCTTGATTAAACACCACAAAAGGGACATATTATTATGGTCAAGTTAAAGGACATAAAGGGACTACCATTGGAGCTTAATATAGACCTCTAGTTTGATATTTTATAACTTGTAGGATTCATCTATGACTATGCTCACCATTATTAAAGTAAGACCTATATATATAATGAACTCTTGGTTATTGGAAAGATATATTGGGTCTTTTTGGGATTATTTAGATATATAAAAGTGGCTATGTAGGATATAGGTCCATATTAATAGGAAAACCAATAACCTTAGATTGGTTTTCCATCTATAGATGAACCTATGATTCAGATATGAAAATGGAAATGAAATAGATATGTGTTTAATGCAAAGGGTCTTCTTCCTTTAACATGCTCATATTTTTGAAAAGAAGTAACCTAAAATGAAAAAATCCATGATTTTTTTAGATCTATGAGCATGAAGTTTTGTCTTCAAGTGAGATATGGCATGAAGAACCAAAGAAAAGATCTAGTCTTGGGAAATGCACCTAGGGGTATTCAATGCATCCTCAAAACCTTTGGGGACTTTCCCATTCAATAAGCCATGGGCAGTGTCCTGATTGATTATAAAGGTGGTAGGGCTTTAATTGGATAAGAAGGGTGGTATCTCAAGTTTAATTAATAACCTAGGATGATGTGTTCCCTCTTTGATGGTATGTTCCCATATTCTTTCTCTCTCTCCTTTATCCTATATATCCTAGTCTTAATCCCATTGAAGAGGTTCTCATATCCTAAAATTTTTCATTATTTTCTAGGATAAGGATACTCATTGAGACTACTTTAAAATTGTGTTCATTTGATATGGTAAAACCCTAGCAAAATATTGTAAGAATTGCCTTTTGATGTAATAAGTTCAACTCTTTGTCTATCTCTTATTTCCAATCAGTGCTTAGTATGCTTGTGTATGGTGAATTTGTGAAGGAGAGTCTTCCTAGTTTATTATCATTATACTTAGCTCTTTGAAGGTGTTTTCAAGATAACTTGTAGGTCTAGATTAGTTTTCAAATTGAAACCTCTTCTATGAAATATTTATGCAACTAGTGAGATTGTGAGGTTATGTAAGCCATAGTTATCTTTTGTTGATCCAAGGTGTGTTCAAGATTATATGAGTATCCATTTAAATTTAGTGCATCACCTTTTATCCCTCTTAGTAACCCTTAAAACATTTCTAACCCTTTTCCCTATGAAGCATTAGTTTAGGTGAGCATGAAGAGGAAGCCAACCTTATCTAGAGGTTCAACTCCACTATAGGTGACCCGTAGCCTAGGGTTGTTCCCATTGTGTAGCTTAATTGGAAGGATCCTAAATAATTCTCTCCAAGGGTGAAAATTGAGCCTAAAATAGTTTTTATCATGCCTAGTGGGACCACAGTCCAAAAGGAAGATTGATCAAAGTTCATGTTGGTTTGAATAAATTTGTAGTAGTTAAGCTACCAAGAAACAACATATGATAACTCCAAAAGGAATAATCAACACTTTCATGTAGATCAATAACTATCTCACATGCCAAAGGTGACAACAAGGTTAGCTTCAAGAGATATTCCCTTTGATAATATTTCACTACCTTTAAAATTAGAAAAAATATTAAGTTTTGCTAATACACATCCATATCAAGGAACCTTTGCTCTAGGTCATTTTCAAGTCCTACCCCTACAAGAAGACCTTTATTAAACCCTTGCATATCCATGGTATCCCATATATATTTTGTGTATTTTAATGGATAAAGTCCTCTAGACCTTGACCAATATGATCCTATCCCAGTTTTAGCCCTTAAAAGTGTTCCTTATTATTCTAGTGAGCAAGCCGCAACACCTTCTGAGCACCTCATGGAGATAGCCAATTTTTGTAATATCCATAATGTCACTAAGGAAAATATAGATATTATATTATTAGTTAATTATTTTAAAGGAAAGGCCCTATATTAGTATAGATGCCTTATTGCTAATTCCATTAAAACATGGGACCAATTAAGAGAAGTCTTGTGTAAAATATTTTAGGACAAAAGTGACCATTTGTCACTTGTAAAACAACTAATTACCATTAAGAGAGATCCTTATGAAGTCATACAAGGCTTCAACACAAGGTTCTAAAAAACTTGGGATAGAATCCCAGTCTCAATTAGACCAACCTCTAACTTTTCCTTCCTATATTATTTGAAGGCTTTAGATAGTGATATAACATTGATGATCCAATCTATAAGAGGAAATATACTTCTAGATGCTTATGAGATGGCCATCAAAGAAGAAAATTATTAGTTTTAAACTATAAATCTTACACCTAGACCACTAGTTCCCTTATTTCCTAAAATTAGACCACCTCCTATTGTTACCCCTTCACTTGATGTCATTCCTCCTACACCAATGATTATTTCAATACGTATACCAAAATAAGAGAAAGATTCCACTAGTGGATCTAATGATTCATTAAATAAAAAGAACTATCAAGAGTTCAAGAACATGTTTAAGTCTTTGGGAAATGAGATAATAAATGTTAATAGGTATAAAAACTTCAATAAGCCTTATCAAGGTTCATATAAACCTCAACAACAAGCTTTTCAAGCAAATAGGCCACCATACAAAGGGAACTACCAAAGCCAAGGCTAAGGTAAAAAATAAGGACAAGGGAAGCATAGATATAATAGGTAGAATAAATATAATCCCAATTCTACAAACACTTACAACACCTTGGTTCTAGTTCAAAATAATGTAGCTCAAGAAGTAGAAGGTACCATGCATTGGAATCAATCTTTTGGTCAACATATTGTCCAAAATATTGACCTCAACCAAGCCTTCAATGATCAATGGAAAAAAGCTACTAATTTTGGGTACAATTGGGATCTTATGGTCCAAAATGTGGAGGTACCTATGATGACCAAGCTATAAGAGTCTCCACAAGGTTAAGGGTCTAATCAAGGACCAAACTAGCTAGATGCCACCATGGTCAATTATGAGTAGGAAGAGTGCTATACATATTGGTGTCCCCCAAAATTTTACACATGGAATTTTAGATTACCCCTATTAAAATTTTTGTCTTTTGTCTTTTGTGATTCAGTTGTCCTAGTTAAAACTTAGTCCCTTGAATAAGACTTAATATTTACTAGTTTTCCTTGTGATTGCTTTCATTCTTGGTTTCTTCAAATTGTTCTAGAAGTTTATAAATGTTTGTTTGGGTCATTCTCATAAAACACATTTTATCCATCTTTCCAAGAGATTCAAAAAATATAAGTATTAGGAATTATTACTAACCCAATTTATATTCTCAAAGTTACTTTACTTATGTCTTCTAAAGTAAGTTATCTTAATATAATCAAATTACATTATCTATATCAAACCGGAATTGAGTAATGACTTTGCATCTAATGAAGCTAAAGTAAAGTAGTTTTGTAAGTCCACAAAGCATAGCTTATAATAAACTCAAGGTTTTGAAGTTGCTTCAATTTATTAAATTCATAATTAAAAGTAGTGAGAGTTCATAAATCCAAAGTTTTCACAAGCATAGATCAAATTAGGGTTTCAAAGGTTCTTGACTTCGTAGACCAACTCAAGTAAAACAACTCATGAAACCTGACAAATGTTAAAATGTTTACATGGATTTATTCCCATGTGTCACTTAGTTATCATTAGTGCATGGGTTAATATAAATTATTGAAAAATCCACCTAATTTCTTACCTAGATTTCAAGTTATTTGACCTAACTATTAACCCTTTGAATCTTGAGTGACGTAGTTTGAGCTTCTAGAGTGATTTTTGAGTAATTCCTTCACAAAACATTTGTATTCAAGGTATGTAAAGTGTTTTCCATTCATTTTCATGTTTTCATTTTATATGTTCATCTTATTTTACCTTTGGTAAGTTTTCATTTATAACCTTGAAGATTTTTTCTATCCTTTCTTATTTTTGTAAGTTATTTTTTGCATGCATGTTGTTGTTATAAAACCTGTAAATTCTTCAGAGACATTTTACATGAGAAAATCATAAGAAAAAATATCCAAAACATTGATTTTTTTATAAATACCCTAGTGTTTAACCTAGATAAAATTACCTAAACATTTCATGATTATTTTCTTCCTGGAGTCCTGAACCCAAGTAACTGGTCACTAGAAACCGAATGTTCTCAATAACATTGCTACTCAAATTTTCAATAATTATTTACTTACCTAGGGTTTTGATTACTCGCTACTTATTATTCATCAAGTTTTCCAACCCAAGTAACTTGAACATAGAAACCTGAGTGACTTATTTAAAGAAACTTGTAGTCATAAATACTTGTTACTCAGTCAGAGTTTCTAATACTTAATACTTGAAAAATTCCCAAACCTTTTTAGAGTTTTGGTAACTGTTACTTAGCATGATTTTTAAAGAGTTTTAAAAGATTTATACTAATATAATCTCTTTATAACCTAAATATTTCTTAATATTTTTACTCAGCATAATAACTTGACTCAGTTGTTTATCCTTTTCTAAATCAGTAGGAATAATTAATAAGTTTTCAAGAGCATTCACCAATCTTTCCCACTGTTAATCATAACAAATGTTAGGATTAGAAGAAGAAACTAGAGTAGAATAACAAACAAATCTGAATGGATAATTTCCTAATTTATCACTTGAAGAAGTTATAAGGCCAAGTAGGAGAGGGAATTCTAAGGCAAAAAAAATTGAGAAGTCAAAGAAAGCAAAGATGAAGTATGAATACAAAGGATATCCCATTGATTCCTTTATTACTTCTAAGTTGTTTGAGATAAGTGATACTAAAATGGGACACATTTTCATAACTGATTTATTATAAAGGTCAAAATACATAATCAAGACACCACTCATGCAAACAATGACCAATAGTGGGATCCTATAAGCTATAACATTCCCATGTGTTGCACAACTTTTTAAGTTTTTCCTAGAGTGTGTTAAGTACTATGATTATCTTACTAGGATATTAAAATATACTATTGGAAATGTGGTGATAAGGTTAGATGTTCAATATTTTTATTACTATTTGAATATCTCAATGATATCTAAAGTTCTTGATGTATTAATAGACAAATCTAAAATACAATGGGAGAATAAGACATTAGATTGCATCAAGATAATGAATACTAATTATTTGAAGAAACCAAAGCACCCTTGAAGGTTTCCAAAGAAAATAGTAAGATCTGATTTAGTTCAAAAAGTAGATAGCATCACTCAGTTGTTATGTAAAACAAATGGGGAGAATAATGCCAAGTGCTTTTCTACCTAGATGTATGCATACATTAGGTTTATTGATGTCAAGAGGAGCTCTACAATGATCAAAAGGTTGAGGATGATAAGTGATAACATTAATCACCAACTAAGGAATGTACTATAGAGTCTTGAATTTAAGATGACTTCATATCTAGTATATGCAACAACATCAAGTAGAGCATTTTCTAGGCTAACTACAAAATGGATGTTGGAAACGAAGCTTATATATGAATATTACCCTCAGTTAACTTTGTTTGAATACTTCAAGCACTATAATAGGGTAAATGATGGATTATTTTATGAAATCATCTATAAATTAAATGTTTCCTTAAAATCCAAAAGAGTATCAGATGCATCTTGGGAGGTAATTTTCCATTTTAGGTGTGTTTTTATCTAATTCCTCAATTTCATATATCTTTGAGTTGAAGGTTTGACAAGGACACTAGTAATAATGCCGAGGTACCCTACTAATAAATGGATTATTTTAGATTTGTCTAGGTAATTGGTAGAATCAAATGACCTACAGTTAAAGTTTTACCATTATTTTATTAGTTTTCCTATTGTTATTGGCCAATATCATTGTGCAAGGATTTACAAGGCAAATAATGTGCAAATGAAAACGTATCACAACTACAATCAATCACATTTTGAAGCTGAAGAAAATTTTGATTATAGAGGCATAACTCAAAACATGGTTTCTCTTGAGTATATGCATATCCATGCACTTGAATATTTTTGGATTGATTATAGAGATGAATTTAAAGTGAGAAGAAGAGAAAACAATAGGATGACTGTTGATCAAATATTCTCTTTTGATTTGGCTATAATTCTTGAAGATATAGAAGATGATGGACAAGTGATTCATGATTATTATCATGCCATGGGATGAAACAATATTCCACTTAAATATATTGACTTTAAGAAGAATCAAATCAAGACTATTACTGAGATAACTTCAATGGTTCTTACTACGACTTTAGCATGGATTCTTGGTAAGAGATTTTACATGAAGGAACCAATAGTGATGGAAATGGGCCAAGTCAGTCACAAGAGGAAAGAATTACATTGAAAAAGTAGTCAATAACCCAAAAAGAATTTGAAATTAAATAAGAATGATGATGATACATACTCCTTGGTGAAAGAAAAGGAACTAGTTTAGCCAATTACTCCTACATCTCCTCTAGTCTCTTCTACAAACATTCCTACTTCCACTATTCCTAATTATACCATTCCTTCTTCTACCATTCCTATTTCTATGAAATATTCATAGTCATTAATAGTGAAGGAAAAGGAACTAATTTAGCCTGTAATGAAAGATGTGAATCCTTTGACACTCATGCCACCCCCCCAAAATCTTCAATTTTCAGGTTGCTTGAGAAACTTATTTAGAAGGAGACTAATGTTCTTCCTCCTCTACCTTCATCCACTCCACCAAATATTCCTCCACATACTTTTGATGATCATTCCACCATTCCTTCTGTTCATGTCACAAAAGAGCTAGAGTAGGTAACTTTTGGAGAGGTGACTACATCCTAGGAAGTATCTCAACAACTAGTAATGGTTGAACCTAAGGACAAAGAAAAAGAGAAAGAACCAGAGAAAGAAGTATATGTAGAGAAAGACAAGGATAGATAAAAATATGAGAAATTAATTTACAATAGAGTTTAAGATGTTTTAGATGCATAAGAGGTTCCTTCTTAGGAGTTAGTGGTTATAAATAATCAACAACAAATAGTAATACATTCAACCACATCAACTAGTATAGATTTCTCTTCATGGTTGGCATTGAAAACAACTCCTGAGTTTAAAGAAGAGATTAACTTAGAGAAGAGAAAATTATAGATTCTAAAAAATCTTGATCATAAGAGTAAGAATCCCAAGAGTGTTAAAATGACTTCAAAGCTAATAATTGAGCCTTCAAACCAGAAATTTATAGAGATATGAGTTCCTCCAAAGTGAAAGAATAAACATGAAATCATTAAAGAATAATTAATAGTTACAAAGCTTTCCCTTGGACAAGTCACTATGGAAGGCTTCAAATTGGACATGCAACCCTTGATCAATACTCTTTTCTAGAATCTTGATGAAGAGAAAGATGATAAACCTAAGTTGAAGGAATAAATTTGTAAGTTAAGTGAAATATTTGTCAAAGTTGCAAGATCTAATCCTCAACAATCATTAATTTTAGAAAGCACATTCTATCAAAAAATAATAACTGAGGTATAAGAAATTGGGGACAAATCCAAGGTAGTTGATGAATGTGTAGCCACTAAAAACCTATACTAGATGTCAAAATACTTTAGGATAGCTTAGGAATAATCTAACCCTCCTCAACCCAATAACCAACTTATCATCCCTTGGGTCTAGTTAGCTACTTAGCTAGCTAAACTCAATCACTTACTAACAAACCTTAATCCACCCTTTTAAACTCACTTGACCCTTTTCCTCTAGACACTTGACCACTGATGGTTATCTTGATTGTTAATGGTTAAGTTTTCACCCTTCTAACACATCATCAGTTGTGTGTGAGATAACAAGGCATAATTAAACATGTTTTCCTTATGTGGTGCTAATAAACTCCCAAGCATCAAAATTAGTAAGCTAACCTACTAGGGATCATTTTATCCTCCATCTCTCTTTGCATATAAAAATAGGGGAGTAGGAGGTAAAAGGAATCATCACAAGCATTTTTAAACATAAGTATTCAAGCTCTCTAGCCACCTAGCCTTATTATATAAATTTAACAATAAAAACAAAGATCCGAACCTCTTATAAAATTACTCTTGAGGCAAAGTACCATTACTCTATAAAAATTGATCTAGTCATCAACCTTAAACCATTTAACAAGCAAAAGGTATATTTGTACTTCTATCTTGTCATTTTGGTTTCTAACTTCCTAAACTAAATTAGACCTTTCTACACCTATCTTATAACCTCTAGATTTTTACCATACCCTTGAATAGACCCTTACCTGATAATAAAACCATTCTACAACTCTTTTTTGAGTACTTATACAAATCCATAGGCAACCACCAATGGTTAGCACAACCATCAGTGGTCACCCCCAACCATCGATAGTCACTGTGGCATGAAATAATATCAAGTTATTTCTAACCCCTTATACCCAACCAAATCTAACTTTGTATGTTCCTACCTATTCATAGACCCCTGCCTAGTTTTTTTAACCTAACCTGAGCTACTTTAGCACTAGTATTGACCCACTTTTATTATATTTAGTCATTTTATCTATCAAGAATTCATCTAATTCTTGTATTTTATTTCATTTATTTTATATTATTTAATGAAAGCATCTTCCCTATATAATTTTCAACTTAATTATTATCAAAGAGTGGGTTGACAACCTCCTAGGTAGCTCATGTTAGACAATCCACTTAACTATCTTACTAATAACACCTTTGTTAGTGATTTATTATCTATAGGTTATTCCTTCCAATATAAAGAGAATCTCTCCATACTTGTCTAGATCATGCACACATAAAAACTAGTTATTTATACTGCACCCTTATTACTAGTTTCTTATCTTCCTTTAAAATTAAGAAATGAGCAAAAATTAAGAGAAACATTTTGGCATGCCTGGTGGGACCCTAACATCATCTAGATGCCTAGACCTTTGACTGAGTAATCCATTTTTGTTTTGTAAATTGTTAATTCAAATCCACATAATAAAAAAGGGGAAAAATGTAGACACTAGAAAACCAAACTAGATGTTTAAATGCTAACCCTTTACCTCTAAACACTCATCCATCAATGGTCAACTTAATCATTGATGGTTAACTTGATCATTGATAGTCAAGTTCTCACCCTTCTAACACATCACTAATTATGTGCAAGCTAATGAGGCATAATTAACTATGTTCACCTTATGTGGTACTAACAAACTCCCAAGCATCAAAATTAGTAAGCCAATATATTAGGGAACTTTCTATCCTCCATCTCTCTTTTCCTATAAAATGAGGGGAATATAAGGTGAAAAGGAATCATCATAAGCATTATTGCACATAGGTATTCAATCTCTCTAGCCACCTAGTCTTCTTTTAGAAATTTAGAAATAATAATAGAGATCTAAACCTCTAATAAAATTAATCTTAATGTAAAGTACCATTACTCTACCAGAATTACTCTAGTCATTAACCCTCAACCATTTAACAAAAAATAGGTATATTTGTAATTCTATCTTGTCATTTTGGTTTATGACTTCCTAAATTGAATCAAACATTTTTACACCTATCTTCTAACCTCCCATTTTTGACCATACCCTTTAATAGACCCTTACTTGATCAACAAACCATTTTATAACTATTTTTTGAGTACTTCTAGAAATCCACAAGCAACTGTTAATGGTTAGAATAGCCACCGATGGTCACCCCCAACCATTGATGGTTACCCAACTATCGATAGTCAACTTAACCATCAATAATCATCCCAACTATTGATAGTTCCTATGGCATGAAATAATACCAAGTTATTTATAACCCCTTACCCCTAACCAAATCTAAATTTTTGTGTTCTTACCTATTCACAAACCCTTGCTTTATTTTTCGAACCTAACTTGATCTACTTTAGCACTAGTATTGACCCACTTTTGCTATATTTAGTCATTTTCTCTATCAATCATTCATCTACTTCTTTTATTTCATTTTAGTTATTTTTTATTATTTAATACAAGCATCTTCCTTTTATCAATTCCAACTTAATTATTATCAAAGAGTGGATTGATAACCTCCTAGAAAGCTCACGCTTCTTGGATCTAACTCATGCTAGGCACTCTACTTAACTATCTTGCTAACAACCCATTTTTTAGTGATTTATTATCTATAATTTATTCCTTCCAAGACAAAGAGGATCTCTCCATACTCATTTGGATCATGCACACATAACATCTAGGTATTTCTACCACACCCTTATTACTAGTTTCTTATCTTCTTTTTAAATTAAGAAATGAAAAAAAATTTAGAGAAACATTTTGGCACACCTAGTAGGACCCTAACATCATCTAGGTTCCCCTTTATTATTTTATTCTTTTCTCATTTCAAAAATTCTAAAATCTATTTTGGGCTTAAAATAAACCTTGCATTCGTTAATTGCTTACTTGTTTTGGTTCATCTAATTAACTTAAAAGAAAATTAATTAATCATAGTTTCACTCTTGTTATAATACACTTTACCAAACCATGTAATCAATAAACACATCAAAAAAACTTGAAATAAGGCCTGACTAGGATTTCATCACTTAGAAGTAACCATACCCTTTCTCAAAAATCCCACTTGGAGGTCATTAATAAGGGGAGAACCAACTCATCTCTGTGATTGAGTATAAACTCTAAAATTTAGTTTATCTTGGCTAAGCACCTTACAATCTTATCATTTTAGTGTGTGAAGTGACGGGGTAGGCCCCAATATCAAACCTTGTACTAAATTTCAATACAAAATCTTTTTGAGAGCCTTTTATATCTAAAACTAACCTTAGACTTCCTCTTTAGTACCTAATATATAAACACAATTTATTCTTCACACTTTCTAAGGCATAAGCCAAAAGCAATCTAAAAAGAATCCTAAGTTTTAAATGCACTTTAGTGTATGTTTTCTTTGCCTTGAGACCTTTTTCCTGTTACTTTATTTGTGTTTGAGTTGTGAGTGTTCATCAGTCCTTTCTATCCCTCACATGGTTTTTACTAGATAATAGTTGAGGAATCAAACCAACCAAGAACCTACCTTCCACCATCTTACCTTCATTACCTTGTTTAATGGAGAGCCTCCCTATAGTCTTCCATAGAGATCCTAGATTTTATAGAATGTCATAATATGACCCTCTTGCCTTAGAGAATTACCTTGCATCATGATCCACTTATGCTCCCAAACACACCTACAATCAACCCAACCTTACCTATAACTAATCAAACTTCAACTTCAACCAACCAACAAACTATTAACTACCACTTGAGCTATTTACAATGTTAGTAGACTAGATAATTAAAGTAGAGTCATCTATTTTTGGTACCCATGACCAAATAACCTTCACCTATAACTAGTCAAATCTCAACTACAACCAACCAACAACCTATCAACAATCATTTGATCATCATACCCAACCAATAACCTATCAACATCTATCATACCAATCAAACCTAGACCCACATATCAACATTTATCATAAAACTTTGGGCCACTTACCCCATCCATCATATCAATCACCTCAACCGACATTATCAAACCAACCCACCTTATTAACGTTATGAAACTTACCCAATTTATCAACCTTACTCAATCTGACCAACAACTATCAACCAAAACTAACTAACTTATCAAACCTATCAAAATTATCAAACCTATCAAATTAAAAAACTTCATCAAACTGACCAATTAGCTCACAAACTCAAGAGCCATTAGTGCACCCTCTTCTTAGGCAATACAGCCTTCTAGGAGAATCATATGCCTCAATCCTTGACAAACTCTTAGAGGCTTCTATAATTAACCTTCCTCAAATTAAAATTATTAATGTTTCTCTTCCAAAGCCAATTTGGTTTATAGATAATGATTTTTTTGCTTATCACCACATAAATAGACATGTCATAGATATATGTGGCTACTTTAAGATGATCATCAAAGACATTATTGATCACAAGGAGGTTTTAAAGTATATTCTCTATGTTCCCTCCAACCTAACCTTGAATATCTTCAAGAAATCAATCATTGAACCCCTTCTTTCACTCATTATTAAGGAAACACATAACCAAATCCCTTAGCATAACAAGGCCCATATATTTTATCTGGTCCTTGGTGAACCTATAACTAAGGAAACCATAATCCAACCCTTAACCAATCCACTTGTTAAGCAAGTGGAACCTTCTCAACTTTTCTTCAAAATCATAATCAAGGAAACCAGCCCACCTTTTCCACTTACCTATGTAGAACCAACCAACCAAACTATTCCACTTAACCATGTGGAACCAACTAATCAACCTTTTTCACTCACCTATGTAAAACTAACCTACCAAATTTTTTCACTCACCCATGTGGAATGGTATGATCTACTGTAATGGAATTACTTCAACAATAAAATAGAATAGCAGAAATAGATCCAAATATGACTAAAATATATCATAATATATGATAATATACAAAACACTTCAAGGGGGAAACCTCCACAAGTTTTAATAAGAGAAAAATTCATAATATGATGATAAACAATTACCCACTACCTCCTATATATAGTCTATTTAGGCCATGGTTACTCTATAGGCTAACCTACCAACCAAATGAATGCATAGAAAAATGTGATATAGCATCAAAGAGGTATAAGAAATCCATAATTCAACTATTCCTATCCTAATACATGTGATAGGTTAGGGGCATAGCATGCCCTTCACATTCAAACCAATGTTGTCCTCAATGTTGAACAAATCAAGATGTCGTTTCAAAAAATCTTCACCTTCCCAAGTTGCATCTTCACTACTCAGGTTCTTCCACTTGATTAGATATTCTCTAATCTCTCTAGTTCTCAACCTCTTACTACATTTTTAGAGGATCTTCTCTGGTTCCAAAATGAGTCATCCTTCTTCATCTAGTTCTAAGAGCTCTATCTAGGCTGAAACTTTCTATCCAATAACCTTCTTCAAATAGGAAAAATGAAATACTGGGTGTATGCGAGATGAATGAGGTAACTCAAGCTTGTAAGCCACACTTCTAATTTTTTATAGAAAATGATAAGGGCCATAATACTTAGGATAAAGTTTGTTGTCCTTTTTCTATTACTTTAAGGACATCTACTTGTAAGGCTACAAATGTACAAATACCCAATCACCCACCTTAAAATTTTGGTCACTATGGTGTTGATCTACTTGTTGCTTCATCCTATTTTGTGCCAAGGCCAAATTATCTCTCAAACTAACCAAAACCTCTTATTTTTGTTGAATGTGCTCCTCCACATCTCAAACCTTGGTTTGCACCTTTAATGAAGAAGTGATGGAAGGTGGATGGTAACCATATAGTGCTATAAATGGAGAAATTTTAAAAGAAGTATGAAAAGATGTGTTATACCACCATTCTATCATTGGTATCCATTTAACCCAACATTCATGTTTATTTGATACAAAACAAAGATATCCCTCTAAACATTTGTTAACCACTTCTATTTGTCCATCAGATTGGGGGTGGTAAGATGAGCTATGAGCTAACTGAGTACCCAAATAGGAAAATAGTCTAGTCCAAAAATTACTAGTGAATTTAGGATCATGATCACTTACAATTATTTTTGGGGTTCCATGTAATTTTAGAACTGCCTCCAAAAAAATTGCTGCTACTATACTTGCTAAAAATAGGTGTGAGAGAGTACAAAAATGGGCATATTTAGTAAGCCTATCCATAATGACCAATATAACATTCTTACCTTCAGAACAAGGTAACACTATGATGAAATCCATGGAAACCTCCTTGCACCTTTGACTAGGAATTGCTAACGATTGTAATAGACTGAGGGTCTTAACTGTCTCACCTTTATTCTATTGGCATATCAAGCATTCTTCCATAAAATTTTATACATATCCTTTGAGTCCTTCCAAAATAATTCTTTCTTAATTTTGTGATAATTTTTAAGAACCTTGAGTGTCTCCCAATTGGATATGCATGCAACTCTGCAAGAATCTTATGCTTAAGCTCTAAATCTTTGCATAAGTATAACCTAACCTTATACCATAAGACATTACCTTTCCTTTCAAATTTGTCAAAGGATAAAGTACCTTACTAGAGATTCTAAATCAAAAACTATGTATCTTTGTCTTGTTCCCATTCTAACCTAACTTCATCCACCCAATCTACTTGCAACATGGACATTGCACAAAGTAATGCTTCTATGGATGTATCCCATTTGGATAGTGCATCTACTACTGCATTATCTTTACCCTTCTTGTAGATGATTTAAAAATCATAACCCAACATTTTGGTTACCCACTTTTGTTGTTCCTCAGATGATAATCTTTTCTCTAAAAAGTATCTGAGACTATTATGACCCATTTTCACCTTAAAGTGTTTACTCATTAGATAGGGTCTCCATTGTTTAACTAAATGAAGAATAGCCATCATTTCTTTCTCATAGATAGGTTTTTGTAGATTCTTACCTTTGAATTGATGACTCTCAAATTGCATGGGTCTTCCTTTTTGCATTAGTATTGCTCCTAACTTGGATCCAAAAGCATCATATTCAATAGTGAATGTCTTTGATAAGTTTGGAGTAGCCAAAATTAGAGCGGTGCACATAGCTACTTTTAGTTTCTCAAATGATTTGGGGGTGGAATCATTCTAATGGAAGACATCCTTCTTTATCAATGCAATGAGTGGACCTGCTATGCTACCATAACCTCTCACAAATCTTTGGTAGTAACTTATTAGTCCTAGGATCCTTTAGAGGTTTCTGAGAGTTTTTGGCATGGGCCATTCCATTATATCTTTGATCTTCTGAGGATCAAATTTGACACTTTCATGGGAAAAAATGTGACCTAGGTACTCTACCTCATGTAATCTAAAAGCACATTTGGATGGATTCACATAAAGCCAATGCTTCTCCAAAACTATCAACACCTATTTCACATGTTGTAGATGTGCTTCCCATGTCTGACTATAAATCAATATGTCATCAAAGAAAACTAGCACAAACTTCCTTAAAAAAGGCCTAAACAGAGTGTTCATCAAGCTCTAAAAAGTAGATGGTGTATTTTTAAGACCAAGGGGCATTACCAAAAACTCATAATGGCCCTCATGCATTCTAAAAGTAGTTTTATGAACATATTCATCCTTGATTCTAATTTGATGGTACCTCGAGTGAAGATCCAATTTTGTGAAATAATTAGCACCATGCAACTCATCAAATAAATCATCATTTACTAGAATAAGAAACTTATATTTGATGGTGTACTTGTTGAGTTCCCTATAATCTAGGCACATCCTCCATGTGTCATCCTTCTTCCACACCATGACCACTGGTGATGAATATGCACTTTGGTTGTGCTTGATGATCCCTGCCTCTAGCATCTCATGAACCATCTTTTCAATTTCACTCTTCTATGCATATGTATATCTATATTGTTTGATATTTGGTGGTTGACTCCCTGGAATTCATTGAATGTCATGATCATGTTCTCTTTTTAGTGGTAGTCCTTTTGGCATGGCCCCAAAAATAGATGGATGGTCATCAAGAATAATCTATAGATCAAGATGTGTAGATGCATGTGTGGGTTAAACTTTTATGGAACATAATCATGCAATAATTTCCTCTACCCCCTTTTTTAACATCTTGGTCATTTGCTGTGAACTAATCAATTATGGATATTTTTCCTATAATCCATGTAGTTCAATTTTTCTACCTTCAAAATGAAAGCACATGAATAGTTCCTAAAAGTTCATCTCAATGGTACCCAAGGTTGTGAGCCATTGGACTCCCAAAATAATGTCTATGCTACCCATGGGAATAGAAAACATAGGACAATTGAGATTGTACTCACCCATAACAAGCTTAATACTATGGCATTTACCTAAATAATTAACTATGCCACCATCTGCAATCATGACCTAAAATTTTGGTGCTGGGTAGATGAAATAGTTTAATCGAGTGGCCAACTTATGGTTGATGAAATTATGTGTGCTCTTCAAATCAATCAACACTATCACCTTCTATTTCTTGAGGAAACCCACCACCTTAAGAATTTGTGGAGTGTTAATACCTACAAGTGCATGATAAGAGATTATAGGTTGGGAATATTTAGGTACCTCCTCTATCTCTTCCTCATCATCATTGGAGGCATCATCTTCTTCTTCATCTTAATTGGATCCCTCAATGTATAATAACTTCTTATCAGCACATATATGTCCTTTGCTCCACTTGCTGTCACAATCGAAATATAATCCTTTTGCATGCTTCTCTTCAATTTGATGAGGGGTCAATCTGGTAGGTGGAAGAAATATTGGTGTCGATATGCTATGATCTTTGAAGTGAGTAAATGGCTACTTTTTTTTGGCTATGAATTTTTCCTCAGCTCTGCGTGCCATGATAATAGATTTAGAAATCTTAAGTGGATTAAACATGCATACCTCATGTTTAATGTGGTCCTTGAGTCCACCCAAAAATAAGTCATTTAAGTTCTACTCAAAAATTGTCTCCACACATAAAGATAGGTTCTAAAAATGATGAATATAATCCTTGATGGAGCTAGTCTATCACAATTTTACTAGTTGGCTGAAGTAATTCTCTATCACACTATTGCCATAGTGTAATTACAGTTCCTCTATAAAAATTGACTAGGTGACACTGAGAGTCATCTTTTTCTTTTGAGCACACAACCATCGATACCAAATGAATTAATTAGGTTCAAGATACAAGGATGCCATGGTAACCTTCTATCCACCTAGGATTTGATGCAGATTAAAAAAATTCTCAATTTGGTTGATCCAATTGAGTGGATCTTTTCCATCAAATTTGTGCATATCCACCTTTGGTAATAGGTTCCTCTGTGGCAATATATTTTGATTTCAAGTAGACTAGTTGGGAGAACCACCCTAGTGAGGTTGTGTAATAGTGATAGCTGGATGATTTGACTGATTATTTTATAAATCCATCATGATATCCACCAAATTATCTTGTATGGATTTCATATTATATTGTATGCCTTGCACCTCACTTTGAATGCCTTGCACACTATAGTCGGGCTGGCTCACTTTATGATCTATGTTAGAGAATCCTAGTACAAAGGATCTAGTACATCCCCCTCCTGACTCCATCTCTTCCTTGTTAGGATTTTTACCTAGAGTTTTAACACTCTTTCCTTAGCCTTGAGTTTGTGGACCTACCATAAAAGGGCTTTGTGATGTCGACCCTGATTGGCACTTTTGACCCAAATTTTACCATGTGATTTTGGACTTATGTTATCCTAAAATAAAAGCATACAAATAACATACCCTAGCCAAATTTTTATAATCTTTCCAAAAATGTAAATAACTCAAAAAAATTATTTGAATTCTGTAGTAAAGAGCAATTTTATTAAAAACCCTAAAATGATGATAACTTTTGTAAAATAGATCCAAATGAGCTTAAAATTTTAATGGAAGCTTAATTTAATGATTTCTCACCTCAAGTAAAAACATTGAAGATAAATTCTCAACCACATTTTATATATATCCAAATTTAAAAATTTAGGGTTTCACCCATAAGATTTCCCAAATCATAGCTCTGATACCACTTGTAATGAAATTAATTCAAAAATAAAGTAGAATAGTAGAAATAGATCCAAGTATGACTAAAATATATCAAAATATATGATAATAGATGAGCCACTTCGAGGGGCAACCTCCATAAGTTTCAATAAGAGCATAATTCACAATATGATGATAAATAATTACCCACTACCTCCTATATATAGTCTATCTAGGCCATGGTTACTCCATAGGCCAACCTAATAACCAAATAAATGCATAGATAAATGTGATATAGAATCAAAGAGGGATAATTAAGCCATAAGTTAGCTATTCCTATCCTAATACATGTGATAGGTTAGGGGCATAGCATTTACACTTGTAATGTTTAAAAATAATGCAAAATACAATGTAGATCAATACACCACAATAGATATTGGTGGACCAAGATGTCTAAATATTTAATATATGCATAAATAGATTACCCTTAAGGTAGGAAAACACCATACAATACTCCTTTAGGAAAAAATAACTCCATAATGTCTCTTTGATGGGACAAACTCCAATATCATCTGATAATAGAAGACTCAATGCTTAGTTGATTCATTAAAATTATAATCATCTCCTTTATATATACCTCTATCTAAGTAAAAATGGATGGGTAGCCTATTAATTTCAATGTAGGTTAACCATTACCTAATACACTAATTGTACAAGTTACTCCATTATACTTATATATTAGACCCATATAATTAACTAAGGGCAGGGGTGTGCCATATGTCAGCATCTCCATCAACCCATATACATTAATATATCATGTCCCTAGATACATATAATTACTTCCCTCCTTAACATGTTTCATCCCTAAAACATAGGAAGAAACCAAATAATGAGTGTGCTTCAAGTCATTACACACTTGTCTCCAATCTTCATCTTCTAGCCATCCATATGTGATCCTATCAGGTGATAGCTCTCTAAGCTTGTTTCCAAATTCCTTTATGCTCCTCTAATTCCATTTATGACCATGGTAGGTATTATTTGGATTCCATGAATAGCCATATTTATTAGAACTCTGATTTCTTATATAACCAAAGTGTTTGTTATTATGACACTCCCTCACATGGCTCCATGATTGTTTCCTCTTATGATGTTGTGGGTGTCTATAATATTTTAAGGGCATCATGGGTTCATGGATTTGATATGATAAAGTGTTTAAATATCTATTTTTAGTGTATGCTTTAGGGTTTCAAATATCATTTGAATATTTTCATTAGATTGGCACTAGTAGATGCAAATCATTCCTGATAGTTTTCTTAGCTTATCTTTCAGTATTTTACATCTTTGTAAATTAATGATGGAATTCATGTTGAAGGAATTCCTACTATTTTAAAACCACCACACCACTCTTTTATATCTACCTAAATCATCCTACCTTCACTACCCCTACAAATAATACACCCTATTAACTATTCTGAGTGTTATTTACCCAAAAATGTATCAATGTTGTGAATCTAAAATGTATGTGTTTTTTTCTTTAAATACTAGTATGGTAATCTCCCATTTGGCCCTGAGTTTTTAAAAGTTTATTCAAAAATGAATGTTGAAATCACATCCCCATCTATCTTTAGTAGTTTATGTCTGACTTAAAGCATTTGTTCATTTCATGTGACAACTCTTCATGAGTGGAGTGAACAAGTTTGGTTATGTTCTAGTCAAATTTGTGTTTGTGTGTGTTAATAATCCCCATGGAGATTAAACTGTAGTATCCCTCCATGCGAGCAATCTACCCCTTAGGTCCTCTCACTTTAGTTTAGGAAAATGCATAAGTAGTAAGGAGCTAACCATACCCTTTGTCAGTATCTTCCAGTCATTATCTATGTTCAGTCCATTCTTATGTTAATCTCCATCAACCCATATTATCTATATCATGTCCCTAGATACATATCTCCATCAATCCACATTATCTATATCCAAAGCATAAAAATATGAATACAAAACATATTTTTTCATAATGAGCTTCAAATATTCAAACATTGAAATATTCTTACCATATACTTGAACCTTCTTGATATTATTTGCTTAAACATGTAGATGTTTGGCCACATTCATGTTGATGAACTTATACTTACTAGTAGGGTTTATGGACACAACAACCTTCTTTTGAATGCATCCATGAAATTGAAAAATTGACTTAGATTTATTTATAGCCAAATTATTTAAACCCTTATCATTTAATTATTCTTCTTCTTCACTTGCATGTTCTTCCTCATTGTCATTAGTTTTTTCAATTGATTTTTCTTCTTCAAAATATTCATTCTCTTCTTCATTACCATCATTATTTTCTTCCTCTTCTTCATCCTCTTTTTCATTTATATCCCATTGATCTAAGAAGACCTGTTCCATTTTTTCCCATGAAGAATACTTTTGTGAAAATCTCAACTAATTAAACCAATGCTGTGCAGGCCCAAACAAAGAAAGAGATAATTATGTTTTCCACAAAATTGTTTGAGTATTATTCTCCTTAAAAAGGAGTCACCATTCTATATCATCAATATCATCCTCCCCTATAAATACTTACAACTTCATGATCCACAAAAAAAATTAGGGTTCACAAAACCCTAAAATGTCAATAACTCATTCAAAACTAATCAAAATAGTCCCAAATTTTTAATGTAGCTTCACCTTATGATAGTGGAACTTTAGTAAAATTTTGTAAAAAAATTCAAAAATTTAGGTCTATAGATTGAATATATTAGAAACCTTAAAATTACAATAAGTCACTCCAAACATATCAAAAAATATAAAATGTTGTCTGTGCCTTTCTTATATTATGATACAACATCAAAAAAAAATTACCAAAAAATTATTTATATTTTGGAAGATATGATGAAATGAGTACAAACCCTAAAATATGAATAACTCCATCAAAACTGATCAGAAAGGCTCAATTTTTTTATTAAGACTTCCTTGAATTATTATTCATATCCACTAATAAATTTGTGCAAACATTTTCAATATATTGAAAGATATAGATTATTCCAAAAATGAGGGTTTCGCTCCACACAAACTGCCCAAATAGAAGCTCTGATACCACTTGGTATGATCCACACTTATAATATTTAAAAATAATGTAAAATACAATGTATATCAATACAACATAATATGTATTAGTGTACCAATATGTCCAAATATTCAATATATGCATAAATAGAATACCCTTAAGGTAGGACAACACCATACAATACTCCATTAGGAAGGAATAACTCCACAATGTCTCTTTGAGGGGACAACCTCCAATATCCTTTTATAATAGAAGACTGAATTACTAATTGATTCCTTACAATGATAATCATATCCTTTATATAGACCTCTATCTAACTAATAATGGATGGGTGACCTATTAATCCCAATGTAGGCCAACCATTACCCAATACACTAATTCCATAAGTTACTCCATTACCCTAATATATTAGAACCATATAAATAACTAAGGGGGTATGTGCCACATGTCAACATCTCCATCAATCTATATACATTAATATATCAGGTCCCTAGATACATATCAAGGAACCAACCAACCAACCTCTTCCACTTACCAAATTTGTGGAACCAACCAATCAACCTCTTCCACTTACCGATATAGAAACAACCAATCAACCTCATCTACTTCACCTATTAGTGGATTGAACTCAACCAACCAATCAACCTCATCTAATTCACCTATTACTAGATCAACCTCAACTAACCAACCTACCTCTTCTATTTACCCATGTGGAACCAACCTATTAACCTCTTCAACTTACCCATATGGAACTAACCAATCAACCTCTTCCACCTACCCATATGGAACCAACCAACCAATATTTTCCACTCAACCATGTGGAACCAACCTACCAACCTTTCCACTCACCCATATGGAACCAACCAATCAACCTCTTCCACCTACCAATGTGGAACCAACTAGCCTACCTCTTCCACTTACCAATTTTGTAAAACCTATCCCTACCTTAACAACCATTAACCATACCTCACCTACTATCAACCCAACCTTAACAAAAATTAACCCAACCAAACTTACCATCAACCAAACCTTACTTATAAACATTCACCCAACCTTACCTCACCAACCAAACCAAACAATCAAACCAACCAACCTAACAAATCAACTCAACCATTTATCTTACCTCTCTTAACCAATCTAACCAACCTCTACACCAAATGAATCAACCATGATCAACATACCTTTTAACCCAACCATAATTGACCTATTTAATAATCCAAACCAAGATAAACCCATCAAACCTACCAAACCTACCCTAACCTACCTAAATTAGGTCTAAAAACATTTTCCCAGCCTTGGTGCAATAGAGGAAATCCCACCTGAACAACGACATATAAACTTGACCTACCAACCACTAATAATTAAAAACTAACACCCATTTTTTTGGATGTGGATGAAGTCATCTTCACCCCTCCTAAGCCTTCCTATTAACTGACACCTTTACCTTGGGTTCATTTTCCTATCTTTGACCATCCATGGAAAGAACAAACTGGGGGAACTTTCCCTCCATAAGGCTTTAACTATTTATCAACTCAAACCATACCTTAAAAATTAATCAAACTAGCCCTTGGAATTTTTGCCTCAACCTATCAACCAACCAACCTTGAACTATTAGAGATAACCTTTATCCTTCACCCAACCAAACTTATTAGATAATCACCTTCTCTCCCTACCTAATGGAGTCACCTTCTCCACTAACCTGCCTAAACCTTAGAAATTACCCTTCTCCATTTTACCAACCATTTGTTATCTCTTAGGACCACATCCTACTTTATATACCTAAAAATTAACCAACCGACCACCTTACCTTAACCATGAAACCATTGGACATTACCCTTCTCCATCAATGAACCAACCAACTACATGACTTTAACCTTAGTCATTTTGGGCCACCTTTTTCATGTTTTTTGTGATTTCTAAATATTTGGGAGTCACTTTCTCCCCCTACCTTTGGAGAGTACCTTATCCATAAATCTAACCTAAACTAAGTGGTATAAAAAATTAGGGAAACCAATTTGGACACCACCCAACCTATTTGGGAGTCACCTTTTCCCCCAACCATTGGAGATTACCCTTCTCTACCACCGAATGAACCATTGGAGATTACCCTTTTCCACCAAACTATCACCTAACCAACCTCACCTTTTTGTAAATCCAAATATTTTCTATGTCTAATCAAGTGTCAAAAAGTAATTAGAGGACATCTACTCTCCTAATTGACATCAACCATTTATGCAAGTATAAATATGAGGTATATCAAAACCTCAACCTCTTCAAATGATTTTTATTTTGCATACCTATTTTTTAGTTAAAACAAGTTATTTATCATCTTGTGTCTAACTTAAAATCATTCCTTACTTTCAATCACCTTCATCTCCTTCTCTTTAAGGACAACCAAGTGAAACAAGATCATGTTATTATCTATCATGAACTTAGCCTAATCCTAAGTATGGATACCATATATTTAACCATGACATGATCCTCATAATCATTTCTAACCTTTTTAGGATGAATTCCCATGGTCATTATCATTAAACCACCTCTTTTACTGATCATCAACATCCTTTTGTTATGGATTGTCCTTCATAAAGGAAAACCTTAGGCCTATATAGATAGTCCATGTCTGAACCAACATATAAACAATTTAGGATACTAAAATATCACTTGGGTCAACATCTCTAGTGTGAAGACTTCTCCTTGAAGGATAGATACCCCTAAAACAATAAAAAAATTCTTGAACTTAAGGTAGATTGCTCCCTTGAAAGACAACTATCAAACATGAACAAATCCAAACTTAGACCACTCCCTTGAAGGATGGCTAAGTCAACTTTATCAAAAGAAATCATTTGAATATTCCCACATCGATCAACTTCCCAAACCTATCAAACTAAGAAATAAAAAACCCTATATCAAAATCAAATAAAAAATCCTAAGAAATCTACAATCAACTTTCACAATAGCATCAATAGACTTCCCACATCAATCAATCTACACCTAACATACAATATGGACTTGTCTATCATGGTTCCTACATCACCTATAAAATGGGAAAGTTATCCCCACAAGAAGGTTACCTTATTATACACTAACTATAATCCATATCCCCTTTTTCCCTCCATAAATTAAGGAATTTTTTGAGCTTACTTGACACCATGTGATCAAGCTACCTTTTTCAACCATATAACTAACACAAATGATCCTACATTATAACTTTACACTAGGGAGAGGATGGTTAGTATTGTGTTAGTTCTAAATAAAAAACAAAGTGAAATAAACAAACTAATAACATAACCTCTCTAGGCCTAGACACTAGGGAGAGCTTAGTTAACAAAAGCAAATGACAAGCACAACTAAAAAGCAAGGAATGAAAACATAAGAATTCCTTTCACCTTCCTGGGATGCTC
The DNA here is from genome assembly GCA_037957365.1 of Torreya grandis. Classification (NCBI taxonomy): domain Eukaryota; kingdom Viridiplantae; phylum Streptophyta; class Pinopsida; order Cupressales; family Taxaceae; genus Torreya; species Torreya grandis. The sequence continues at coordinate 894,026 of JARHVA010003850.1, forward strand.
CAAATGCCTTTGTAATGGTGGCTTGCACAGCTTGTGCTTTAAGAGGTCTTCTTCAATGGAGTGTGGCTACCTTCATCTCCTCTTCGCACTTTTGGCTTGTGGATTGGCTTAGCTTTGAATCAATTTGGTTGGCATGGTAACACTATTTTCTTAAAGCTTTTGGAACCAATCCTACATTATAACTTTACACAAATTAAGCTTAGAAATGATGTTGTGAGACCTCCCATTTATATATTTTTAGATTTGATCAGAATCAACTTAAACCATCCATCTCAAGATTGAGATGTGTGGTTGAGGATTAATTCAATTTTGGAATTAAGTTTTTAATTATCCTTGTCATGGCATTGGAAGAAGGGGAAATTAAGAGGCATGGAGGGCAGCATGAAAGGCATTGATGAGGCATGAGAGGAATGAATCCTGATATTTGTGGTATTTATGGCCTAGGAATGTCTTCCCAAGAAATGAGGTCACTTGATGATGCAAATAATTAATATCCATTTCCAATATTGAGATATTCAAAAAAATCTATGGAATTCTTGATTGGTCTCTAATTTGGATAAATTAGCTCTTAAGCATGATTAAGTACATTATACACAAATTATTCAAATTCATTAGAATGTCTTGTTATTGATCCAAAATTTGACTAGATTAGAATTTGATGGTGATGTCAGATGCATTGGAACTATAATCCCATTTAGGATGTTACCAATAACAAATAACAAAGGCATAAGTCATGTGCAAAATATTTGATAAGAAAGAGCCATCTAGAGTACGCAGGTGCAAATTTGGTATTTTGACTCAAAATGAATTGATCAAACTTAGCTATCCCATAAATTGCATTACCCCATTTAGGGATATCCTAGCCAAAATTGGCACTTGAATATGTTAGTTTTACATCATTTAACATGTTTTGGTGTTTTTAGGCCAAATTGTGCATTTTGTGTGGAAATTGGTCAAAAACTTGATTGGAGGTTATTGACAGCTAGTTTTAGGTGTCTACAAAGCTAATCTAACAGGGAACCCTCTATCCTACATATTTATTTACCTATAAAAATAGGTGAGTACGAGGTGAAAAGGAATCATCACAAGTATTCTTAAACATAGGTATTCAAGCTCTCTAGTCATCTAGTCTTCTTACAATAATTTAGAAACAACAATAGAGATCCAAACCTTTACTAAATTACTCTTAATTCAAAGTATCGATACTCTACCAAAATTACTCTAGCCATCAACCATCAAATATTTAATAAGTAATAGGTATATTTGTACTTCTATTTTGTTATTTTGGTTTCTAATTTATTAACCAAAATCAAACCTTTCTACACCTATCTTCTAACCTCTCATTTCTGACCATAACCTTAAAAAAACCCTTACATGATTAATAAACCATTCTATAACTCTTTTTTGAGTACTTCTAAAAATACATAGGCAAATTTTGATGGTTAGCATAATCACCAAAGGTCACCCCCAACTGGTGACGGTTACCCAATTGCTAAAGGTCAACTTAACATCAAGAGTCAGCACAACTATTGATGGTCACTATGGTATGAAATAATATCAATTTATTTATAACCCCTTACCCCCAACCAAATTTGACTTTCTATGTTCCTACTTAATCATAGACCCTTACCTAATTTTTTGAACCTAACTTGATCTACTTTAGCACTAGTATTGACCTAATTTTACTATATTTAATCATTTTATCTATCAAGAATTCATCTACTTCTTGTATTTCATTTCAATTGTTTTTTGTTATTTAATGTAAGCATCTTCCTTTTATCATTTTCAACTTAATTGTTATCAAAAAGTGGATTGATAGCCTCTTAATAAGCTCACACTTCTTGAATCCAGCTCATGCTAGGTAGTCCACTTAACTATATTGATAACAACCCTTTTATTAGTTATTTATTCTCTACAAGTTATTCCTTTCAAGATAAAGAGGATGTCTCCATACTCATCTAGATCGTGCATGTATAAAAACTAGGTATTTATACCACACCCTTGTTACTAGTTTCTTATCTTCTTCCAAAATTAAGAAATAAGCAAAAATTAAGAGAAATAGAATGGATAGAGAAGATGTTACAAACTACAAAAAAATGGTTTCTTGAGGTCCCAAGTACTCTATCTGATATTGAAAATAAATTTTCATAGATAAAAATAGTAATGAAGGAGATAGAAAATGAGAATAGAATCTCTAAATTACAACAAAAAATCCTTCAACAAATAAATTATTTAAGTAAAAAGGTTTTGATTGAAGAAAATATTATTTGAGAAGGATCAATAAAGAAATCAAAACAAGAGGAACACCTTATATCTTTTTTCATTCACATTTTGGGAATAATTATTGAAGAAATGAAGACTCTAGAAGAAGATGCTTATAACATAAAAGTGAATCTGAAGGACTACATCTTTTATCTCACAAATGCTTAGTCTAAGAAAATGCTAAGGACACCTGAATAGTTGTATCAACACTTTAAGAAGTTAATTGAAAATGACACAACTCCTTTCATATCCAAATCTATAAAAAATTGATCAAAAGTCAATAAGAGGTCAAGATACTAGAACCCAAACTTGAGAAGGCGAAAGCTAATTATAAGAATATGGAAAGGGAACTACTAAAATATGAAATAGAAAGGTAATCAGTTGCTAAATCAGATGACACAACCATCCAATTCATGATGTCCCAACATATCAAGTATAGGGAAAAGTTTATAGCTAAAGTTCATGAATTGGAGTGACTGTTATTGCTTCTCTTCTCAAAAATTTCTTTTATTTTCTTCTCTCTTCTTCTATTTTCTTCCAACATCTCACGTAATGTGTTGAAGTAATTTTTTTAAAGTAATTACTTTGTAAGTAATGTCATTTAGTGAAGTTACTTGTAAAAGTAGGTTACTTTGTAAAATGTAAAACTCAATTAACTTGGTTAGACACCATTACTTGAAGTTATTTTTAAAGAACAAATTACTTAAGAAAGCTTTGTGCACCATGAAAAGAGATTTATTTTATTCAAATATTAAAACTAAGAAGTGTTACATGTCATTAACCATTACACACCACACAAAATAAATTCTAGGAATATGCCTCTCAATAGTTTTAAGTTTTTAGCATAGCACATTGGAATTCAAGGAGTTGTCTTCTAATTTATTTTGACATCTAAAATGGTATAAATAATAGTGAAAGCTTACATGCTAGGGGGTGGTAATTTTTGAAAAGAAATTGTAACTAAATCAAGATAATTTAGACAATCTAAAATTTTATGTTTAGATTTTTTAGTTTTCTTTTGTATGTAATTGGTCCAAAGTAAATAAGAAAAAAGTTGATTTCTGTGGAAATTTGCATCTAAGGAGATCATTTGGTGCATTCTGTGAAGATTAAAATAGTAAAATTTGTGCCATCTTTAAATTTGAATATGAATTCAAGTTTTTCTTACTTCTTTTTTGAAAGAATTATCACCTCTTGAATGTTATTTGCTTATACAGATACAAAAATCTATATAAAACTACTTGTGAAGTACAACTTTTTTTCTCACATATTCTAGTCATTTCATTCTATATTTCTCAAAAAATCTTTACAAATTCTTTGAAATAGTTATTTATTGAAAAATCACTCTGTTATGGTTCATGAACTTTGTGATTAAAGTAAAACCCCAAGATAAGATCACTTGTGAATAATTTGTATATTCTGTGAATGACTAAATATCATAAATAGTTGGAAGTAGATAGACATAAAGTTTATGGGAACTTAGCATTAAATGAAGGGGATTTAATCCCATGACTACCTAGGTACTTTTTTTAGCCTATAAAATATGCAATTAATAGTTTTTTATGACTCCACTGGGGAAACACAAACTTAACCAGAGCTAAAATTAGATTATCCACTCTAGGGTAAGATAGATGTAGACTAATGTTTAGTTTTCCAAAATTACATATTTTCCACACCACCTTACAATAATTTGCATGCAAAATTTAAGGCTATAAGAATTTGCATGCAAAATTTAAGGCATACTTGTGATTTGAAATGCATGCATGTCAAGTAATCACTTTGCTTATCTTGAGTTACTTTACTTGTCAAAAGTAATCACTTTGCTTTCCTTGAGTTTTTACATGTCAAGTAAACACTTTATTTGTTTTAAGTCAACTCATGTCAAGTAATTGCTTCCTAAGTCTTTCCTTATAAATATGAAGTAATCTAAACAAATCCTTAGAAAAGCATAGGCATTTTAGTCTATAAAATCAACCTTTCAGTAGAGCAAAAAGAGCTCAAGGCCAAATAAATGACTTATTTTAGTTACAATAATGGTCTAATTTCATCTTTCCTCCTCAAACCAAAATGAGAATAGTGAGTCTTTCACCTATGAGACTAGTAAGAATTCCTATGAATCAACTATAACACAATTCTTCAGGAATAATCCAACCTTCTAATCCTCAATTCTTTATTCTTGGAAAAATGGTGCAACAACTCCCTATTCATTGGGGGTAACAATTGGCCCATTGAATTTAAATCCTCTCCAAGACTTGCCTAAAGGGTCAAGAAATAACTTTCTTAAGTTCACAACGATTGGAAAATAGAGTCCGGATGAGTAGTTAGTTGTCTTTTTTTGTAGCGTATGGAGTAATTGGCATTGATAATGAAGATGTATTAATCAGACTCTTTATTGAAACCTTGCATGACTTAGCTACAAAATGGTTTTACCATTTGGCACCTAACACCATAATCAATTGGGATACTATACCTGAGTAATTTGAAAAAATATTTAAATCTGTTGAAGACTCACACATATTACTCACCTTATTGACTCATCTTAAAAAGTAACCACATGAGCACATGTAGGATTTCATTTCTAAGTTTAATAGATTTCTTTACAAAATACTTCAGATGACTCAACCCACTGGTGATAACCAAAAGTGCTTTTTTTTCAATACTCGATTATTAGAGGTAAGCCACCAGCTACATAGAGTACATCCTATAAATTTAATAACTACTCATAACATTTTTATAGAGGTTGAAGATGACCTTATCATGGATGAAAAGATCAATAAGACAAATTCTAAGGTGGATAATTATACTTCAACTACATTGAACACCACTACAAATCCCCTATTATAGAAATTAGCTAATGCTTTTCTACAAGTTAAAAGTCAAATTGCTCAAGGTGCTCATGTTATTCGTACCACAAATGCACTTACATACAATTTCAATAACCAAAACTAGAATCATATCATTGGACCTACATAAAGACTAGTAATTAAAGATGCTCTAAAGAATCATGTTGAAATGAATGAAGATCATATGGCTACTGAACTTGACCAAGGATTTGTTGATAAAGATGACTTTTAAGATCTTGTTGGTGACTCCAATATAGGCTACCTTGAATATCAATCAGAAAGTGATTATGAAAAAGTGCTTAAATATGATCATAGTCATTCTTTTATAGTATTTATGAGGTCCTAGACTGAGCAAGTCAGTGAAGAATATTCCAAAGAACAAGGGAAAGATAAAAAAGACTCCAGACTAGATGTTAGCATTCTCAAAAGAGGTAGCTCTGTACCCACTTCTATTGCTCCAAAAGATAAAAATATAGTATCCTCTTCTCAAAAAATTAATAATTCAGTCTCTCATACTTTTGAAGCCAATCCTACTTTGTCTACATCCATCCCTTCTTTTGACATTATTGACCACATCAAGAAAACTAAGATTCACATGCTAGAAGTTGAATACTTGATGTCTTATCTAAATTAGTTGAATATACTAATCAAATATGTATAAATTAAAGGATCAAAAAATATAGGTAATGCTTCTAAAGGTATCTCTTATACTCCCAAACTAGTTTATTTTTAAAACTGTGCTACAACTACTTCTCCCACATTTGTTTCCACATCTGAAAGAATTGAGCCATTCTATGTATCCCTATTGATAAATGGGTTCAAATTGAGCAAATGTATCCTATATTATGGAGATTTTGATAATGTCATACTAGCTACGATAGTTAATTCCCTTGGCCTTACTTTAACTAAGTCAATAGGTAGATGCTACTCAATATAATGACAAGTTCCCTTGATTGGATAAATCAAAGATGCTCAAGTAGTTCTAGTAGCCTTTCTAAATAAAAGGCTTAAAATGACAATTTTGGTAGTATATATTCCTATTTATTATAGAATGTTGTTAAGTAACAACTTTTACAAAGACTTGGGTGGAGAAGTCAAGATGGATTGGTGTTGTGCTCACATTCCAATCAAAGGTGTGAATCAAAAACTTGAGCTTGAGAAGAAGTTAAGATATATAGTTTCCAAGTCTGATGATCCAAGATCATAGATTCTCTTTAAAGAATAAGATCATGAAGTCTATTACATTGAATTGGGTAAGGATGTACAAGAATCAAAGACATAAGAAGATGAAGAGAAAATATGGATGCTAGAATTTGATGGTAGCTGTTATTTTCTTCGTTTGGGTGATGGATTTGTATTGATAATACCATATTGTAAGGTACATCCTTACTCTTATAAGCTTATGCTTGAAAATAATAACAACACAATAGAGTATGAAACACTATTATTTGGAATAAAATAAGAAAAATAAAAAGGAGTGAGACTTATTAAAGCATAAGGAGATGTTAAGTTGGTAGTAAAGCAAATTCATGACCAATACAAAGTGAAGAAAGATAAGTTGAGGCACTACCATGACTGAGTTCTGAGTGCAACACTAGATTTTGTAGCCTTTTCAATCAATTTGTTTCCTCATGATTAGAACCCTAGAGTTGATTCCCTTGTAGTTACTATAGCTTTATGTAAGCCAAATCAATAGTCATCACTTTTTTGAGAAGGTGGCTATAAAGTAGATATGGTTTTCCATCCAAAAGTTCTAGATAATGTCAATTAGTGGTAACTCTTCAATGGTGACAAATAGATAGCTACTTTCCTTGAATAGTAAGACAATTTTAAAGAATTGTATTTTGAAGGAAGTAGTTCACTTCCACATCAGACCAAAAAGGTAATACTAATCTTGAACATGGTGATAATGAAGAAGTAATTCAATTAAATGCAAATAAAATTCCTAAAGGGTTATTTTATTTAGAGTAAATTTTTGATAAGCATGATGATTTTTTAAAGAAAAAGAAAGAGTATGGTGAGAGTTCCTCTCTAAAAGAACAAGTTAATTTGGGTACTAAGGAAGAGCCCAAGATGGTCAACATTGGAAAATGTTGTTCCCAATAATAAAAAGAAGCATTCATTAAGCTTCTCATGAAATACATGAATGTATTTACTTGGTCTTACAAAGACTTGAAGACCTTTCAGCCAACAGAGGTACAATATTACATTCCACTTTAGCTAAAAGTAAAGTCTTTTAGGCAAAATATTTATCATCATAATCCAACAATTTTAGGTACTATCTTTGTTGAAATTCAAAATCAAATTGATTCCAAAATAATTTATCCCATTCATCATTTAGAATAGTTATCCAACATTATCCCAATCAAAAAGAAAAATGGATAAATATGTCTATGTTGATTCCCATAATTTGAATCAAGCTTCTTTGAAAGATAACTATCCATTGCCAATTATAGATCATACCTTGCAAGTAGTTATAGGATCAAAGATGTTGTCCATGTTAGATGGATTTTTAGGATATAATCAGATAAAAGTGGTTGAATAATGTCAATACAAGATGACTTTCAAAACACCATGAGGGATATTTGCATATCAGAAGATGCCCTTTGGACTAGTTAATGCCAATGGACCTAGCATTTTCACATCTAAAAAAAAAGAGTATTGTTTTATACTTTTTTGACTTGATAGACTTCTCCAAGAAGAGAGGCAATCACTTATCTAATTTAAAATAAGTATTCATCTAGTGTAAGAAACATGAGATTTCTATGAATCCCAAGAAATCAATATTTGTTGTGACTAAAGGGAAGCTTCTTGGTCACATCATGTCAAAGGAAATAATAAGGATTGATCTAGAAAGGGTCAAATCCATTCAAATTTTACCTATGCCTACATCCAAAAAAGGGGTACATTTATTCTCTAGTAAGGTCAACTTTCTCAGAAGATTCATTCTTTATTTTATTGAGTTAACTCACCAAATTTTTGACATGATGAAAAAGAAGAAAGACTTCAAGTGGAATCTTGAAAGTAATTTGGCATTTAAAAGGATTAAAGTATCCATAAATTGAGCTATAGTTCTAGTTTTTCCTAATTTAAATAAGGAATTCATTCTCTATTGTTATTCTTCTGAGCATACCATGTTAGCCATACTTCTACAAAAGAATTATGAATATATTAAATCTTTTATAGATTTCATGAGCCATATATTAAAGATTTATGAGATAAAGTATATACAAATGGATAAACATGCCTTTTTTATAGTCAAAGCATGCAAAAACTTTAGGTACTACTATTGATGTAGAAGATTGCACCCTTGGCAGGAGGCCGAGCTCCTGCCTTCTTCATGCAATAATGGAAACTCCCCTCTCACTTATGGGACCAGCAAAGCTGGAGGTGAGAGTCTCTAGATAAGGGCTAGCTCCCTCTAATGTATCATTTGGGCCCTGGTTTCTCCTACTGCTAAAAAATAAAATGTAAAAAGGGGGGGATGAAAAGAGAGAGAGATGCTGAAAATAAAGCTAAGCCTAAAAAAGAAAAGGTGATACACCAAAAAATGTGACCCACTCAAGCCCAAACATACACTTTTCACCAAAATAAGTGCCTATACACTTCATCCATCATGAGAGAACCTTCTGCCTTGGTGGGTCAGGGGTCTGTGGAGATACATGGAGGAAATAACTACTAGAGGCATTTTGGGATACACTACAACAACCTATCCACTTCACCTACACTCCTCTAGGGACACGTCTGACAGACCTATAAAAGGAAACTCAAAAATGCACTAGACATGCTGTAATAATTCTATAAAAGCATTAAGAAAATGACTTAACACAAAATCAAATGCATAGACACATACTAAAGATGCAAAACTCAAAATGGAGGTAAAAATGCTAAGTTTTGATTGAAGGTAAAATCTGGCAGCTCTACCTTACAAGCTTGAGAGATTTTTGGGCAAAGTTTGCCTTAAGGCTGAGAGTGGATTTTTTTCTTGAATGAGAAGTTTACAATTTATAGAAAGAGGAAGAGAATTTGGTGCTTCCTATGAAAGATTTTGGTGCTCATTTACAAGTGGCCCATGTGTGCTAAACACATTGAGAAGAGGAAGATCACTGTTACTGATGTTATTTCTTAGAAAAGGCCTACTGGAACCATGCTACATAATCAACCAAATTGACTTTGGCATTAAAACATTAATGTAAGAACATGGCCACACCTCTTTTTTGTAAATAGACTACGGTTTGTCCCCTCATCAATGCCAACTATAGAAAATAGGTCGCACCACTCATCTGCAATAACTCACCTTCCCTTTGCCACTTAGATACTCTGTCATTTCTACTCTTTGTCTTCTTCCTACTCTTTAAGCCCTTGGGGCAATCTTCTGGCAGGTCACTACATTCCTTTAGGCTCCTTTCATGCTTGGTGATCAAACAGTTCAAAAACAAATGAATATTTCATTGTATTAAATTTGAGGTTTTCACGGTTGTCACCTAATAGCTAGTTCACTTGCTTAAATTTGATGGCTTTCAAGATGTCACCATCCTTGGCAAAAGTCATCAGGTCCTTTTTTTAGCTTTTCTTCTGTGGGTTTTCTATTTTGAGCCTTTTCTCACAGACAAAAAGTCTACAGGAATTGGCCGCTCTTTGTCTTTTCTATCAGGATCTTTGAAAGCTCTCTCTTCCCTCTTTAAGGGCTTCTAGATTTGAACTACCCTCCATAAGGGCTTCTAGACCTTTGGCTATGTCTTTCGGCCTTTTGGTCTTCTTCACACTTTGAAAATCCCTTTGGCTATGGCCTTTTAAATCTAACTTCCCTCCACAAGGTCTTTTTAGATCTTGAACTGCCCTTCAACTGTAGGGCACACCCTTGAACCAAGCCATTGAACCAACTCATTGAACCAAAAATGGTTCAATGGTTCAATCAGCTCAATCAGTATAACCATTGCACATTGAGCTCGTTAAACCAAGCCTTTGAACTGAACAATTAAACCTATCCATTAAACCAGTTCAACGGTTCAACAAAGCATGTTGAGCTGCTTAAACCAAAGCTAAATGATCTTACTAATGAACCGATGGCATCAAATAAATTCATTGAACTAAAGGCATTAAACCAAATGATTAAACTAGTTCAACAGTTCAATGAAGCACACCAAGCCCTTTGAACCAAGGCATTGAACTAAGTGATGAACTCCTACATTAAACCAAAGGCCATTGAACCATTGAACTAAACTAAAGCATTGAACCTAAGCCTTGAACTGGTGTATTGAACCAACCAAATGAACTAATTGGTTGAACCCACCAATGAACTAAGTGCCGAAGAACCTTTTGTTTGAACCAAGAAATGAAGTAAGCGATGAACCAAGCCTGGAAATTGAAGCGATGGACTTGAAGTGATGAACCAGGTTTTAAAATGAAGCAATTAAACTGCTAATCAAACCAAGCATTGAACTAAGCCTTATTGAACCATACGATTGAACCAAGGCATTAAACTAGGGTTAATAGTTCAATGATGCCAACTTTCTTCATGATTTTTCCCTCAGACAGAGTCTGAAGAAGCCTTGCAAAACCCAACACTCTCTCTGAAATTGATTCTTCAACTGCCAAGGATTTTACCTGCTAAGTCCATAGGAAACCAAGCACCTATACAGTTCGTAAAAATCACTAGATTCATGCAAGATAAAAAATGAATTGGCCTAGAATAGCAGGGGAAGAAGGGGACTAATTTTTGGCTTGTTGGGGGAAAAATGGTTAGCGAATTGGTGACTCCCAGGGGAAGTATGCTTGTTATGCGTAGAAGCTAGTTGCCTTAACGATCCATTGGGCACGGGGTTAGACTGTAACTTGAAGATCAGTAATAGCTCTGATAAATATAGAACCAATCACGTAGATTCACCTCAAAGGGAAAAGAAAAAACACACACAAAGCTAAGAAAACTACTTGTGCAAACAACACTTAAGGAAAATAAGGAAAGAAAACTAAAAGCAACCTACTATATACAGCTAACCAGGTATTTTTGATTCGCTCCTAGATCAAAGCAAAAGCTTGTAATGTCTCCTTCATCTGACACACCTAGTATCAACAATGGATCCCTCAAAGAAATATTTATGTGCAGCTTCTTCACCTAGTCTACCATGCTGATTTAAGGATTTCTCCCTTCCATATTTTCTTTGGGGTCACTTGCAGCCTTCTGAGGCATAGACTGGGGAGCTGAATGTGTGATTGGTAGCCTAAAATTTGGGAATTTCTGATTCACCTATGGTGGAAGAGATGGTGTGGCCATTTGAATAGCTGCTTGAGTTTTTTTCATAGCTCTCCTTTTGGATCTTATGTTGGCTGCAACACAGTCAGCCTGATTGTCTATAGCACCCACATAATTGATTGTGCAAAACTCACCTTCTAGGCGGTTCATAAGAGTAGAGTCAGGCTGACTCTGACTACTGCTTGCACTGGGTTACATTAGAGCCTTGAAGACCTGGGAATGGGTGGCTGACTAATTGTCTAACACATTTGGGTAACAACCCATCATCTCATTTGTATAAGCAGCTTGCTCCTAACCATATCTCATGGTTGAATAACTGGGTTGTTCCTACACTAGATTTTTTTGAATTGGCACCATGACCTTAGATGATGAAAGGGGTCCCAGGTTGTAGCCTTGGAAAGGTCTAGTCTAAGTAAGCTGACCCTATCCTTGATTGTAATTTTAGAAAGGGGGTCTTAGAGATTGACCATATTGCTGGTATCCTTGGTTTGGTCTATGGCTTTGAGCTTGCTACCTTTTAAGAGCCACAAGTTCATTTGACATACTCTACAATAGACTCTTAACTTCATGAAGCTCATTGGATGGAGCAACAACTAGTTTCTCTATGATAGGTAGAGGAGCTAATGTGGGAGCAACAGCCTAAATTGGAGGTAGCATTTTTGGGAAAAGTGGCATGTGGGGTCTAGGGGCTATTTTCCCAGCCTGTACTAAGCAATTTTTAGCTACTATGGCTATGTCATAGGTAGCATGTAGCACATGCCCTCCCATGGATTGTATCATCACAACAATATCACTATTTAATGCCCTCAAATAATATAAAAAAACATAGCTAGTTGTAGACACCAAAATCATGTCTATTCTTTGGTCACTCTCCCCCTTGGTCCCCTTGGTCCACTTCTAACACATTCCTAACCCACACACTTATTAATTTAAAATAATAACTTATTTTAAATTAATAACACCTCCCTTGACACCGCACCCATGACACATCATCCACGACACCTCACCCTTGGACACACCCCGCCTTGGATACCTCTCCTTGGATACCATCCCCCATGCCAAATCTTAATTGCTTACACCCCATTTCAACCCTCCCACTATCCTCTCACACTCATTTAATCCACCTTTGACCATTTTCCAATGACAATTAGACCTGGCAGCTGGAAGAATGGGCAAAAGGCTGATTTTAGCCCTTTTTCCCATTCTCTAGCCGCCGACGTCAGTCAATCGTCGACTGGTGCCAGCGGTATCACCAATGTCAATTTATTTAAAACTAAATTCCTGCACTCAAGAAGGCTAATCAATCAACCCCCCTACAAATGTGAATTCTCTTCCTCCAGGCTTCAAGCTCTCTTGCTCCTCAACTTCTTGCAGGTATCAGCGTCTCAACAACACTCTCCAGGCTTAGAGGTTCTACACCAGTCATTCCACACTGGATTGAAGATTACACGACATCTCCCACATCAGCCACAATGGAAATAGACCTCTTGCACTTCTACCTCTCCACCTATAGCTAAGTATTTCTAATGGTTTTTATTTCATTATCTTTTTAATACACTAGCAATCAACCCATTGTCCATTTCCAAGCTCTGTTGATACAACTCGACCTGTTATTCTTGAAAAAGGCTGAAAAGCCTTCCCTCATCCTTATCTCCTCTTTCACCCCTATCCTTTATCTAGTCCCTTTTTTAGCCACACTCTCTACCTAGACCATTAAACTACCACAGACTTCTCAGACCATTTTGATTGACCAAAGACAGTCTTAGAACTCGTCCAAGCCCCATTACCCCGACCGACGTCAGCGTTCAAGCCCATTGCCCCTATCGACATTGGCATACTAACTGATGGTGACAACATTAATCAACTAATGATTGTAGACTAACCAGTGTCAATGACTGTGGAAGACCAATAGTAGAATATAGGTACACATTACCTATATTTCTTTTGCTTAGTCTTTCATTATTTATCTTTATTCAACATTATTTTATCAACTAGTGGACTGTCATCCCTCAAAGAAGTCTTTGCACTTCTGGGACTAAGCTTTTACTTGGTAGTCCACCTTACATCCATCTAAAAATCTCTTTATTTAAGTCTTTCTCTCTATAGGTGTCGTCCCCCACAGCCAAAGAGGAGTCCCTATAATGTCTGGATAATGGTGCACAAACTTCATCTGGGTACGTACAAACCCCTGACCATATTATCATAGTTTCTTACTTCTTTTGAATGTAGAAAAGTAAAAACTTGTTATAAACATTCTAGCACGCCCGGTGGGACCCTAAGAGTTTTCCTTGGGTTCACTTGTTTTTCTTCTAAAAACAAACATCCATATAGGTGCATTAGATCTCTTCTTGCATCCTTTTCTTCTATCTCTTATGAAAAGACACTATCAACAAAGTTAAAAAGAATCCTTCTTTTTCTTTCTTTCTTGCATCTTAGAGTAGTAAAAGTCATACTCTTAACCTCTTCTCACTTGTCTACATACGAACACACATTTCCATTTTGGGCTTAAAATCTATTGCATCTCATTTCTATCTGAATGCATACTTAGCTCTCACATCTAGTAAATAAAAATTGCATTATGAATAAATCGTAGCACACTTATGTTACACATCTAAACCACTATCACAAATCAAATATCTAAACATACTTGAGACAAGGTCCGACTAGGATTTCATCACCTAGCGAATACCTTACCCTTCCTGGTAATCCCACTTGGACTTCACTACCAAGGGGAGAGCCCACTCTATTTTCTGGCAGAGTATAAACTTTAGGGAAAGTATATACTGGCTAAGCAATCCAGCTTATCTCTGGGCTCATTAAGTGAGGAGAGCTTGGTCCTTAGCACTAGGCCATGTACGAAACCTAATATAGACTTTGAGCACCGAAACTAACTTGAAACCAACCTTAGACTACTTCTTCTAGGACCCATTCTAAAAGCCAACTTCCCAAACACACTCTAAGGCATAAGCCAACATGATTCTAAAAGTTTATTCTTAGGATTTAATGTTTAGGGTCTGTTTGTCTTCATATTATTTTCTATTTTTTTTGGTTTTTTGAGCTAGTAAGGACGTTTTATTCTTTCTTCCAAAAACTCTCAAAATCTCTGAGTTTCTAGAAAAACACAGTAATTGACATTGGTCTTTTTGCTGATGTCAGCGACTATCTTCACTGACATCAGTTATTTGACTGACATCAGCCCATTTATTCATCAGCATCAATTTTTAAACTAACATCGGTCACTGTCAAAAAATTTCTTCTCAAAACAAGCTTAAAACCCAGCTTTCTTGCTGTCCAACACCCATTCTAGTCTTTTGAGACTAAAAAACATAGTTTCTAGAACCTGACCCTTTTTACCTTGAATGGTTTTGACACGTAGTCAAACCAAGACTTTTGTTGACCATGCAAGGCAACAACCACTTCTGCCTTCACCCTCCATAACAAGTCCTCTAATGGAGTATCATTTAGAGACTGAACGGACTCCTACCCAACCAACCCTGACTCAGCCCCCTATTGTCCCTAAAGGGGACCAAGACTTTGAAAGGTTCCTTAACCTCAATGTCAAGGCCCTTCAACATTATCTCATGAGAAGTTGAACACGAGACTCTCTAGGCAACCCAATTTATGGGATGCCAAGCTCCTTAGTTGAGACGGCAACTGTATCAACCACCTCCATCATTTAACCCATAGACACCCAAGCCATTGCCTCAGTCAACAACCTGACCATGACTAACCTTCAAGGTGTGGCTTCTCCTTCTATTTTTGGACCCACCTCCTTTGGGGTTTCATCCCCCATCAATCACAAACTATTCAACAAAGTTCCACACCATTCCAAAACTTAGCTATCTCCATCCTGCCTTCACTTGCACCCATCAACACAAGGGTGGCTACTCATCCTTTGGCTAGTGTTGCCACAATCCAACCACCTCTGGTGACTTCAAGCTTAGTCATGCCTTCCAACTTCATGACACAACCACCCTTGGTCTCCACATCTATCCCAATGACTAGTCATCAATATGTTGCACCTATATAAGTGCAACCAACTACATCGTACGCCCCTTCTAATCCCTTCCAAGCGCCTTACAATCTAGGGGGCACCCCATCTGTAACTCTGTCAACTGATTTAATCAAAATGTTGATGGACAAAATGTCTAATCTTGAGACCTTAATTTCTAGTTCAAGCAATGCTCTCTCATATGAGCAAATTTGTAATGAACCCATCCATCCCTCAATCCCAATCCGGCCGTATCCCAGTCAATGGGAACTTCCTAAGTTTACTCGCTTCCAAAGTAAAGAAGACCCATAGCAGCATCTACAAGCATTCAGACATGCTTGTTACCTGATAGCACATGATGATGCGTTATTGCTATGCACATTTCCCATGTCACTTTTTGGTGTTACCCTTGATTGGTACAACTCTCTCACCAGACACTCTCTTTTCACATTCACCCAACTAGCTCAACTTTTCCTTGACCACTTTTCGATCAATATCACCAAAAAGGTTTCAATCACGGACCTATACTCTATTAAATAGTTTGATGATGAATTAATAGCCGATTTTGTTGCTCGTTGAAGAGGCTTAATCAACCAACTATCCTTTTCTTTACCTCAACCTGAGCTCATTGAGCTCTTCTCTCAAGCATGTGCCAAACATATTTCATCTACTCTGTGGGTCCAAACATTTTGCACCTTTGATGAAGCTTTCACAATGGCTATAAACTACGTGTCGTCAAGGAAGAAAAAGTCATATTGCATAGTAAAAACCCCAACGCAAAGTCAAATGACCCTTCTTCCCAACCTTCTTTCCACTCCAAGTCTAAAGGAGTGGAAAATGTTGTATTCATTAGACCACCATCTTGAACAACAACTAATCAATCTGAACCTTTCACATCACAAAACATCACCAAACAATTCCAACAATGGTATATATAGCATCAGTATACTCCTATAGGAGAATCATATGCTTCCATTTTGGATAAACTTGTCAAATAGGGGGTCCTCAATCTCCCCCAAATTTAACCACCTCAATTCGACCCCTCAAAACCTATCCCTACATGGTACAGGGAAAATGACTTTTGTCATTATCACCGTATCAAAGGGCATGACATAAACAATTGTAAAACCTTTAAAAACATTATCCAAGACATGATAGATAAAGGTGATCTTGTTTTGGATAACCCAAACGTGCCACCAAATCAAAACATTGACATTTTTAGACAACTTTTTCTTAACCATCCCCCTAGCCAAAATAACATTCAAACCATGACCGATGACTCCCAAGAGCGTAATATATGCATAGTCAACATGGTCTCACTTCTTATGCCTAACCAACCTCTCTCACAGTCTGAAGAGGTTAGCCCACCCATTGGTCCATTACAGGAAGAATAGCCTTCTTCTCCCACTTCTCTTCCATAGGTGGATAAACCGTCTTCTCCTGTTAGTTCTCCATCAACCTCTCTTAAATTGGAGGATGCCTTGACCATACCAACACCGGTAGCCTTGCCCTCATCCTTCCTATCATCAATGGGGGATCATACTTTTCCCGCACCTTGACCATATGCCGAAGCCATCACCATCCCTACACTCTACCCTCTCGAAGAGCCACAATCTCCAATCCCTTCTTTGTTGAGTGAGGAACTAGCCACCTCACATACTTCGGTCAAAGAAGAGCTAGTGAGGGTAGACTTGAACCTTGCCTCGCACAATAGTAGTCTTTGCACTAAACCAAATAAGGCTACTAAACCCCGTTGGTGAACTCCTCCTCCACTATCATCATTACCCTCCATTTTGGGTCCTCATCCATCCACCTTAAAAGGAGTGCTTCCTACTCCAACACCTATCAACAACAAATTTCCTCCATTATTCCCTTTACCCAACAAAAATAAATCACCTCCATTACTACCAACACCTAACAAAAACATACCTCCTTCAAAACATCTAATGCCCCCTACCACAAAAGTGTCATCTACACGTTTGGCCACACCGCCAAATAAAAGGATGGTATGGAACACTCCCTCAATAGCTTTTAAATAGAAGTTGTCAACTTTTATTGCAACACAACATGCAAACCCATTAGCAGGTTCTTACACCTTGCTATTACACCAACTTTTGCAATCCTCTAACATCACTCTTCCACCTATCAAGCCATTTCAACCTCTCAGACCAAAATCATCTTGGTTCGAGGACACCAAAATTTGCCAATATCATCGCACACTTGGGCATGACACTGAAAATTATTGTGCCCTTAAGGTTGCCATCCACCAATTCATCAATAAAGACACCCCTCTTGTTGAGGATACTATCAACAAATCTACAACACCATCTCATTTCTCCTAGACCTCTTCACCGTCACACTCATTAACTCTTAGACCAAAAACATCTTGGTTTGATGACACTAAATTTTATGCATATCATCGCACACCTGGACATGACACTGAGTGTTGTTGTGCTCTTAAAGCTATCATTCATCAACACTTCAAAAAGGACACACTTCTCACCAAGGATCCTCTTGACCACCCTTTAACCAAACCATCGACACCATCCCAGGCCTCTCAAACATCCTCACCTAAATCGGGGGCCCATCATCAAACTCTGGTTCCTCGATCACCTTCAACCCCTTTGTTTGAAATCAACACCATCAATGTGGCCAATAGGTCACAAACCATGAAGGATAAAAGGAAAGAGAAGGTTTCTCTCCCTCGAACATATCCATTCGTCAAGTCTCCTCAACCATCAAAACCCAAGATTTTAATTTTGGGCACATCTCGACCAACTTTTTTGAAATCAATTCATGACCCCAAGGTGAAACAACTTCACCCAACCTCTATGAAGACATCTTTATATGACCTCATACAAAACTCTCCGCAGCATTGTCTAACTTTGATCAAAGCCTTACAGGCAGTAAAGGTCCAACCCAAAGACCCCCAACCACTCACTGCTTTGGTCACATCATTACCTACCATTGCCTCCATCACTTTCAATCATTCTAAGATTCCAACCCCCAACATGGAAGATCAGGATCTTGCCCTCTCAAATTAAATCTATCAGACATTCTCCCTGTCACATAAGTGACTGGGGGAATTTGACTCTATCCTGACTTCAACCAAACATTAACCGACCAAGCCTCGACCAAACATCAACTGACCAAGCCTCGACCAAGCATCGACCAAACATTCACCAATATCGATCATGACCAAGCATTGACCACATATCAACCAACTTCATGTCCAACATCAACCAACACATGACCAATTTGGAAAGAAGCAAATGAGGCGAGTTTTCTCCTAATTGGTTCGGACTTTACATCATAATGCATAAGTATGGATCAGGGACTTATCATCTGTCTTCCTTTGAAGGCCGACCAGAACTTGAGCCTCTTAATGCCCTGCATCTACAACCATTCTACTATTAGTCGAGTACTCATTCACTTGACATTTAACTTGAGCTTGTCCCTTGAGCAATCCTTGTCCTTTTAATCCTCATTCCTTTCAACCCTATTTCCCTAAAATAAACCCTATATAACCCTTTTATAAAGTATGAATACTTTCTCCTAATAAAAGGGAGCCCTTAAACATCTATAGTCTTGTCCATGACTCACAATTCTATCAAAAATAAATTAAGATGTCAAAATATCAAAAGGTCATAAACTCTAAATGTAGACTGTTCCCTCGAAAGATAGTTGCACCATCATTATTGTAGCTAATAGACTGCTCCCTTGAAGGACAGCTATTTAAACCCCTCAAAAACATATAAAGCAAAAATATAAACCACTCCCTCGAAGGATGGCTATGCCTAAAATCTTGCTATAAACATCACTCTATTAGAAGCTTCCCGCATCGATTAGCTTCACAAATGACCACAAAACAAAATGACATCCCTACGTAGACTTTCCACATTGATCAGTCTACCAAAAAAAAAAAAAAAGGTCATGGACTTGACTTGTAGTCGTCTCAGGGTCTCCTATAAAAAGGGGAAAAGTTATCCCTACTAAACGGGGTTACCCTATCCTAACATATCACATCACCTACTCAATGGATTTTGAGCTCATTTTAATGTCAAAGTGATTTGATTACTTTTCTAACACAACCAATGGTCGACGACGTAATGCATGAATGGGGTTTTTGTTTCTAAAGCTCCCTACCTATGCTATCACTATGGTCCTTGTCAATGAAAGAGCAACGTGCCTTTCACTTCTTATACACTTTGGTCACATACAACCAAATCATTTGCCAACCAAATCAAACCAACCAAACCTTTTTCAGACCACCAACATGACATAGTCCATTTCACATAGTTTCTATGGAAACCAATACACATGGAAACTATCGATCACACTCAATTTATGTCAAGCATAAACCATTACTTGCTTAAGCATAAATAATCTCAATTCATTTTTAGCATACACCATCATCAATATGGAAAATTGCTAGGGATGAAAGACCACTTAGCCAATGTTATATAATACACCATCACACAATATGGAAAAGGTTGTAACATCATCATACCCTCATCATTTATAACATGACCAAACCAACCTATCAACCATTTTGCCTCTTAGCCTGAACTACATTGGTCTGAGGCCCTTTCGACAGGGGCTATGTAGGTAGCACTCAGATGACATGACATCTTCTGGGGTTAGCTCGGCCACATCTGTTTGTTTGTCTACTCGATGGAGAAACCATATTCCCTCTTAACCATGACTGAACATAGTCCAAACTAGCTATCAACCATTTTACCTTTTATTCTGAACTACATCATCTTGAGGCCCTAACAACAGGGGCTATGTAGGCAGCACTTAGTTGACACGGGGTCTTCTAGGGTTCACTCGGCTATTCCTTTATCACATGTCATTCCTTCATCCATCCATCTAATGGACCAACTATCTCAACTTGACTCGACCAATGACATTGGAGATCACACCTATCTCCTCAGACCACGACCACTTCCAAAACAATGTTGCCTTGGTTGTTTTTACATGTATGCTACCTCACGAATGGTTAGCAAAATTGTCTGCAACCCATTTTGACCCTCACAAGTATTGGATCACGAGCAAGTTGATCCCCACTACTTGTAACATTTTTGTGTTTTCTAGGAGCACTTCCTAAGCTTGAGATACTTGGAACATAATGACCATTGGAGCTATAGCTTGGATCAAATAACCCAATCAGCTACGACTAAATGTTGGGGCCTAGTTATTTCAATTTTAGCACTCCTTGACTTTTGACCTATGACAATTTGACCTGACCATCTCGTAAAGTGGTATGCATGCAATCTCAACTTTTACAACATTCACACTCCATCTTCACCATATCCATCCACTATGTATCAAATCGGCACCCAATTTCAGGTTTCCTTCCCTTGACTCCCGCTTTGAGGGGGAATACCTCATCCCATAATCAGGGCAACCTACATTCATTTTTGTCTTGTAGTTCATTAGAACAACCAACAGGATAAAAACTACCTCATCCCATACCTGGGGCAACTTACTCCTGTTTTTGTCTTGCAGTTTGTCAGAATAACCAACAAGACAAAAAGAGGCAAATGTAGACACCAAAATTGTGTCTATTCTTTGGTCACTCTCCCCCTTGGTCCCCTTGGTCCACTTCTAACACATTCCTAACCCACACACTTATTAATTTAAAATAATAACATTTTTAAATTAATAACACCTCCCTTGACACCTCACCCATGACACATCATCCATGACACCTCACCCTTGGACACACCCCGCCTTGGATACCTCTCCTTGGATACCATCCCCCATGCCAAATATTAATTTCTTACACCCCATTTCAACCCTCCCACTATCCTCTCACGCTCATTTAATCCACCTTCAACCATTTTCCAATGACAATTAGACCTGGTAGTTGGAAGAATGGCAAAAGGCTAATTTTAGCCCTTTTTCCCATTCTCTAGCCACCGACATCGGTCAATCATTGACCGACACTAGTGGTATCACTGACATCAGTTTCTTTAAAACTAAATTCCTGCACCTAGGAAGGCTAATCAATCAACCCCCCTACGAATGTGAATTCTCTTCCTCTAAGCTTCAAGCTCTCTCGCTCCTCGACTTCTTGCAGGTATCAGCGTCTCAATAGCACTCTCCAAGCTCAGAGGTTCTACACCAATCATTCCACACTAGATTGAAGATTGCACGACATCTCCCACATCATCCAAAATAGAAATAGACCTCTTATACTTCTGCCTCTCCATGTACAGCTAAGTATTTCTACTAGTTTTTATTTCATTGTCTTTTTAATACACTAGCAATCAACCCATTGTCCATTTCTAAGCTCTGTTGACACAACCCGACCTGTTATTCTTGAAAAGGCTAAAAAGCCTTCCCTCATCCTTATCTCCTCTTTTGCCCCTATCCTTTATCTGGTCCCTTTTTTAGCCACCCTCTCTACCTAGACCATTAAACTACCACAAACTTCTCAGACCATTCTGATTGACCAAAGACAGTCCTAAAACTCATCTAAGCCCCATTACCCCAACCAACATCAACCTCTAGGCCCATTGCCCCTACCGATATCAGCATACTAACTAACATTGGCAACATTAATCAATCGATGATGGCAGACTAATCGATGTCGGTGACTATGGAAGATGAACAAAAGAATACAGGTACACATTGCCTCTATTTCTTTTGCTTAGTCTTTCATTATTTATCTTTATTCGACATTCTTTTATCAAATAGTGGACTATCATCCCTCAAGGAAGTTTTTGCACTTTTGGGACTGAGCTTTTGCTTGGTAGTCCACCTTACATCCATCTAACAATCTCTTTGTTTAAGTCTTTCTCTCTATAGGTGTCATCCTCCATAGCCAAAGAGGAGTCCCTACAACGTCTGGATAATGGTGCACAAACTTCATCCAGGTATGTACAAACCCCTGACCATATTATCATAGTTTCTTACTTATTTTGAATGTAGAAAAGCAAAAACTTGTTAGAAACACTAGTAGTCAGTCTTACCAGAATGGGGATTCTATCCCAAGTCTTCTAAAATCGCATGTTGAAATATTGCATATATTCATTTGGGGCTCTTTTTATGGTCATTAGCTACTCAAAAAGTGAGAGGTCATCACTCTTTTCCCCAAAATGGTCTGTCAATTGAGTACCCAATTCATTCCAGGAATGGATTGAATTTACAAGCAAAGTCTTATACCATTCAAGAGCTTTTCCCTTGAGAGACAATGCCAACAATCTGATTGCGACATTTTCCTCTATGACATTGTGAATATTGCAGAGGTTAGCAATATTTCTAATGTGCTCAATGACTATAATGGGCCCCTCTCCATCACAAAAAGGCACATTTTTTAGGGCTACTCCTAGGATCAAGTCATAATGTGGGAGATTCAAGGGGCTCTGACCACAAAAAGCTACAAAGGTTAATGCCATAATTGGGATGGGATGTAACTGTGGCTCTACTGCATATGCATCCCTTACAATAGGTCTATGAGGGTGGTTTATTAAATAAGGATGGGTCTTCTCAAACCTCAATCTTTTTGTTGAGTTTAAAGGCAACTCAACAAAATTGAAAGGAACACCCTTAGAAGCAGACCGTGTGGTGACTTTAGGCATAAGAAGTTAAAACTGGTCTTTGATTAGAAAACTAAAGCTCTTACCAGTGGAGTCACCAGATGATGGAAATATTTGATTTGATGTAACAGGACCAGTATCAATCTTGAAACCTTACTAAGTGTAAGACCATGTGTCCCACTAGGTGTGCCAAAAATTGTTGACGTAGTGGATTGCACCCTTGGCAGGAGGCCGAGCTCCTACCTTCTTCACACAATAATGGAAACTCTCCTCTCGCCTATGGGACTAGTGAAGTTGGAGGGGAGAGTCTCTAGATAAGGGTTAGTTCCCTCTGATGTATCATTTAGGCCCTAGTTTCTCCTACTGCTAACAAATAAAATATAAAAAGGGGGGATGAAAAGAGAGAGAGAGAGAGAGATGCTAAAAACAAAGCCTAAGCCTAAAAAAGAAAAGGTGATACAATATAAAATGTGACCCACTCAAGCCCAAACATACACTTTTCACCAAAAGAAGCACCTATACACTTCATCCGTCATGAGAGAACCTTCTACCTCTGTGGGTCAGGGGTCCGTGGAGATATAGGGAGGAAATAACTACTAAAAGCATTCTAGGATGCACTACAATAGCCTATCCACTTCACCTATACTCCTCTAGGGACACTTTTCACAGACCTGTAAAAGGAAACTCAAAAATGCACTAGACATGATGCAATCATTCTACAAAAGCATTAAGAAAATGACTTAACACAATTAAATGCATAGACACACACTAAAGATGTAAAACTCAGAATGGAGCTAAAAATGCTAAGTTCTAATTGAAGGTAAAATCTGCCAGCTCTACCTTACAAGCCTGAGAGATTTTTGGGCAGAGTTTGCCATAAGGTTGAGAGCATATTTTTCTCTCGAATGAAAAGTTTACAATTTATAGAAAGAGGAAGAGAATTTGGTGCTTCCTGGGAAAGATTTTGGCACTCATTTGCAAGTGGCCCATGTGCACTGAACACATCGGGAAGAGGAAGGTCACTGTTACTAATGTCATTTCTTAGAAAAGGCATACTAGAACCATGCTGTACAATCACCCAAATTGACTTTGGCATTCAAACATTAATGTAAGAACATGGTTGCACCTATTTTCTGCAAACAGACTATAGTTTGTCCCCTCATCAATGCCAACTATAGAAAATAGGTCACGTCGCTCATCTGTAATAACTCACCTTCCCTTTGCCACTTGGACGCTCTATCATTTCTGCTCTTTATCTTCTTCTTACTCTTTCAGCCCTCGGGGTGATCTTCTTGTGGGTCAATGTGTTCCTTTGGGCTCCTTTCATGCTTGGCATTCAAATAGTTCAAAAACAAATAAATATTTCACTATATTAAATTTGACATTTTTACGGCCGTCACCCAATGGCTAGTTCACTTGCTTAAATTTGACGGCTTTTAGGACGTCACCATCCTCAACAAAAGTCATCAGGTCCTTTTCTACGGGTTTTCTTCTATGAGTTTTCTATTTTGGGCCATTTCTTATGGACAAAAGGTCCATAGGAATTGGCCACTCTTTGTCTTTTCTATCGAGCTCTTTGAAAGCTCTCTCAACCCTTTGCAAGGGCTTTTAGACTTGAACTACCCTCCACAAGGGATTTTAGACCTTTGGTTATATCCTTCAGCTTTTTGGTCTTCTTCGTACTTTGAAAATCCCTTTGGCTGCAGCCTTTAAACTCTAACTATCCTTTGCAAGGGCTTTTTATATCTTGAACTACCCTTCAGCTATAGGGCACACCCTTGAACCAAGCCATTAAACCAACCCATTGAACCAAAAATGGTTCAACGGTTCAATCAATTCAATCGGTTCAACCATTGCACACCAAGCCCATTGAACCAAGCCTTTGAACTGATTCATTGAACCAAATGATTAAACCAATCTGTTAAACCAGTTTAATGGTTCAATGAAGCGTGCTGAGCCACTTGAACCAAAGCTAAATGATCCTACTGATGAACTGATGGCATCAAATAAATTTGTTGAACTAAAGGCATTAAACCAAATGATTAAACCAGTTCAATGGTTCAATGAAGTGCACTGAGCCCTTTGAACCAAGGCATTGAATCGAGTGATGAACTCTTACATTGAACTAAAGGCCATTGAACCATTGAATTGAATCGAAGCATTAAACCTAAGCCTTGAACTAGCACATTGAACCAATTGAATGAACCAATTGGTTGAACCTGCTGATGAACTAAGTGCCGAAGAACCTTTTGTTTAAACTAAGTGATGAAGCAAGTGATGAACCAAGCCTAGAAATTGAAGCGATGGACTTGAAGCAATGAACCAAGCTTTGAAATGAAGTGATTGAACTACTGATCGAACCAAGCATTGAACTAAGGCTGATTGAACTATATGATTGAACTAGGCATTGAACTGGGTTCAATAGTTCAACAATGCCAACCTTCATGATTTTTCCCTCAAATAGAGCTCAAAGAATCCTTGCAAAACCCAGCACTCTCTCTGGAACTAATTCTTCAACTGCCAAGGATTTCACATGCTGAGTCCATAGGAAACCAAGCACCCACAGAGTCCGTAGAATTCACTAGATTCATGCAAGATTAAAAATTAATTGGCCTAGAATAGCAGGGGAAGAAGGGGACCAATTTTTGGCCTGTTGGGCAAAAAATGGTTAGCAACTACATTTTATCCTCACATACTAAAGTACATGTACCTAACACTATGGTCAAATATATTCTAATAAAGCAAGATTTGGGATTGTTGAGAGGCTCTTGGATGGATAAATTTCAAGAGTTTTATCTTGATGTCAAACCAAAATAGTTATTAATAAGAAGAGGCTTGTGCTAACTAATGACATAAAGTAAAAAAAATGACACATATAGGGTGGTGTCTTTGCTTCAAGATGAATTAGATGAATATTTGCCCATGGTTCTTTTTGTTGATCTTGTTATTGAATGGTACAATAAGATTGATTTATTTATAAATTATGGAGAATGCTTAGCTCATCTTACACATATAGAAAGATGAGACATCAAGTTGAAGTTAAAGTATTATGTCCTGTGGGGAAATGGTTTGTATAAAAGAGGAATTAATGGTGTTTTCCTTCGTTGTGTAGACAAAGAATAATGAAAGAAACTTATGGAGCAGTTTCGTGATAGATCATGTGGAGGTCACTTTTTAGAAAGAGTTAAAGCACATAAGATATTATGGAAAGGTACTAATGGCCTAATATTTTCTAAGATACTTTAGATTGGGTTTCTAAATGTCAAGCATGTCAGCATTTAGTGGGATGTCCAAAGTTACTAGCATTGCCTTTCAAACTAGTCATTATTAATAAACCATTCTACCAGTGGGGAATAGATTTTATTAGTATGTTTAATCCCTACTCAAGTTCTATCCATTTTTATATATTGACAACCACTAATTACTTCAACAAGTGGGTAAAATCCATTCCTATCAAGCATGTCACTTCTATAGTTGTATGTGATTTTATCAAAGAAAACATTATGGTCAGGTTTGGTGTTCCTCATAAGATAGTAATAAATAATGCAACTACTTTTTATTCAAAGGAACTAACTCATTTTTCTTACTTACACAAAATATAATTAGTTAACCCTTTAAATTACTACCCTCAAGGGAATGTCCAAGCTGAGTCAAGTAACAAGAACTTGATAAAAATAATTCATAAGTTGGTGGATGATAATCAACATGCGTAGCACAAGAAGTTATTTGATGTATTGTGGGTTGACAGAATCACTCCAAATAAAGCCATTAGCATGTCATCATTTTATTTGTATGGAATAGATTTTGAAATATCCATCATAATAGAGTTGCTTGCTTTACAACTGTCTAAGACTATTGAAGATGCAATTTATCAAGATTCACTAGATAAGAGGATTATGTTTTTATTGGAACTATAATAAGTGCATACTCAAATTTTTTATTTTTTATCTGATCATTAGATAAGAGTGAAGAAATTTTTTGACAAAAATGTTAAAGAAAATAATTTTCAAGTTGGTGACCTGGTCCTACTATGGGATAAGTGACATGAACCAAGGTCTTGAAGGTTCTTGACTTTGTAGACCAACTCAAACAAAGCAATTCATGAAACCTGATAAATGTCAAAATGCTTGCATGGATTTCTTCCCACATGTCACTTAATTATCATTAATGCATGTGTTAATATAAATGATTGAAAAATCCACCTTAATTATTACCTAGATTTTAAGTTATCTAACCTTGTTGTTTCTCTTGAGAATCCTAAGAGATACCTTTTGAGATTATGGAGTGATTTTTGAGCAATTATTTCACAACCCATTTATAGTAAAGGTATGTAGAGTGTTTTACCTTTGGTTTCATGTTTCCATTTTATATGTTTGTCTTTTCTGTCTTTGATAAGTTTTCATTTGTCACTTTGAAGGTTTTTTCTATCATTTCTTGTTTTTGTAAGTTGTTTTTTGCATGCATGTTGTTGTTGTAAAACTTGTAAATTCTTTAGAGACATTTTACATGAGAAAATCCTAAGCAAAATCCCCAAAAGATTGAATTTTTCTATAAATACCCTAACATTTTACCTATATCACATTGCCTAGACATTTCAGGACTATTTGATTTTTGGAGTCCTGAACCCAAATAACCGGTCCCTAGAAACCCAAAGTTATCAAGAACATTGCTACTTGGATTTTCAATAACACTTACTTGTCTAGGGTTTTGATTACTCATTACTTCTACTTCATTAGGTTTTTCAAACCTATTAACTTGACCATAGAAACCCAAGTGACTTGTCCAAAGAAACCCATAGATGTAAATACTTGTTACTCACTCAAAGTTTCTAAGACTTAAGACTTGTAGAATTCCAAGACCTTCTTGGAGTTTTGACACCCTATTACTTAGCATGAGTTTCCCAGAGTTTTCAAATCTTTATACTACTAGAATCTCCTTATAACTTGAAGCTTTCTTAAGATTGTTACTCAGGACAATAACTTGACTTAGTTGTTCAACCTTTTCTAAATCAATAAAAACAATTACCTAGCTTTAAAGAGAATTCACCAAGCCTTCCCATTGTTAATGATAATAAATGTCAAGATCAAAAGAAGAAGCAATTGGAGTAGAAGAAAAAATAACTCTGATTGAAGAAGTTATTGAGTTAGCACTTGAGGAAGATCTAGGGTTGAGTGAGAGAAGGAAGTCTAAGGCAAAGAAAGTTGAGAATTCAAAGGAAGCAAAGATGAAGTATGAGTACAAAGTACATCCCTTTGAGTCCTATTTTGCTTCCAAGTTATATAAGATAAGTGATATTAACATGGGACATGTTTATATAACTGAGCTATTAGAAAGGTTAAAAGCCATAATCAAAACACCACTCATGTAAGTATTGACCAATAGTGGGATCCTATAAGATACAATATTCCCAAGTGTTGCACAACTTATTGAGTTTATCCTATAGTGTGCTAAGTACTATTATTCTCTTACTAGGATAGTAAAAGATAATTTTATCAATGTGGTGATAAGGTTAGATGTTTAATATTTTGATTACTATTTGAATATTCTAGTGAGATCTAAAGTGCTTGATGTATTAATGGAAAAAGCTAAAAGCCAATGGGAGAAGAAGACATCATATTGTATTAAGATAATGAATAATAATTATATGAGGAAACCAAAGTAGCCTTCAAGGTTTCCAAATCAAATATTAAGATCTGATTTAGTTCAAGAAGTGGATGACATCACTTAGTTTTTATGTATAATTAATGGGGAGAAGAATGCCAAGTCCTTTTCTACCTAGATGTATGCATACATTAGGGATATTGATGTCAATATGAGTTCTCTAAAGATTGAATAGTTGAGGATGATAAGTGATAACATTAATCACTAACTGAGGAATATACTATAGACTCTTGACTTTAAGATGATTTCATAGCTAGTATATTCAACATCATCAAGTGGAGTATTTTCCAAGCGAACTATAAAAGCGATGTTGGAAACAAATCCTATTTATGAATATTTTAAGTAGTAGAGTGCCTTGAAAAATCCAAGTGACTCATAATAATTAATAGGGTATCACAACTCTGAGTTGGTCTAGATAATCTATAAGTCTTAAGTATTCAAGAATTTGAGCAAGTAACAAGTAATAGGCATGGACAACTTTAGGTTCCTCTCATCTTATAACCTTGGGTTTATATTAACAAGTTACTTAGGTTTGAGACTCTAAGTAGTAATTTATAAGGATTTAGACTCCCTCTTAGTAAGTTCACTAGGTTTCTTAATACTTATGACTTTGGGTTTCTTAATATGAGTAACTTAGGTTCGGGATTCTAGGTAATTAATAAGTTGTGAAAAACCTAGGTTTCTTAGCTAGGTCAATAGTTAGGTTTTTCTTCCAAAAGGGTTTAATATTTTTAGGATTTTTTGTGATTTTCACATGATAAGTTCCTATGAGAGCATTTACAAGGTTTTAAGCAACATTTTGCATGCAAGAATGACATTCAAATGAAGGGAAAATGAGAAAAGATAGTGAAAACAATCAAAATAATGTACAAAGCTTTAATAGTAGAACATTATTTAAAACTAGAAAGAAGACATGAAAATAAATGGAAAACAAACTATATACCTTAAATACAAATGGGTTGCAAAGTTTACATGAAAAAATTGCTTTAAAAGCTTGAATAGTGTCACTAAAGATTCATAAGGGTGGTAGCTTGGTCAAATAACTTGAATGTTAGGTGGGAAATGAGGTAGATTTTCTTAATATTTATATTAACCAATGCATTAATGAAAATTATGAGACACGTGTGAGGGATCCATGCAAGCCCTTAGCCTTTTGTCAGGTTTTTTTGGACTACTTCACTTAATTTACCTTTTAAAGTTAAACAACTTCGCAATCCCAATTCAGTCTTGAATTATGAGTACTTCAAACTCATAAACCTTTATTACTTATAATTGTAACTTTGTGTAAATAAATTAACCTCAAAACCTTAGTTTGATCTTGGTTAGTGCTCTATGGGTTTATAGGACTACTTTACTTACCTATTGATGAAAAGTATAGTTATTTCTTAAATCTGGTTTAAACTAGGCAATGCAATTCAGGTTTGTAGGGAGGATTTTTTTTAATTTAATAAGTGAACTAACTTGGATAACTCGAGTTGTCTTAGAAATGAACCCAAACACTTAGCTTTTTTATTCATCTGAGAAAGATGGGTAAATGGGTTTTTTAGAGATGGCCTTTGGTAGACATTTTTAACCATCTAGATTAGTTTAAATCAAATGGAAAAGAAATCAAGCAAAAAAAAGATACAAAAGATTAATTCTTATTCAAGGGACTAATTTCAACAATAAAAATTAACTCACAAAAGATAAAAGGAAAAAATTTAATAGGGTATCCCAAAATTCTATGTAACATTTTAGGTGACACAAAGTGGCTCTAATTGGAAACATATTTATTTCTATCAAAAAGAAAGAAACAAGGATGAGATCCTAGTATCTATAGTTTTGAGTCTTATTTAATGGGTACATAGTCTTTGTAAAAACTCAATCATGAAAAACTACAAAAAATAAAAATAAATAAAGAAACAAAAACAACTAAACAAAAGAAAGACTGAAAACTTATTTATATACATATAGGTGTTACCCAACTAGTCAATTCTTATAGAGCTTCAAGTGCTACCCATTGAAAGGTAGTGGCAGTTCCATTCCGTCCTGATAAGCTAAGATGAAGCTATCTCTTCCAGTAATTTTCTTTATAGTGAAAGGCCCTTTCCATAGGGATTCAAACTTGTCATGCTTCCATTTTTATTTATTTTGCTTATCCCACAGAAGGACCAAGTCACCAAATTCAAACTATCTATCTTCAGACTTCTTATCAAATAACTTCTTCATTTTTATTTGGTGATCAGTCAGCTACTCAAAAAATTGAGTATGCACCTCTTGTAGTTCAATGAGAAACATAATCCTCTTATCAAGTAAATCTTGATAAGTTTCATTTTCAATAGCTTTAGATAATTGCAAAGTAGGAAATTCTATGGTGATTGGTATCTTAGCATATGTTCCATATAGCATCTGAAAAGGTGACATACCAATGGCTTTCTTTAGAGTAATTATATCAGCCCATCGTGCAACAAACAACTTCTTTTGGTAGGTACATTGATTATTATCCACCATCTTATGAATTATGGTCATCAAGTTTTTATTACTTGATTCAGCTTGACCATTCCCATGAGGATAGTGATTTCAAGTTTGAACTAGGTCTATTCCATATGAGTAATAGAAATTAGTTAGTTCCATTGAATAAAATTTGGTTTCATTATCTATTATTATCTTGTGTAGGACACCAAACCTTATTATGATATTATCTTTAATAAAGTCACGTACAACTTCATAAGTGGTATGCTTGATAGGAATGGATTTTACCCATTTACTAAAGTAATCACTTGTAGTTAAGAGATAGCAATGTCTGGTACTTGAATAAAGATTCAACATGCCAATAAAATACATGCCCCACTATTGGAATGGTTCATTGAATATGAATGGTTTTAATGGTAATGATGGAAACTTTACACATCCCACAATTTGTTGACATACTTGACACTTGACAACCCAATCAAAAGTATCTTGGAAAAGTGTAAGCTAAAAGTACATTTCTCATAAGATTTTTTGTGTTGTGACTTACATTAAAAAGTGGCCTCCACATGCATTATCATGGAACTACTCTAGTAGTCTCATTTGTTGGTCTTTGTCTACATAATAAAGGAAAACACAATCAATTCTTCTTTTATATAGAACATTATCCCAAAAGACATAATTTTTTAACTTCAGCTTAATGGTACACTTTTCCTTATGTGTAAGATCAATTGGACATTCTCCATAAGTTAAAAAGTAATCAATATTGTTATACCATTCATCAATAAGATCAACAAAAACCACCATAAGCAAATCTTCAATTGATTCAGTTTAGAGTGAAGGTGTCATTGTATTTGTGTCATCAAGTTTTCTCTTTGCCATCAATTGACACAAAATTATTCCTCTTACTAACTTCATTAGTTTGATATCGAGAGCAAACTCTTTCACCTTAGCTACCGAGGTGCCTCTTAGTAATCCCATCTATTGATGTGTTAAAATTGACTTGACTATAGTATCATGCACATAGACTTTAGTATATGAAGACAAAATGTTGTACCTAAAGACTTTTCATGCTTTGACTACAATAAAGGCATGTTTCTCCATGTGTGAATAATTTATTTTAGATATTTTCAATTTTTGACTCATGAAATCTATAGGAGATTCAATTCCTTCATCATTATTTTTTAGGAGTATAGCTAACATGGTGTACTCAGAATAATATTAATAATAATAATAAAGAATAAATTCCTTACTAAAATCTAGAGAAACTAGTACTAGAGCTTGAGCTATAGCTGCTTTAATCCTTTCAAATGCCAACTTTCCTTCAATGTTCCACTTGAAGTCTTGTTTATTTTTCATCATATTAGAGATGTGGTGAGTCAACTCAGTAAAGTTAGGAATGAATCAACTGAGGAAGTTGACTTTACCAAAGAAAGAATGTATGCCATTTTTGGAAGTAGGCAAAGATAAAATTTGTATGGATTTTACCCTTTTTGGGTCAATCTTAATTCCTTCCCTTGAGACAATGTGAATGAGAAGTTTCCCTTCAGTCATGGAAAATATTGATTTCTTGGGATTCAAAGAAATTCCATGTCTCCTATACTAGATGAGAACTTTCTCTCAGTCAGTCATATGATTACCTCTTTGCTTGGAGAATACTATCAAGTCATTAAGGTATACCACTATACTCTTATTCTTTATATGTGAAAATGATAGATATATTACTCACTAAAAAGTTTCTCTAACATTGATAAGCCCAAAAGGCATCTTTTGATAGGTAAACATCTCTGATGGCATTGTGAAATTTGTCTTGTATTGATCCTTATCCACCACTTTTATTTGATTATACCCTGAGAAACCATCTAACATGGACAACTCTAAACATGTAACTACTTTCAATATGTGATCCATAATAGGAAATGGGTAGTCATATTTTAGAGAAGCTTGATTTAGATTGTGGAAATCAACACATAGGTATATTTCTCCATTTTGCTTTCTAATTGAGACAAAGTTAGCTAGCCATTCTGAATGATGAATTATATATATGATCTTAGCATCAAGAAGCTTATATATTTTAGCATAGATAGTAATTGATATGGTTGGGTTATGGTAGCATAGTTTTTACTTGAAAGGCTTTGATTATGGTTGAAGTAGAATATAGTATTTCACCTCATCTAGTTGGAAGGTCTTTATAGGACCAAGCAAACACATCAATGTATCTTTTGATAATCTCAATGAATGCTTCTTTTTCTTCTTGAGAGTAGCATTTATCAGTGTTGACCATCTTAGGCTCTTCTTCACTACCCATATTAATCTATTGTACTTTTGGAGAAGAACTATCACTATACTCTTTCTTTTTATTTAGAAATTAATCATACTTATCAAATATTTATTCTAAAGAAACTAACCCTTTAGTGATTTTATTTACCTTTAATTGAATTATATCTTGACTATTAATAATCTTAGGTTTAGTGATACCTATTGTCATGTAGCATGGAAGTGAACTACTAACTTTAAATTATAATTCCTCA
Organism: Torreya grandis; assembly: GCA_037957365.1. Classification (NCBI taxonomy): domain Eukaryota; kingdom Viridiplantae; phylum Streptophyta; class Pinopsida; order Cupressales; family Taxaceae; genus Torreya; species Torreya grandis. The sequence goes on from JARHVA010003850.1 coordinate 927,562, forward strand.
AAGTTATCTTATTTCTCAAGAAATGTATCTACCTACTTGTCACCATTAAAAAACTTGCCATTGATTGACATTATTTAGAAATTTTGGATAGAAAACCATCTCTACTCTATGACCTTATCAAAAACATGTGGGTGGTTGATATGGTCTGTGTAGAGATGTAGTGAATATAAGATAATCAGCTCAAGATTTTTGATCATGAGGAATGGGGTTGATTGAGAAAGCTATAAAATTGAGTGTTGGACTCAAAACTCGATCATGGTAGTGCCTCAGCTTGTCTTTCTCCACTTGATATTGGCCATGAATTTGTCTTACTATTAACTCAACATCTCTCTGTGCTTTAATAAGTGTCACTCCCTTTTCCTTTGCTTGTTCAAGTCCTAAAAATAGTTCCTCATACTCTATTGTGTTGTTAGTATTTTCAAACATGTGTTTGTAAGAGTAAGGAAATACTTTACCATTAGGTGATATCAATACCACCCCAAAACCTAAATCAAGAAAAGTGTAGCTACCATCAAATTCTAACATCCATATTTTATCTTCTTTTCTACTTCCTATGATTCTTGTATCTCCTTACCTAATTCAATCTAATAGACTCCATGGTCTGATTCTTCAAAAAGAATCTATGTTCTTAGATTGTCAAACATATAAACTGTATAATTAGACTTCTTTTTAGGTTCAAGTTTATAATTTATTCCTTTGATTAGAATTTGATCACATGACCAATCCATCTTATCTTCTCCACCCAAACCTTTGTAGAAGTTTCCACTTAGAAATATTCCATAATAAATATGAATATCTACTACTAGAATAGTCATTTTGAGCCTTTTATCTGGTAAAACTACTAAGACAACTTGGGCATCTTTGATCTATCAAATCATAGGAAATTATCTCTCCATTGAGTAATATCTACCTATTATCTTTATCAAAGTGAGGCTGAGGGAATCTGATACTTTAGCTAGTATGACATTATCAAAAGCTTGAGAGTCGAGGATACCATTACTTAACTTAAAGCCATTAATTAAGAGAGAAACATAAAATGGCTCTATCCTTTTATGTGTGTATATAGACATGTGGAAAGAAGTTGAAACATTATTTCAAAGTGAGGCTTCTTTGGGGGTAGGCAACATACCTTCAAAGGCTTTGGTTTTATTGTTTGACCCTTTACTTTGAACATACTTGACTAGTCTATTCAACTAATCTAGATAAGACTTCAAGTATTTAGCTTCTAATATTTGAATTTTGGTTTTATTTATGTGATCAATTATGTCAAAAGAGGGGATGGATGTAGATAGAGCAAGATTAGCTTTAGAAGTATAAGTTACTAGCTTACGAGTTTGAGAAGAAGAAGCTACATACTTAACTTTTAGATCTAAAGAACAAGGTAGAGGACTACCTCTTTTAATAATGCTTACATATGATTGAGAGTCTCCTTTCTCTTATTATTTGGAAAGTTTTTCACTAGCTTGTTGAGTATGTGATCTTATAAACATTGAAAAAGAGTGACTATGATCTTCTTCAAATGCTTCCTCATAATCCCTCTCTAATTGATATTCAAGGTAGCCTATGTTAGATTCACCAACAAGATCTACAAAGTCATCTTCATCAACAAAACTTTGATGAGTATCATCAATCATCTAATCTTATTCATTTATCTCAACATGATTTTTGGGAGCATCTTCAATTTCCAATATTTGTATAGGACCAATAATGTGGTTCTTATTTTTATTATTAAAACTATGTCGAGAAGCATTCCTAGTAGAAACAACATGAGTACCTTGATAAATTTGCCTTTTAACTTATATCAAGTCATTAGACAACTTTTATAACAGGGGATCAATATTATATGATGTGTTTGAAGTTAGAGAATCACTGTTAGAATTTATTTTATTGATATTTCTAGCCATTATCAAGTCATCTTCAACCTATGTAGCAATATTTTGAGCTACTACTAAATTAGCTGGATGTGCTCTATGTAGTTGATAACTGACCTCTGGTAACTGGGCAATGATGAAGAAACACTTATAATTATCTCCAGTAGGTAGAGCAGCTTGTGGGATTTTATAGAGCAATCTATTAAATTTGGTAATGAAATCTTGCATGTGTTCATGTGGTTCTTTTTTGAGTTCAGTTAATTAGGTGAGTGATACATTGGATTCTTCTACATCTTTGAATCTCTTTTCAAACTATTCATGCATAGTGGCCCAACTAACTATAGTGCTAGGATCCAAATTGTAAAACCATTTTATAGTTAAGTCATGCAAGGTCTCAATGAAGAGTCTGACTAAGACATCCTCATCTTCAATAACAATTACTCCATATGATACAAAGAAAGAAACCAAGTGCTCATTTGGACTTTATTTTCCATCATCTATGAAATTCAAAAAATTATTTCTTGACACCTTTAGCAAATCATGAAGAGGAGTCAAAATCATAGGTATAATCACTGCCCCCAAGGGAAGGGAAGTGGTAGCACCATTATTTTGAGAATAAAGAATTAAGGTCTTGTAGGTTGAATTATTCCTAAAGAATTTTGTTGTATCTAATTCACAGAAGTTTGTGCTCATCTAACAGGTGATAGGCTGGATCTTCTTATTCTATCTTGGATGAGAAAGCTAAAATTAAAATGTTATTGCATTCAAAGAAGTCATTGTTTTAGCCTTAAGCTCTCTTTGCTTTGGTGAAACGTCATTTTTTCCAGATTGAAGCATAAAAATTCTTCTAAATATTTACTCAAGTAATTTGGATTATAAGTAAAGACTTAGGTGGCAGTTACTTAACATGCAGGAGTTCAAGAAAGATAGCGTAAAACAAAAAGTTTCTTCCAAACATACAGTAATTAAAGAAAAGTGATGCATGTATTTTAACAATTTGAGTTAACTTTAAAAAGAATGTGTTTCACTTATAGGTGCATAACTACTCGGTATGCAACATTTTTAAATAGTAGTTTGGAGAATTATGAGTTAATCCGTGCCTATCTCACCCTTACATGAGTAATCTAAATTTTATTTTTGGGAGTTAAGTTCATAGTTTCCTCACTAGAGTCACCAAAAACTATTGTCTATATATTTTTTAGGTGATCAAAATTACTTAGACAGTCATGGGATTAAATCCCCTTTATTTAATGGTGAAGATCCCATATGCTTAGGTCTATTTACTTCTAATTATTCACATCTCTCATTTATTCATAGATTATACAAATTATTTCCATTTAATCATAGAGTTCATGAACCATAACAAATTTATTTTGTAGTAAGTAGCTATTTCAAATAATGCATAAATAAATTTTAGGAAATAGAGAATGAAAAGACTAGGATATGTGAGAAGAAAGAAGTTGTACTTCATAATAAGTAGTTTTATAGGGATTATTGAAAATGTACTAGTAAATAAACATTAAAGAGATGACAATCCTTTCAAAAAATTATTAAGAAAGGTTGGAATTCATATTCAAATTTAAATATAAAACAAAGTTTACCTTTTTAATCTTCACAAATACACCAAATGGTCTCCTTAGACACAAAGTTCCATATAAATCAACTTCCTTCTTATTCACTTTGAACTAATTTCATATAAAAGAAAAAATCTAAAATCTAAACACAAAGTTTTAGATTAATTAAAATCTCTTGCTTCAGTTACAATTGCTTTTCAAAAATTACCATCCTTTAAGGATGCAGGTTTGTATTTATATTTATATAATTTCAGAAGTCAAAATCAAATAGGAGATAACTCTTTGAATTTCTATGTGCTACGCTAAAAATTGGAAGCCATTGAGAAGAATCCTCTTATAATTTCTCCTTTGTAGAATGTAATGGCCGATGACATGTAGCACTTGTCAGTTTTACTATTTGAATAAAAAATAACCCCTTTGCATGCAATGCAAAGCTTGCTTAATTAATTTATTTTTATAAAATGACTTCAAGTAATGGCATTTAACCAAGTTACTTGAGTCTTACATTTTAAAAATTAATATACCTTGAGAATAAAATTCAATAAATGACTTTACTTAAAGTAATTACTTATAAAAAAAATTACTTTAAACATATTAATGGAAGAAAATAGAGGAAAAAGGAAGAAGATAGAAGAAGTTGTCAAGAAGAGGAGAAAAAACATTCACATCATGTCATGAAATTCAGATTTGAATTTTTCTATGTATTTGATATGCTAAGACATCATGAAATGTATTGATGCATCATCTAATTTGGTAAGTGATTTCCTTTTAGTTTCATATCTTAGCATTTCTCTTTCCAGCTTCCTGCAATAAACTTTCACCCTCTCAAGTCTTGGTTCAAGCCTCTTGATTTCTTGTTGATTCTTGATTAACTCCTTTATATTTTTTTTTTGTGAAAGGAGTTGTGACCTTATCAATCAATTAATTAAATTATTGATGGAATTATTCAGGGGTTCTTGGATTTTTTTTAGACCAAATGTTAGTGAGACCAAAGATGCAATCTTCTAGATCCATTTTATTATTATGAGCATCTTATTCTAAATTATTCATCTCTTTAAGTATGGCCCCAAGAATACACATGTGAAAATATAAGAGGTACTCTTCTTATTTTTTTTCTTTACTAACCTTTCAGGAATAATCTATTCTTTGATTAAAACTTTCTTACTAAAAGTGTTTTTTCTTATAAGACATTCTTGCTGCAACTTAGAAATTCCATTTTCATTTTCTATTTCCTTCATCACTACCTTTATTTGTGATAATTTATTTTCAATATCAGATTGAGTACCTGAGACCTCAAGAAGGTATTTATAAGTATTTTACAATGTCTTCTGTATCTATTCCTCAATAGCTTTAGCCTTATCTCTAGTTTCCTCTACCTCAGTTATTATTTGTTGACCAATCGAATCACTTAAAAGAATTGACTATTGAGGAGTGGATCTTGAAAGTTTGGTAGTTATTTCACATAACTTTGCAATTTATTCCTTAAATTTGGATTTGTTAGCTTTATCTTCATCAGGCTTCTATAATAAATTATTGATCAAGGTCTAAGTATCTTACTTCAAACCTTCTGTGGTAATTTCTCCAAGGGGTATTTTTTTGACTTTTAAGTCTTGTTTAGTGACTTCATCTTTACCTTTAACCTAAGGAGGAAATGATAAAACTAAAAAATTATGCCCTAAAGGTTCAATTATTAGCTTGGAATTTAATTTAGTGCTCTTGGGCTTCTTTCCTTTTTGATCATGACTCTTTAACAACTGAAAATCAATCTCCTCAAAATTTATTACTTTTCTAGTCTCAAGGACTATTTGCAATGCTAACTAGGATGAGAAGTTTGTACTTGTTAGAGTAACCAAATATATAACCATTTTTTGCTAATTTCTTCTTACTACTAAGTCTTAGGAAGGAGCTTCTTGTACATCTGAAATACCTTGTACTACATTGTGAACTACTTACTTATCCTGCTCTTTGTCTGCCTTCTTCTCAGCTTCTTTCTCTTTCTCTTTCTCTAATTCCTTCTCAGATTCTTTATCTTTATATTTATCCTTATCCTTCTCCTCCTCTTTCTCCTCCTCCTTTTCTACCTTTTCCTTTATTTCTTTCTTGGGTTTGATAATTTCCTTTTGGTTTTCTTGTGATACCTCCTGAGATGAAGTCACCTTTTTAGTAATTACCTATTTTGGCTCCTTCTAAATGGTTGGTTGATCATTTCAAGGGGTGGAGGTGGAGGATTTGGTGGGGAAGATGAAGGAAGAGGAGGAGGAGGAGGAACAATAGTCTTATTTTCAATGGGATTATTAGGAGGCTTGATACTATGAGATTTTGGAGGTGGCATGAGTATTGATGGATCTATGGTAGGTGCAATAAAAGTAGAAATGATGGGTGGAGAAGTATATATGGAAGTAAACAAAGAGGGTATGGTGATATATCTCTAAATTAGTTATTTATATTTCACCATAGAGTATATTTCATCAAAATTCTTCTTTACCTTCAATTTATTATTAGGCACTTAACTACTTTCTTCTTGAATTAGCTTCCTCTTCTGACTTATCTGAGTAGTTTCAATCATTAATTACTTTATGTAATACCCCTTATTGAGGATCCATGTGGAAGTCATGGAAAAGACTATATAATTTCTATCAGCAATAGTTTTAACTTGATATTTACCAAAAATAATCTCTAGAAGTGGAGTGTTATCCCTTCATGATGTATGGTAGGCATAACTAGTTACAATTCCATCATCCTCCATATCCTCTAGAATTGTTACCAAATCAAAAAAGTGAAGCTCATAAACCAATAAATATTCTATTATCTCTTCTTATTAAATCAAACTCATCCCTACATTCAATCCTAAAGCCTTCAAGTGAAATAATATGCATATACTCAAGAGAAATTATATTATGAGCTACACCTCTATAATTAAAATTTTCAATAGCTTCAAAATGGGTCTAATTGTAGTTGTGATACATCTCCTTTGACACATTCTTTGATTTATAAATGTCGAGACAATGATATTGACCAATAAAAATAGGAAAATTAATAGAGGGATGGTGAACCTTTGACTATAAATCATGCAACTCAAGTAGTTACCTACACGACTCCATAAGGATCCATTTATCACTAGGATACATTAACAATTTGATAGGTATGCCTAAAAAATTTCCATCTCTGATGTATGTAAAATTGAGAAATTAAATAAAGAGGCATCCAAAACATTAAACTACTTCCCATGCTACATTTGCAACTCTCTTTTGTTTCAAAGTAGTATTCAACTTATAAATGATTTCATAAAATAACCCATCATTTATCCTCTTATAATGTTTGAAGTATTCATAAAGAACCAATTTTGGGTAATATTCATATATATGTTCTTTTTTTAGTCAATCTAGAAAAAGATCCACTTGATGCTACTGCATATACTAAGTATGAAGTTATTTTGAAGTCAAAAGTCACTAACACTTGACTCAGTTGGTGTTCAATGTTATCACTTATTAATATTGACCATTAAATCATTACAAAACTCATGTTGAAATTAATGGCCCTAATGTATGCATACATCCAAGTTGAAAAAACACTTAACATTCTTCTCTCCATTTATTTTTCATAATAACTAGGTGATATCATCAACTTCCTAGATAAAGTTAGACCTAACTATCTATTTTGGGAACCTTGAGGACTAATTAACTTTCTTTAGATAGTTAATTTTCATTACTTTTATACATTCTTAAGTCTATCTTTCCTAGAGACTCTTGGATTTCTCCAATGATAAATCTATTACTTTATATTTTTTTGGGATCTTTAAATAGTAGTCAAAGTATTGAACATCAAGCTTGATTATTACATTGCCTAAAGTGTCCTTCACTATTCTATTGAGAGAGTCATATTAATTGGCACACTTTAGGACAAACTCTGGTAGTTGTGTAAAACTTGGGAAAGCTTTAACTTGTAGGATTCTACTATTAGTTATTGATCACATGAGTGGAGTCTTGATGATAGCTTTGGATCTCTGTAATTACTTGATTATGGACACATGCCCCATATCTATGTCACTAATTTATAACACTTTAGATACAAAAATGGACTCAATTTGGTACCCTTTGTACTCATACTTCATCTTTGGTTCCTGAGATTTCACAACTTTATTTTTTTTCCTTACTCTTCCTACTTAGCCCAGGGATTTATTCAAGTGCTAACTCAGGAACTTATTCAATGAGGGTTTTCTATTATTCTAATATAACTAGTTATTCCTCTAATCCTTGTGATACTAACATTTTTTTACTAACAATAGATGGATTTGATAAGTGTTATTGAGAGTTCAATGATTTCTCCTATGAGTTTTAAAAAGGTTAAATAAATGAGTCAAGTTGTTATCTCAAAAAATACTCCTAAGAAAGCTTTAGATTTAAAGAAGTAGAGAGCCTTGAAAACTCTGAATGAATCGTAGTAAGTAATAGGGTATCACAACTCTAGGTTGGTTTAGAAAATTTGAAAGTCTTAATTATTCAATAATTTGATCAAGTAACAAGTAATAGACATGGATAACTTCAGGTTCCTCTCAGATTATAACTTCAAGTTTATATTAGCAAGTTACTTGGGTTTGAGACTTTGAGTAAGTAGTAATTTATGAGGACTCATGGCCCCTCTTAGGTAGTTCATTAGGTTTTTTAAGACTTATGATGTTGTGTTTCTTAATACAAGTAACTCAAGTTTGAAATTCTAGGTAAGTAACAAGTTGTGGAAAACCTAGGTTTCTTATCTAGGTTGACAGCTAGGTTTTTCTTGCAAAAGGGTTCAATATTTTTAGGATTTTGTGTGATTTTCACATGATAAGTTCCTATGATAATGTTAAAAAGGTTTTAAGCAACATTTTTCATGCAAGAATGACATTCAAATGCAAGACAAATGAGAAAAAATAGTGAAAAAATCAAAATGATGCAAAAATATTTAATAGTAGAAGAATATGATTTATAACCATAAAAAAGACATGAAAATAAAGGGGAAAAAAATTACATAGCTCAACTAGAAATTGATTACAAACTTTAAGTGCAAAAATTTCTCTAGAAGCTCGAATAGTGTCGCTCAAGATTCACAAGGGTGGTAGCTTGGTCAAATAACTTGAATGCTAGGTGGGAAATGAGGTAGATTTTATTAATATTTATATTTACCAATGCATTAATGATAAGTAGGAGACACATGTGAGGGATCCATGTAAGCCCTTATATTTTTTTGTGGTTTCTTAGACTATTTCACTTAATTTAACTTTGGAAGTTAAGCAACTTCATAATCCCAATTTAGTCTTGACTTGTGAGTACTTCATGCTCATAAACCTTCATTAATTCTACTTGTAAATTTGTGTAAGTAACCTTGAAACCTTAGTTTGATCTATATTATTTATCTATGGGTTTATAGGACTAATTTACTTACCTTTTGATGAGAAGGAAAGTTATTTCTTAAATCTGGTTTGAACTAGGTAGTTTAACTTGGGTTCGCAGGGTTGACTTACTTTTTCTTTAATAAGTGAAGTAACCTAGAAAACCTGAGTTGGCTTGGAAATAGACCCAAACAATTATATTTTTATTCCTCTAGGAAATATGGGTAAATGGGTTTTTCAAATATGGCCTTAGGTAGACATTTTTAACCTTCTAGAGCATTTTAAAGTAAATGGAAAAGAAAGCAAGCAAAAAAAAAGCTACAAAAGACTAAGTCTTATTCAGGGGACTAGTTTCAATAAGAAAAACTGACTCACAAAAGATAAAATTCAATTATTTAATAGGGGTATCCTAAAATTATATGTGTAAAATTTTGAGTGACACCAGGGTCTCTAAGAGAGAGTGATATAATCCCTAGTCCTAGTATTTTTCTCAAGTGTTATTGAAGGATCAGTTAGAGTGGATAAAAACATGTTAGTGCATCACCCCCCTTAGCTTAGATTTTTCTTCAAGAATCATATTCTATATCTTTTCATCACCAAGTTAGTATTTTTAGGAATTTACCTATAATTGATGCACTAGGGGGTTTATCCCCATAACTAGAGGTTCACCTCATCAACTAGACAACCCACTAGAGGTGATCTTATTGTATCAGCTTAATGAAGTAAGTTTGAAATGCCACTACCTCAAAGGTAAAATATAGATTTATAAAAATAATATTTGGAGTTGTAGAGGGAAGTAGGGGATTGGGGAGACATTATAATTTCCCTCCTTATTTAGGGATTAGACTCCATATGGTTACTATACTCTCTCTCTTATAAATCTGTTTGTTCTCCTATAAGAGAGGGAGGTTGGTCTTTCCCTTCTACATCTTGTGGGTGAGTTTGAGGCCACTAATGGATTCGTGTTTTTTATTTTTATTCTTCTATTTATTTATCTTCTTCTTCAATAATCTTAAGATTTTACTAAATCTCCTGATCAAATATCATAGACATTTGTCTATCTTTCATCCTTTTCCACACCTTAGTATCATCTGATATATTCATAAAAACAACATCATGATCATATTTTTGGTGACCATATGAAATGTTCACCTTCTTATTTTCTTTGAGGTGTTTGAGATATGTCATAATTTCTTCATGAGGTCCTATTCCTTGAATTGGGCCACCTTCAAACTATAGTGGGATCTAACTTTCCCAACCTTATTAAAATGTGGCCTAACTAGAAATTTAAGTTCTCCATTACTCATAAGATTTTTATAATAATAGGCTTGATGCTTAAGGCCAAGTTATTCATCAATGTTATTTTAGAGTTGAAAATCTACCTCATGTTCTATAATTTTTTTTGGGATGTGGCTTGGTAGAAACATAAGAGCTGCCCTTGTCCCTTCAATTCTAATGATTATGTATTTGGGGTAATACCAATAATCCCCCATTCTACCAATGCTTATTTTTAGGTATTCAGATAGACTAGGCATCTATGTGTTGTGGATCACATAATATACTTGAGGATATATTTCCTCACATATCCTTTGAATTTCATTTTTCAATCTATATATAAACATGAAAGAGTAATTTTCATAGATTATATCACCCAAATATTATGTTGATTTTTACCATAGGTCCCCATATGTCCTATGAACTATGCCTAATACTACATCTAGTAGGTATGATATCAAACAATAATTTCCATTAGCTAGCCTTTGTTCGGTATAGAAAATTTGTGCCTTTAATATAGAACTTATGACTTCCCCCATGGAAACTAACTTGTCTAAGTTAAAATAATGTCCAACAAAGGGACCTATTCAATTGTATGCTTTCAAAAAAATATAATTTATTTAAGAGGGCCATAGATATCATAATCTTAGGTTTGAATTAGATAATGGCTCCATCAGGATTCAATCTCTAGCCCTTAACCAATCATTGTTTTAGTTTTCCATCTATTGTGATGTGCTTAATCCAAACATTGGTTGAAACTTGGTTATAGGTAGTCTCAATCCATTGAATTTTGAGGTACCTTTTAAAATAATTATCAAAAATAACCATAACTACAATTTTTATTTTCCTAAGGTGAAAACAATCCCTAGAAAATGTTCCATTGAAAAATAAACCTATAAGTAGGTCTATGCAAGGCATTAACTCTGGTTTGTCATTTCTAGATCGATACCTTGTCTTTATGGGATACAAGTCATTGATATATTATTTCTCATTTAGATAAAACTATTCTTATGCAGAGTAGGGTGCCATAGACTCTACATCATTCTAGATAACTGAATAGTGGAAGAACTTAAATTCGAGGGCACTTGTATTAAACACTATGTCCATGTATTATGTGCTTCTAACATAAGAGTATGTTGAGGGAGATTGAACACACACTTAATTTGAATAGTAATTGATTATGTCAATTTGGACTATGTAATTCTTCTAAAAATCATCTAGTGTTTTCTTTCAAGTTCACTAAAAAAATCTAAGGCTCTTTAGACACTTAAAGGATCAAGAATAAAAAGATTGATTGATGGTTAAATGACTATCCTTTACTTATATTTAACATATATTACCCTATATTCTATCATAAATGTATTCATGTGCATCAATGCAAATAATAACATGCTGATTTTGTTACCATTTTAATTTGAATGTGCTAGTCAGCTTTAACTAGTTTATTTGTTTTCCAAGTGGAAACTATTCAATAACTTTATGTGTCTAGTCATCATGTTCTTGACATTTGTCAAATTTTTTCTTACCCATTTATTTGCCCTATTGTTTAACTCATTAGTAAATACTTTATTCTAGATTCTCCTAGATTGTGATACTTTTATAATTTTATATTACTCAAGCATTTATATTTTCATATTTAATCTATATACTCTTGGGCCACAAGCTAATGTAGCTATACCATGTGGAGTAACCTCAATCATGTGAGGATTTAGAGGCATGAGAGAAAGGGAGATTAAATCTTTTAAAATATGTACATCTATGTAAATTTTCCATGAAATATAATTTCAATGTGTGGCATGATCTTAGGGCCTCATAAGCATGGATACTTAGAGCCACAAGACCATTAAATGATCAACTTTACTTTAATCCCTCCATAGTTCTAGGTAAACAAAAATGTGTCAGGTGTCAAATTATTAGTACTTGAAGATCAAAACCATTAGAATGTAAGAAATCAAAACCATTAGACTATGTTAATTCTTCTATGGTTTTGGGTAAACAAAAAAGTGTCTCATGGCATGCTCTTAGAACTTAGAAGCTCAAGACCATTAGACTCTGGGAACTTGGAACCATTAGGATATGTTAATCCTTTCATGATTCTAGACAAAAAATGTGCCATTTGGTGTGATCTCAATGCTTGAAGATCTAAATCACTTAGAATTTTATTTGAAGCATGAAAGGTTTTGTGTAGTGTGGTAACACCATCTATCCATGTCTCAAAACTTGGGGACCTCAAAGACTTAGGAACTTTTCATGAAAGCTGAAGTCTTTGAGTAACGTAGTGATACCACTTGTCTTGATTTTGTGTAATAAGGGTGGGGACCAATTATGAATTATTATAATGTCTTTGCCAATAACCCTAGAGTATTTGAAATAAAACATGAATACTAGGATGAAAACATTAGTTTTATTAGTCCATAAATCAAAGTGACAAATTTTCAAATGGAAATATGAAAACAAAAGGTTATAAATGACTCAAAATATCCTTTCATGCTTTGATTTTCATAATTCAAACTCTTGTAACTTTAGAATTCTAAAGACAACCTTATAATTTTTCATGAATAAATTCATATCATGGATTCCTAAGGTTTTGATGACTCTAAATAAAGATGTTCAAAAATAAAGGGTCCCCATTTAATTTTTAAGAAAAAATTGGCTGTGTGTTAGGGCACAACACTTCAATGACATATATTTCACATATACATGCTCCTCAGTAGCATCACTAGTTTATTACACAAGGTTCACAATGGGGAGATATACATGAGCATAATTTAGATTTGATAATAGGTTAGTATGTTCCTATTCCAAAAATATAAACAAAAAAAAAATTCAAAACTACAAAAATATTTTCATCATCTACACATTCTATTAGCTCTTGGGAATCTATGTGTTATTTCCATGTTGATGGATAACATATCAATTACTTCTACATACACGTGTTTTATGTTTCTATTTGAGTGTTATAAAATCATACATAGATACATGATCAGCACACTTTTGGATGTTGGGCTTTCCCTCTACTCACATCACTAGGATGTTGGGGGCATCCACATATACGATCATGATAAATGAAGGTTATACAATTATGTGGTCACTATTATCATTTTTGAGCTAATACATACTTACACATGCTTGTCTCCTTACTTATATCATTCACAGTATACTTTATATGATATGTACTTGACATTTTTTGATAACACATTTTATCCATGGGCTACTATGATATGTTTGTGTTGGTTTATTATGTTTTCATTTATGCACTTATTTGAGTGTTTTTCTTGCTATTTTATTACTTTTAGAGAATTTGAATATGCTCTATTGTTTACACCCCAAATACCTTTATTTACCTATTTAACATTTAAATATGTCATTGCTTGTTATATGGACATTTTAATATGTCATTTTTACTTTTGTGAACATTTGACTAAGCCATCTCCTTTTGATTATGTGACATTTGAACATGCCCCTTGTTTTCAATCTCATTGAACCATTATATTTTTATTTGTTTTTGAGTGCCCTTACATTTGTGATTTATTTCTTATTGCACTTGTACTATTACTATCTATATGTTGCCATGATCTTTATCATGCATCTTAAGCTTTGATGTGATCACATTTTATGCACTTCAATGATACATGTACCTGAACATGTTATCCTATATGCTATAGGATTCATTCATAGCTGTTTGGTTATCTTATACTTCTCAATTAAGATAAAAAATAATTTATATCTCCCCTCAACTCAAAAGGAGGGGGCATATCAGTGGGGAACGTCATATACACATGAATTTCACACATTCATAATTTGTAATTTAGCATGAGTATGTCATATAGACATGACTTTCACACATTCAAAGTTTTTAGATTCAGTGGGGGCATGTTTTAGAAACATGTTATTCACACTTACTCAGTATGTAATATACCCATATTATAGTGGGGACATGTTTTGGAAACATGTCCTCCACATTGGCACTTATATTAATTTTTAGATTTATCCATATACAATGGGGGAATGTTTTATAAACATGTTATCCACACTTATGCCAGATCTAGTTTCATGTTATATTGGGGAAATATTTTGAAAGCCTTTTATCCACACTCACACAATTATCATATTTCTTAGATTCATAATTATATGATTTAATTACACATTTATCGCAGAATTATATACATAGGTACCATTGTTACACAGAGTTTTAGCATGAGGCATATAAAAGGTGAAGATGCTACACAATGTGTGCCTATTTTTTTAAAATAAAATTAGTTTTAGATTCAAAACACTTTAAGGATTGTCACCACCCACTAGGTTGGAATTTTGTGGACTATATTGAGATAATCTAATACATTAGTTGATTCAATTTTTGGTATGGTTTTGATTATTAAATCACTTAATATTTTCAATTTTGTATATTTTAATTGATTATATCATCTAGCCTCATCATTTTGATAGTGAAACTTGACTTGGTTTATTCCCACTCAGTGGATTATAAGTATGATTGAGTTACATGGTTGAGCTAGTCTCAACTGCCAGGTAGCAATCCACCTTTTATCTAAGGTTGAAGGCATGGGCCCTCATATCTCTTTATCTCTCTATTTACTTATATATATGAACTTTACAAATTTATATTTATCCTAATCTCAATTTTAGTTATTTGTAATGATACATCTATCAAATGAAATTGCCAAAAGGCAAGATGGTTGCATTGATACATAGGTTACTCCTAAAATCTAATCTCTTTAAATTTAAATCATTTTAATTTAATATTACATACAATGGTTATATATTGTAAAATTCTCTTAGTTTCAGGTCAGTCACTAACAAAGCACTAAGGTTGGACTCAAATAAAGACAAGGTGTGTTATACACATCTATGTATGCTTTCCTTTCATTTAAACTAGAAATTTCATCATTAAATTAAAATGGGGAAAATATATATGATATTTATGAATTATATATCACCTTATTCTTGTACACTTGGTAAACTTAGACCTTGGTTGTTCGTCTTAGTTCTAGACCTTTCCTACTTTTGTAAGTCTTGCATCTACTCTCTCTTGTGCCCCTTGGTCTATCTATTAGTCTAATTAGTATTATGTTCATGACATAGACCTTTTATCTTAACTAGAATGCTTAAAACCTACTTATATTGTAATTATAAATTTTTTGATCTTGTACCTATTTTCTTTTTCCTTTGACACTTTCATCCCAAATAGACATCTATGTCGACATAGGTGTCATGTCTCAACATAAGTGTCTAGTGCCCTAAAGTCATCTAAATTTTAAATTAAACATATAATAATGGTCAACCTAAGTGTTATTATGTGATATATTCTCCAAGATAATTGGTATAAATATAAGATAAACCTTCATTCATACCTCACCTAGCACAAACCAAGGCAATTTAGAAAAAACACTCTATCAAGCATTCAAGTGAACAAAATCTAACCTAGTTTATCTTATTTCCATATGCATCATAGGGAAAAAACATATATGGTTATGATTTAATAAAGGATCATCCCAAGAGATATATTTTACAAGTTATAAGCTAAGTCATTATTTTACTTACTTATCACACATTACATGATTCACATAAAATCCAACATGTACGGGATAACTACATAAGTTTAAGACCCTCATTAGATTATTGGTTATGTAGGTAATGCTAAATATTATAGGTTTATTTTGGGTAACTTGACATTGTGTGAACACTAACCCATTTTTCCCATAACCACCATGAGCATGAAGAACTAGGGTTTTGATCATTTGATAAGGAGTGACAATCCATGACCTAGATCTAAATGCATTAGAGAGAAGGTGATGATGAACCCAAAAGCATCTAGGTGGTCACATCCTATTTAAATAGTTATTTATTATTATAAACTGACATCTAATCTATAATATAACATCAACACAACCATCCCAAGCTGATGCAAGTGTCCATGGATATAGAGGCACTTACTCCAAAATTTGGTGACTATTCTAAAACATTCTTATAGTTTATTTTCTACTTATTCTAGATCCAGATCTATGTTAGAATCATAACTAACTATCTTGTTTTTATTTTCATTGTAATATTTAACATAGTTTTACTTTCTATTTTTATCATATATTAGTATAATAATATTGGGGTTATTTTCTCTACTTAAGGATAACTTTCCTTAGGCACGAATCAAAGTGACTAAAGACCCAATATTATAGCATAATGGTATTTCATTCAAGAATGAGTTATCACATGCTCCCTTGAATCCTATAGTGAGGGACCAATTCCCATTAGTTGTGTCATGCAATGGTTTATTAATAGATAAGGGTGCTTGAAAACATACACATTACTAAATGATTAACTAGAAAAAGAAATAAATAGTAACTATGAACCTAAACTCAATTAATTAAACAATAACAGAGAAGATAACCAACATCATTGTCTCTATAGTCAAAACAACAACATTTAAGTAACACAAGTTCCATTCATAATATTGATAAGTGATTTAAAGATTACATAATTTAAGCATATAGTGAAACTCAATCATATAACTCCCAATATTATATAGTTGAGTACAATAACAATAATATCACAACAATATCCTCAATCACATCAATAACTATCTTAAAATTTTCTATCCAAGTGTATTTATACTTATTTTTCCTTGACCAAGTAGTTACAATCATAGATATACTCATAGTGACTCACAAATGATCATCAACACACTTAATTCATGATGTCCAATTACATTAATTTCTTAAGGACTCAATCCATTGTGCTCCTATATTCTCTCTTTCATGTTGGATCCTTGTAACTGAGTGCCTATATTCATGTAGGTTGATGCTAGATTTATTCTTGACTTATTTTCTTTCATCCTTATGAATCAATCCCTAACTATCTCCTACTTCTCACATGATCCCTAAGTATTGTGCTAAGTTTTGAGTCCTTCATTATTGGGTTATCCATTTATTGTACACATTTATTCTAATTTGGTCCTCCTATGTCATGGTAATCCATGCAATGACTCTTTTTCATTATGCTTCTTCATGTTAGTTATTCTTAAAAGGTCTTAGCCAAAATTTGGGGTCCAACATCACCCCACACTATTCCATTAGTCCATCTTAGACTAAGCATTAGTCTTAAGTTCCACCAAAAAAATTGGGCCAACTTACACAATCTAATTATTGAGACCTTCATAATGTGACAAGGTGTTCAATAGCTTAGTCATTATTTCTTCAATTACCACTTTTAACTTCTTGGTCTCCTTGGGTTGGTCGAGACACTCACTTACTCTATTTACCAAACATTCAAAAGATGTGGAAGCATCCTTATGAATTCCTTCAAATGTAGTGACCTCATCAAACACTTATCCTTAGAGGGCCACTAAGTTTGAATTTATTTCTTTTCTATGAACACTTATTATTTCCTCCATGTCCACCACATATTTAAATGCTTTGGTTCACTCCAAATGATATTTTATTTATAAGGATTTATCAGCCAATTATTGTCACTAAAGCTCTTCCACCTAAATTTGAGCTTCTAAAATCTTGTTGGGTCACACCAACTTCTCAAATATCTCATATAAAATGGGAATAGTATTGCCAAATCTATGCAAGACACTTTTTCACATCTCCTCAACTTCTGTAAACTACTATGTTACCTAAGTTTATTCATCTTAGGTGACAAACTATTATTTACATCATTTAACAAAAAACTACACCAAGGTCTCAAGCTTATCTATTCCCTCACTAGATAGGGGTAGTCCATTAATGAGTGTTGGTTATTGGCTCAAAATTTCCTTATATATGTTCAATGTTTTTTCTTTGGTAGTTATTTCTACTTATAACTGAAACTTAATCTTAGCTAGTTATTCTTATAGCTTCATCTTAACTATGACCTCATTCTTATACATCACCACCATCTCGATGTGTTTCTTTTGGGCCTACTATACATCAGACTTTGTGAATAAATTTTTCCTTGTAACCTCAAGTGTCAATTTTAAGAGTGTTACACTAGATTATATAGGGGTAAAATGTCATAGATCTACCTAAATGCTATCAAGAAGTGCCACTACTTCTAGATTTAGTACAAGGCTATAAGAAGGAATCTAAAAACATATCTTATTAGGTTAATCAGATGCATCCTCTCATGTAAAATGAGAATACATATATAGAAGATTTTCAAGTACTCCCTTATGGTATTGGGTGTGGAGGGTTATGGTTGCATCAATATTTTATATTCTTAGAATGGAATCATCAAATAGATCCTTCCCCTTTAACGGATCTCACTCAAGTATCTCAACATTTATGTCTTATTTTGGGTAAGTATCCCCAATGTCAAGTCCACTCATTCCAAAAACCATTTTAGAACCATCCCTCTCTTCACCAAGTATATCTTCAACTTCTATTTGTGCCTCTTTAAGGTTTGTCTCTTCAAACTATGTAGATGAAGGTGTCTTCTCAGAGTCAAGATTGACTTTATCCTTTGATGTAACATCTCTTCTTGGTATCCCTTCTAGAATATCTACCTTCTCTTCCATGTCACCATCCTTAACCACCTCCATCTCCTATTGCAAGGCAATAATTAGTGTTGCTAGCTCTAGGCCTTCAGTTTGACTAGCTGGTGGATCTTTCTTTAGGGGTACCTAGATAGTCTTTTGCCTTTTAGATGGTTTTAGATGAGTTCTTTTACTAATATCATGCCTTGAGCACTTTTGCTTCTTTTCTCACCTTAGTTCTATAGGGAGTCTCTCTCTTTTGTGCTTCACGCTCCTTGAATATTTATTCTTGGTTTTTAACATATAAAATAAAGAATGAATTGAATTACCCAACAAAGTTTGATGAAATTTAATGTCAATTCCATCTGACTCCATCTTTTCCCTATATGTTTTCTTCTTAGATATACATATAATTGGTAGATAGTGTGAGTCTCTAAATTAATCTATTATGTAAAAATATTTAGTACATGTGCATCATATATATAGTTATTAAAGTTAATGAAGTATCACACCATGAACATGTGTGGTAGCTTAAGACATGTAGATAATTCCCTAGAGGGAGCTGTCTAAATGCACCTAAGGGAGAAATTTTGATTAAAAACAAAATTTTCCTAGTCTTTAGCTTATGTAGGTAAGTCCTTTAGAAAATGACACTTATTCCCAAAGGCTTCCTTCATCCCATATTACCATCCCTTCATTCTAACTTTATGGGATGGAGTGATTGGTCCAGGGTAGGTAAATTCTTTATACCACTTTATAGGGTATTTATTCTCAAGTGGGTATGCCCATTTTAGCTCTCTAAAGGTGTAGTTGGGTACACCAATCTCATCAAACACCATCAAAAATAGAAACACATGACATGAAAACATTTGGTTGGGTAGATGGTGGGCATTTTATGCATCCTATATGATTTTGACAACATAGTACTATGTCTAGATATACTTTAACTACTCAGTGACCTATTGCATAACATAAAGGTGTGCCATATCCAACTCTTTCCATCTATCTCTACCTCCAACCTTGGTTATTCTAATATGTGTGATCACTATGAGGGTGGGATCTTGAAGACTCATGATGTTCATGGCATGGCCTTGTTTTTAGTATTCAAGTACCACAATAGTCTTCTTTATCTCATCTTGGTCTTCCAAATCATAGGCAAGGTTTATGCCTGAGAATTGCAACCCTATGAATTTACTAATTAATTTTTACATAATTCTCATATGATTCCCAAAAAACAATATATAATCCTCATGCACTTGTGAGATCAAAACTTCACTACTTTGACTAGATTTCCAAAGTAAGGGAGATTGAGAATTTGGAAGAGGATAACATCATTCAAAGAATTAAAAATATTCAAGTCATACACCAAATTGATACTAGTGTTATAGTGGTATACCCTATAGTCTTATTTTATCTCTACTTCATTTTGAGGTTGGATGTGGTTGTAATAAAAAACATTACAAGTCAATACATTAGACACCTAGTTTTATGTGCATAGTAATGCCTTTGGCTAATGCATCTCTTAAATCATCAATGGTGGTAGAGGGGTATGTAGAGTAAATTTTTACTCTATGTTACATTCAAGTTTTTAGTCGAGCACTTTATTTTTAGTTCCAGTATACCTTGGTCATAGTAGCAAATTTAGAGCAGAATGTGGGTTCATTTTCCATATAAGCATCAAAGTGCAGCGGAGGCCACCAAGTGTCCCTATCCATGCATGGGTCTTCTTTCTCCACTTTTGTTTCTTTCATTTCATTTTGCCTAAATGTTTGAATTCAAGTGGAAACTACCAAGTGTCACTTTTGAAACATGGGGCTGGCCAACTGGTGTTGTTTGAGGCATTTTTTATAACTTATAAGAGGGAAGCAAAATGTGCCATGTATCAAATAATGGCTAAGTGAAAGCTTCCACGTGTCAGCATTCATGTCCCATATCGGTACCCATGTTTCTCCATTTCAACAAAGGTTTTTCAAAAAGCTAAGGAGTGAGATGCAGTAGAAAGCACTAAGTGGCAGTTACGAAAGGCCCTAAACTACTTTTTCAAAGAACGGTAGAGGTCACCACGTGTCAAATTTTGAGAGACTTTGGTTCAACACCTGAGTTTGATACTTTGGTTTAAAAGCGAAAGGCATCATTTTATTTTTTTAAGTGCCATAAAGCAGTGGATGCTATCAAGTGTCACTCTTCGAGTCCCTTCTTACTCCATCCCCAAAAAAGGTGGAAGGTGCCATATACCCTTCCCTAAAGCAGTGGAAGATGCTACGTATCTTCCTCAAAGTCGCGAAAGCCTCCATGTGTCAACACTTGGGAGATCATCTTTGAGTTTCATTGCTAAATAAAGATTGTGGTGGGTCATAGATGTTACTTCAAAAGTCTATGAAAACTACCAAGTGTCACCATCCATAAGAGTCTGATATGAGTCCCAAGTGATATTATAACATAGCCAAAGAGAAGTAGAGAGAGCTGTGTGTATTCGATGAATCTAGCAGAAAGTAGCAAGTGCCATTTTCTAGTGCCTTCCAAGTGATAAGAGGATTTTTAGGAAATTAACTAAGTGTCCTCTCCCATTTCAACATAACAAAGTGTTCCATGTATCTATTACTGCAAAGTGAAATGGAGGGAAAATTGGCTAGAGTTAATTCGAGTAGATGGAACAGTTCATCGAGTAGATTTTTGGAGCCCCCAAAGCATTGAAGGCACTGTTTGTTTGTCCCCTGTGAGTAAAGGATGGGGAAGATTGAATGGGAAAGGGGATGATGAAAGGAGTGATCCGAGGCTATAAAATAAGAATTGTAAGAGAGAGAGGGGGTCTTTTCTATAGTTTTAGACTCTCTAGAATTTTGACCAGTAATATCATTTGCTCTTGTCTCAATTTTCTTGAGTTATAAAGTTGATGTAACTGTGTATGTTTATTTGCCTTTTATATGGCTGAATGAATTAATAATATTGAGCTTTATGCCTTGGTTGATGTTATTTAT
Source organism: Torreya grandis (assembly GCA_037957365.1). Lineage (NCBI taxonomy): Eukaryota > Viridiplantae > Streptophyta > Pinopsida > Cupressales > Taxaceae > Torreya > Torreya grandis. Next base: position 949,098 of record JARHVA010003850.1, read on the forward strand.
GTCATTTGCAAAGATAGTTTATATTGTAGATTTTGTAGAGTTGTGATTAGGAATGTCATTTGCTTTTGTCTCATTTTCTTGAATCAAAAGTTTTACATCACTGTACATGATTTATGTACCTCTTATGTGATTGAAAGATTCCATTAAGAAGATTGAACACTATGCCTTTGTTGACATTCTCTATATCTCAGTGAAAGAATTCCCTGTTGTGAGCCTCTACTTCTGTTATTCCAATCTTTTACATTCATCATGCACTTGTCTGCTCTTAAATGTAATTGAATCTTATAATAGTCTCATTGTGCTCAATTTAGGATTAGGATTACACTTAGGCACATCTCCATAGTTAGGTTTCATTTCTTGCATTTACATTTTTGTTTAATCTCCTATCCCTTTTCCCCAACACCCAATAAAAAGAAGAGATCAGCTTCTCTAAAATTTGGAGGTTGTTTCAAGCCACAATTTCCCACAGCTTAAAACTTCCCATTTTTGATTGATTAAGATCAAGCACAATTTTAAATCATCAATAGTTTTTGGTATGCCTGGTGGGACCAGTCTTGAAGTTTCTTTCAAGACTGCATGAACTAGAGAGCTACGAGGAGTCAGAGCTGTGGACTAGTCACTAGATCGCAATTTGCTACAAATCTAGGTATTCTTTTACCACCTCTAGTAATTATTCCAAGAAGAAGAGTTAACCAGTTTGTACCAGTACCAAACATGGGAGCCCATGTACCCCCAAGAAATTATGTAAGTTAGAACACTGGTAGCTCCTTAATTCTCCCAACACCACCAATAGTTTGGGATCCTATCCCAGTAAATGCTCTAAAATCTCTGCCCAAATTTAGTGGGAAAGACTCAAAAACACCCATGGAACATCTTCAAGATGTATCAGATGTTTGTGCCATACATGGTGTCACAGAGTAAAATGTGGCCCTAAGGTTGTTAGCAACCTCATTCAAAGGGAAGGCTTTAGAATGGTATCAGTCTTTGACCCCAAATACCATATCTACATGGGACCATTTTAGAGATTATTTCTTTGAAAGATTTGTAGAGAAGGGTGATAAGTACTCTTTATTACAGCAGTTAATCACCATTCAAAAGGGACCGCAAGAGGACATGACTGAATTCAATGCTAGATTCCAAAAAACTTGGGATATAATCCTTGTTGTAGCTAAACCACCACCTGGTATGGCCAAAGTATTCTATCTCAAGGCTTTAAATTTAGATATATCTATTATGATCTAGTCATTGGGAGGACACACTTTGCTAACGGCTTATGACTATGCGATCAGAGTTGAGAATCATTTAATTGATGCTGGAAAGTTACCTCCAAGGCCTTCCATGCCTATGTTCCTAGAAATTTACTTACCCTTACCTCAAGAAATTCCTAAAGCTGTAAGCTAGCCTATGTCCATGTATACTTACCCTCCATCATCTGCAAAGCAACCGGTCCCTGCTCAATCATCTGAGATGGATGATATCAAGAGTATGCTAAGGACTTTCTCCAATGAGCAGATTAACATAAAGAGGTAGCATAATACTTTACCTAAGCCTCCTTATCAAGGCTACCAAGGAAATAGGTTTTCATCCCAACCAAACCAATATCAAGGTCCTCCAAGATAAACTAACCATCAGCCAGCAAATCAATTAGTTGTAGTTCCCACACCCTCATAAACCATTCCCCCCAACTCGAATAGGGAGATGGTTCTAGGTCAGAATAATTATGTGGATGATACTAATACTTGGTGTTTTCCTTGTAATGATGCTCACACCCCCAGAGATTGTCCTAAAGGCAATCTAAAACAAAGAGTGGCTGAGCAGAGAAGAATGGATGGGCAGTTTGCTAGTACCAATAATAATCAAGCCTACCAGTCTCCCAGCATGTAGAATTCAGTTTTAGTGGCTCAAATGCAAGGAATGTCCTTACAACAAGAGGATTAAATAGCCCCAAAACATGCTTTGTTCTCATGGATCGAAGATGAATAAGCAGTCTTCTTAAATGAAGCATCTACCGCCGAAAGGCCAGTAGTGCAATCTGATTACTACACCAGATCAAAGAGGAGGATGGTGGAGTAGCCCAAGATTGTAAGTGGTCAAGTCAAGAATAATCCTCCATCTCAGGGGAAAAGGAACACCACTATTAGACAAGAAGTGCCTCAGATGGTACAAGATCAAGGGATCCCTGTCTATATTCAAGAAAAAACAAGGTATCCTTATTACCAAAAAACTCAGTCTTTGGGACCAATCAATATAGTGGCCAATTAAAGAAGACTCCAATGCAAGTGTCTATATGGGATATTTTGGCTATTCCTGAATAAAAGACACTACTACAAGAGGCTCTACAAGGGCAAGTAGTGCCCAAAGATGCTATTACCAAGGAAGGACCTGCTAGAAAGGAGAAACTCAAAGATATGGTTCCTCCAATGACAATAGCCTTTGTGAACAATGCAGCACAAGTAAGTAAATCCAAGCCAGAGCCTTTCTATTTAACTCTGATAATTGGAAATAAACTCCTGCATAATGCATTGATAGATTCAAGAGCTAGTACAACTGTGATGCCCAAGCAAATAGCTGATGCTTTGAAAATAAAATATGAACCCCTTACAAAGGGAGTTATGCAGCTAGATGGCAAAACAATGCAAACCATAGGGAGAATTAAACAACTCCCCTTGAAGTTATACACATGTCCCAACATTATTGTTAACCAAGATATAGTTGTCATAGATATACCTCCTGTCTTTGGTTTATGTTTATCTAGAGACTTTATAGTAAAAATAGGAGGATATATGTCTCTTGACTGGTCTCACCTCATCCTGAGAACCAAATAATGTTCAAAGATGAAAATTCTATCTGAACCACTATCTAAAGACCACATCACCAATGAACCAACAACAAGATTAGAATTAGATCATGCCATATTGAATAAAGAAGAAAGAAATTTTGTTGAAGAACTAGGAGATTGGACTGAGCATGATCAAGAATAAGAAAATAGCTAGTTGTTGGCTATGATGTATAACGACCCATATGAGAACTATGACTCTACCGATTTGGGCACATATGTCATTTTTTATGAGGATCAGGTGATCCCAAATGTTATATAGGAAGAGGTACCTACTACTCAAGATTCAGAGCTCTGGACTTTGAATTTTGATGGGGCTAGAAGTAAACATGGTGCTAGAGTAGGAATTTGTCTTACTGCTCTAAATGGTGATAAAATTTTAAGGGCTATTCGATTCCAATTTGCTTGCACTAATAATGATGTAGAATATGAATCTTTAGTACATGGGCTCTTGTTAGCTTAGAAAAAGGGAATAAAGAACCTAAAGGTAAAAGGAGATTCATAATTAGTAGTAAAGCAAATTAGGGAAAAGGCAGCAGCCAAAAATGTGAGAATGAGATCCTCCAGGCATAGGATTTGGGATTTGATAGAAGATTTTGAAGATTTTAATATTGAGATAATCCCTAGAAGTCAAAACTCTGAGGCTAATAAGATGGCTTAGATTGGCTCATAGTTAAACCCAGCAACTGACCTATTGGTTAACAATGAGTCAGTAAAAGTTATAGTGAGACCAACCATCCCAGACAATGAGGAAAATTGGCAAGTGTTTGAAAATGATGCTCAGGTAGTATCTTTCTTACAATAATTAGATGAGTTTGCTGATCAATTTCAAACTAAAATTAAAGAGGCATATGGTGATTAGATTATATAATTAAGGACTAATAAGCTCCCCAAGGGACTGATAACCTTAGAAAACTTGTTTGACCCAAAGGATGTAAGCCTCAAAAAGAAAAGGTTTCAAGTAGATAAAGCAAACTATTCTAAGATAGAGGTGAGTGATGGGAAGAGGCTAAAAGTTGGGAATTCTATAACTCAAGAAGAGAATGAAAGACTAATTGAATTGTGCTAGAAATATGATAGAGTCATAGCTTGGAGCTATGAAGACCTTCATGGATACAACAGAGACATTATCTAGCACATAATAGAGTTGACTAAAGGGTCCAAACCCATCAGATAGAAATAGAGGCTAGTAAATCCAAGGATTGAGCCTCTAATGGTAGATGAGTTATAAAAACTTTTAGATTCAAAAATAATATTCCCAATCAAACACTGAACCTGGGTATCAAATCTAGTCCCAGTTAGGAAAAATAATGGGGATGTAAGACTGTGTGTAGATTTCAAAGATCTAAATAGAGCATCTCTGAAAGACCACTATCCCTTACCCTCTATGGAACAAATTCTGCAAACTATGGCTGGATCAGAGAGGTTTTCTTTACTTGATGGTTTCTCTGGGTATAATTAGATTTGACTAGCTGAGGAAGACCACTACAAAACTATTTTCACTACCAAATGGGGGACATTTGTCTACACAAAGATACCATTTGGATTATCAAATGCAAGAGCCACCTTTCAACGAGCTATGGATATAGCCTTTGGTGAACTTATAAACAAGGTCATCTTTGTCTATCTGGATAACCTCACTATTTTCTCAAAAAATGTTGATGATCATTTTGATCATTTGGAATCTGTCTTCAAGAAATGTCAAGATTTTGGGATATCATTGAATCCCAAGAAATGTATTTTTGTTGTACCTCAAGGTAAACTATTGGGGCACATAGTATCTAAGGAAGGAGTTTCTATAGATCTCAAGGGAATCATAGCTATAATGGACTTACCTCTTCTAGTAAATAAAAAGGCAGTCCAATCCTTTTTAGGGAAGATCAATTTTGTCAGTAAATTCATATCTAATTTTGCAGGCTTAGTTAGACCAATGACACTCTTGCTAAAAAAGGACCTGGTCTTCAAGTGGACTACAAAAGGAAGGAAATATTTTGAGGGGGTCAAGAGGGCTATCTCGACAGCCCTAGTGCTCAAGAACCTAGATTTTTCCATGACCTTCATAATGTATGTCTATGGAGGGGAGTCAAGTATTCTTATTATCTTGACTCAAAAGAATGACAGGCTAGAGGGGGAACACCCAATAGTCTTTTTCTCAAGAACTCTCAAAGAGTATGAGACCAGGTATAATTTTGTGGAAAGATAGGCCTATGCCATACTAAAATCCCTTAAAAAATTTAGGCATCTGATATCAGGGAACAAAATTTTGATACTTGTAGCTCACCCTAGTGTCATGGAATATATCATGGAAGGGGAAATTACTAAGAAAAGATCCAATTAGATCACTAAGATCCTTGAATATGATGTAGAGGTTAGACCCACCAAGTTGGTCAGAGGTAGGGGGCTGTGCTAATATATAACCCAAGAGCTTGAAAAGGTGTTACCTAAAGAAGTAGATCCAGAAGGAGAGATGGAGACAGTGCTAAAATTGCAAGAGGTTGATCAAGAATCCTAGGTCATAAGTAGGATTCAATTTATGGAAAATGGGATTTATCCAAGAGAACTCCCTCAAAATAAGAGGAGGTATTATAGGATACAGGGAGTTCATTTTGTTTTAATTGAACAAATTCTTTTCAGAAGAAATTCTGATGGAAAATTGTTAAGATGTGTAAAACAGGCTAAAGCTCAAAGAATACTACATGAAATGCATCATGGAATATCAGGGGGGCATTTTTTTGCAAAGACCACAACCATAAAGATAAGTGAGTTTGGGTATTTCAAGCCTACTTTATTTGCAGATTGTTATTAGCTAGTTATAAAATGTCAATCCTGCCAGTATTATATGGGGATGAGGAGGAATGCAACCATGCCACTTAGTTCTATAATTGTGGATGAACCTTTTTCTCAATGGGGTCTTGACTTCATTGGAATGATAAATCTAGTGTCCAACATGGGTCACAAATGGATATTAACTACCACAGACTATTTCACCAGATAGACCGAGGCAGTCCCACTTAAAGAAGCAATAGAGAATGTGATCCTAGAATTTCTAGGGGGCATCACTACTCACTTTGGATCTCCTCACACCATCATTTTAGATAATGCTAAAGCATTCTTGGGGTATAAAGTATCTGACTTTACCTTAAGACATGGAATATATCTAAAAACTTTATCCAACTATTACCCTCAAGGTAATGGTTTGGAAAAATCAACCAACAAGAACCTGATAAGGCTCATCAAAAGAGTGGGGACTAATCATCACAAAGAGTGGCATAAAGTTCTTATTCTAACACTATGGGTTGATAGAATCATGCCGAAGTAGGTGATCAAAATGTCTCCATATGAATTGGTATATGGAAAGTCTATCGTGATTCCCCTAAGCTTAGAAATCCCTGCTCTCTAGCTGATCAAACAAATTGAGATTAAAGAAAATGGCCCCATGCAGGTTAGACTCATAGATCTTTTGTAAGTTCAAGAAAAGAGGGATTTGGCTGATGATCCATTAATCAAGCATCAGGGAATAGTCAATAACTATTTTGATAAAAGGACTTCGAATCCTAATTTTGAAGTAGGCTCGATTGTCTTGAAATGGGATGCACGGGCCACCAAGCTGGGTCAGCATACCAAATTCAAAGCACTATGGACTAGTCCATATAGAATTCACGTGTGCAAGAAGAAGAATTCTTTTGAGCTAGAGTCGATGGAAGGAGAACCCAAAGAGATTCTTGTAAATAGAATCTATTTAAAACATTTTAATTGACTTGGGTCTCTCATGTATTATAGTTAAATAATTTCCCTTTCTCGCATTATTTTTCTCATTGTTTTCCATTTTTATTTAAATAAGTGTTTTAAACACATGTCAACGGATCTTTTGGAGCTATAATTTTCACAATTTTGATCTAGCAGGAAGTGGAGTTTTCTTTTTGAGTAGGCTCAAAAGTCTTGAGGGTTGCCAGTAACTATAAAGTAAATTTTTACTCTATGTTGCATTCAAGTTTTTAGTCGAGCACTACAGTTTTGGTTCTCATATACCTTGGTCATAGAAATAGATTTGGAGCAGAGCATGGGTTCATTTTTTTTATAAGCATCGAAGTGTAGTAGAGGACACCAAGTGTCACTGTCCATGCATGGGTCCTCTTTCTCTACTTTTGTTTCTTTTATTTCATTTTGCCTAAATGTTTGAATTCAAGCAGAAGCTACCAAGTGTCACTTTTCAAAACATGGGGCCGACTAACTGGCATCATCCAAGGAATTTTTTACAACTTACAGGAGGGAAGCGAAATGTGCCATGTATCAAATAATGGCTAAGCAAAAGCTTCCATGTGTCAGCATCTGTGTCCCATATCGGTACCCACATTTCTCCATTTTGGCAAAGGTTTTTCAAAAAGATAAGGAGCAGGATGTAGCAGAAAGCACTAGGTGGTAGTTGCGGAAGGCCCTGAATTACTTTTTTAAAGAATGGTAGAGGTCACCACGTGTTGACTTCCAAGAGACTTTGGTTCAATGCCTGAGTTTGATACTTTGGTTTAAAAGTGAAAGGCAACATTTTATTTTGCTTAAGTGCCATAAAGTAGTGGATGCTACCAAGTGTCACTCTCTGAGTCCCTTATTACTCCATCCTTAGAAAAAGTGGAAGGCACCACATACCCTTCCCTAAAGTAGTAGAAGACACTACATATCTTCCTCAACGTCATAGAAGCCTCCATGTGTCAATACCCGGGAGATCATCTTCGAGTTTCATTACTAAATAAAGATTGGGGTGGGTCCTAGATGTTACTTCAAAAGTATATGAAAATTGCCAAGTGTCACCATCCGTAAGAGTCTGATATGAGTCCTGAGTGATACTACAGCATAGCCAAAGAGAAGAAGATGCAGCTGCGTGTATTCGATGAATCTGGTAGAAAGTGCCAAGTGTTGTTTTCTGGTGCCTTCCAAGTGATAAGAGGTTTTTTAGGAAATTGACTAAGTGTCCTCTCCCATTTCAACATAACAGAGTGTTTTGTGTATCTATTGTTGCAAAGAGAAATGGAGGGAAAATTGGTTGGAGTTAATTCAAGTAGATGGAACAGTTCATCAGGTAGATTTTTGGAGCCCCAAAGCATTGAAGGCACCATTTGTTTGTCCCCTATGAGTGAAGGATGGGGAAGATCACATGGGAAAGGGGATGATGAAAGGAGTGATCTAAGGCTATAAAAGAAGAAGAATTTTAAGAGAGAGAGAGGAACTTTTCTATAGTTTTAGACTCTCTAGAATTTTGACCAGTAATATCATTTGCTCTTGTCTCAATTTTCTTGAGTTGTAAAGTTGATGTAACTGTGCATGTTTCTGTGCCTTTTATATGGCTTAATTAATTAAGAAGATTGAGCTCCATGCCTTGGTTTATGTTATTTGTGTCATTTAAAACGATAGTTTATACTGTAGTTTTTTTGGAGTTGTGATTAGGAATGTCATTTGCTTTTGTCTCATTTTCTTGAATTGGAAGTTCTACATAACTATACGTGATTTATGCGCCTCTTATGTGATTGAAAGATTATATTAAGAAGATTAAAAAATATGCCTTTGTTGACATTCTTTGTATCTCAACAAAAGAATTCCCTATTGTGAGCCTCTGCTTCTATTATTCCAATCTTTTACATTGATCATGCACTTGTCTACTCTTAAATGTAATTGAATCCTATAATAGTCTCACTGTGCTCAGGTTAGGATTAGGATTACATTGAGGCACATCACCATAGTTAGGTTTCATTTCTTGCATTTGCATTTTTGTTTAATCTCCTATCCCTTTTCCCCAACACCCAATACAAAAGAAGAGACCAGATTCTCTAAAATCTAGAGGTTGGTTCAAGCTGCAATGTCCCACAGCTTGAAACTTCCCATTGTTGATTGAATAAGATCAAACGCAATTTTAAATCATCAATAGGGTCAATTTTTTTATTATTATTTTCCTATCATGTAATTTAAGTCTCTATGTCTCTCATGAATTCAACAAGTTTTTAAGGTGATTCTGATGTAGATCTTATACTCATTCTCTACTATATCCAAGTTTTAACCCATGCAATTGACAATGCTTATCATCCATCTACTCAATCTTGATTGGTTATTATCTCCATCTTAGATATTATAATTAATATCCTAAAATGACCTTAATGGTTAGTTTTATTTCACTACTTCACATAGAATTATGAACCTAGAAACAACTCAATCTTCAAACTTCATCTCATTCTCACTTTCTTACATTAATTTCCCTCAATAGGTTTCAAAAATTCTTAGGGCCAAATTGAATAAAATTCCTAAAGGATTATTATAATAAATATTTATCTCTAATATCATTTATTTTACCTTTCAAAAAATTCCTTATACTTTTTAATCCCCAACTCAATCCTTTATATAACTTTGCATACTTTTTCCATAGTTCTATTAGCCCTATTTTGCTCAAATTCCCTTTTGTATAGAAAGTTACAAGTGTACCATTATAAATTGATGAATGTTTTAAATACCCTTTTCCAATATTGGTATATCATAAAAAATTTAATCTTTAACTCATTCTTTAAGCTACTTTTCTTAGCAAATCTTCCTCACTATTGACTTGTATTACGTCTCTTCAAGCTTAAATATAACACAGTCCCTGAAAATCCATACTATACAATCCATGCCACCTTAAAACAATAATATTATGTTTTATCACATGCATTAGGATCAGTCTAATATTTTTTTCCTTTTTGGACTATGAAATCTCTTGATATACATGAAACCCTAATCTAAGGTTTTGAGGGGACTGTCTCAACTGAGACTATGTAAAATCCTCTTTTTGATGTTGCATTATGTTTCAAGGATTAAAAATGGAATTTTAGGGTCTATATATACCTAGGGTAACTCATTCAAGTGATGTAACTCACTTCCCAATCCTCTATCTAGGGTTTTCAACTCTAAATGCATTCAAATATGCATGAAAATACTTATTCTATGAGTCTATTTTTAGTTGTGATAGCTCATATCTCATTATAAACAGTAAATTGGTTTAAAAAATTTAAAATTGTTCATCCAATCTTAACATAATTTTATTTATCCTTGTAACTTAAATTTTGATCATATCTTGTCATGAATCCACATACATAATACACTGTGATCATGAACTATCTACAAGAAATCAGGGTATAGCAGATAACTTTCTCTAGTTTCTAAATATTATTTGTTTTCAATGAGTCTTATCATCTTAATCCATTCCAAAAATAGCTTAAATAACATGTAATATGTTGAGGTGTGGAGCTAAAAGCATCACCAATGAGCGAATGCAAGGTTGCTGTATTACACAGTCACCAACGTCGGTCAAGGACCGACTGGAGGCTGCCGACATTGGTTATGGATCAGCCAATGTCGGTCATGTATAGGTAGATAGGGACCGACGTTGGTCACCTGTGCATCCAGAAAGTCTATTTTCATGGATGAACAAAATGTTTGCATGATAATTTTAGCTGTTAGTTGTAAGTCTGCATTTCTATTTTTGGCGGGACTATTTTGAACCCTTGATTAGGAGGTGTATCTAATGGTTGAGAATGCATAGCTCATGATCCATAATCTTATATAATAGGAATAGATCTTCATAGCTTGTGTAACAGACAATTCAAGTAGCTGAATTGTGTTTGTAATTGTGAGAGAGAACTCTTGAGAGAAAGAAATCTATACATCTGATAGGTGTGGAAGAAAGAGAGATTTTTTCATTGTATTTCCTTATGAGAAGAGTTTAATACAACTTTTCATTGTTTCTTGTATCTCTTGTTCTTTGTTGATTCTAGTTTCTAGTTACTTATTACTTTTGATTAATTCCATGTTTAGTTACTTGCACAATAGTAATCAATTGTTCTTGTTAGATCCTAACAAGTGGTATCAGAGCTAGGTTGCTAGTTCACCAAGTGATACCAACTGACAAGTGGTATCATAGCTCAAGTTCACTTACAGGTGGTTTTAGATCTGTTTAGTGTGTGTTGATTACAGGTCACTCATAGGGGTTTTTGTTTGAGTGGGAGTATAGCAATGAGAGAAGAAAGTAAACTAAGAATGGAGAAGTTCAATGGCAAAAACTATCAATTATGGAGGATGCAGATAGAAGATGATATGTATCAGAAAGATCTGTACTTACCATTGGGTGGGGTTTCATGCAAACCCACAGATATGCAAGATAAAGAATGGAATGTTCTTAATAGAAAGGCTTTGGGATCCATAAGGTTGAGCCTGGCATCTTTTGTGATATCCAACTTATCACAGGCAAAGTCAATGGTTGAGTTAATGTATACTTTAGAAAATTTATATGAAAAGCCCTCAGCTTCAAATAAGGTATATCTTATGAAGCAATTATTTAATTTGCATATGCAGGAAGGTGGATCTGTATCTACTCATCTAAATGATTTCCATGCAATAGTAAATTAGTTAAATTCAGTCAAAATAGTGTTTGATGATGAAATTATGGCTCTCTTAATTTTATTCTCTTTACCAAAAAGTTGGTATGGTTTGGTAATAGCAGTTAGTAATACTACATCTGCTACAAATATCTTGAAAGTAGATGATGTTGTTAGTTTAATCTTGAATGAAGAAATTCATAGGAAAAGCATAGAGGAGACATCAGGTAATGCTTTAAGTATTGAAAGCAAGGGAAGGCAAAAAGAGAGGTGTAAGCAAGGGAAATCAAGGTCTAATTCAATGATGAGCAATAGATCCAAATCTAGAAATGGAAAAAGAAAGATAACCTACTGGAATTGTGGAAAGAAAGGGCATGCAAAGAAAGATTATTGGTTGAAGGTTAGAGAAGAAAATCAGCATGAAGGTAATGAAGAATCAAAAGTTGTAAGTATTGTTGCACAAGATGCTTTTACACTTTCTTTGGATAATAGATTAGAATCTTGGGTTGTAGATTTTGGTGCTTCTTTCCATGCTACCCCAAATAGAGAATTTTTCAATGATTATGTCCAGGGAGATTTTGGAAAAGTCTATTTCGGGGATGATGAGCCTTGTAACATTATTGGCAAAGGAAAAGTGCAGCTAAAATTGTAGAATGGCAACACATGGGTGTTGAAAGATGTCATGCATGTACTCATCTTGAAGAGGAATATGATTTATGTAGGAAGGTAGGGAGATGAGGGTTACACAATAACTCACATAGCTGAATCTTAGAAGGTTTCCAAGGGTGCACTTATTTTGGCTAGAGGTAAGAGAGTAGGTACTCTCTATTTATATAATTGTATTACTAATTATTCTCTTTTTGTATTATCTACTTCAGATGTAGATGCAAAGTTGTGGCACTGTAGGCTCGGCCACATGAGTGAGAAGGGAATGAAAGTTCTTAAGTCAAAAGGTAAGCTTTCAGATTTGAAAAGCATAGATCTAGATTTCTGTGAGCATTGTATTTTTGGGAAATAGAAGAGAGTGAGATTTCTCAAAACTGGGTTAACAAAGAAGAAGCACAAGTTGGAGCTTGTTCACATAGACATGTGGGGACCAGCTCAGGTAGCTTGTATTGGAGGATCACAGTATGATGTTTCTTTCATTGATGATGCTACAAGAAAGGTATGGGCTTATTGCATAAAGAAGAAATCTGATGCTTTTGACACATTTATCAAATGGAAAGCTTTGGTTGAGAATGAAATAGGTTTGAGATTGAAGTGTCTTAGATCTGACAATGGTGGTGAGTACTGTAGTTATAAATTTAATAGGTACTATTCTATGAATGGAATACATAGGCAAAAGATGGTTCCAAGGACACCTCAACAAAATAGAGTTGCTGAAAGGATGAATAGAACAATTTTGGAGCATGCACGGAGTATGAGGTTGCATGTTGGTTTGCCCTTAAAGTTTTGGGTAGAAGCTGTAGACACTATGGTTTACCTGATTAATAGAGGACCCTCTACTGCTCTAGATGGTGGAATTCCAGAAGAGGCTTGGATAGGTAAAAAGGTAGATCTTTCATTTCTTAGATTTTTTTATTCTAAAGCTTTTGTGCACGTTGATAAAGAAAATAGAAAGAAGCTAGATGTTAAGTCTATGAGGTGCACTTTTATTGGTTATGGCTCTGGAGATTTCAAATTTTGGTTGTGGAATCTAGAAACTAATAAAATTATTAGAAGCTGTGGTGTTGTTTTCAATGAAAAAGTGATGTACAGTGATCAGCTCAAGAAGCTAAACAATTCTGAGCTGGGCAATGGAGATTTGGATGAGGTGATGATCCAAAATGAGCTCATGGGAAAGAATTTTCACACTCAGGAAAACATAGACACCGACATCGGTCAGGAAGGAATCGACATTGGTCTTATAGGAATTGACATTGGCCAAAAAGTGACCAACATCAGTCAGATAGGAACTGACGTCGGTTTGGTGGAACTGACGTCAGTCAAGTATAGGCTTGGAGATGACTGAGATCGGTCACTGATAGAGAATTTGGGTAGATAGCAAGCAATGAATGAGTCTCAAATGCCCAGGAGGAGGTCAGAAAGGGTAAGTAAACCTCCAATTCAATATTCCCCTTCATTATTCTACTTATTGCTCACTGATAGTGGAGAACCAAAGAGTTTTGATGAAGCAATACAGGTAGAAACCCAAAAATAGTGGGAGCTTGGCATGAATGAGGAGATTGATTCCTTGAAAGAGAACCAAACATGGGATTTGGTTGAGTTACCAGCAGGTAAGAGAGCACTAAAAAACAAATGGGTTTATAGGTTAAAGGAAGGTGAGAATGGACAAATGAGACATAAGGCCAAGTTGGTAGTAAAGGGATTTGCACAGAAACTAGGTATTGATTTTGGTGAATTTTTTTCTCCTATAGTTAAGATGACTTCTATTCAGACTGTATTATCTTTAGTTGCTATTGAGGATTTATATCTTGAGCAGCTTGATGTTAAGGCAGCATTTCTTCATGGAGATTTGGATGAAGAAATATATATGGATCAGCCAGAAGGTTTTAAGGTCAAAGGTAAGGAGAAGCTTGTGTGTAGGTTGAAGAAAAGCTTATATGGTCTTAAGTAAGCTCCTAGACAATTGTATTTGAAATTTGATAGGTTTATGACTGAGCATGGCTACAGTAGATGTCAATCTGATCATTGTGTTTATTTCAAGAGATTGGATAATGGTAGATATATTATCTTGTTTCTATATGTAGATGATATGCTAGTTGTAGGTTCACACATACAGGATATTTCTGAGCTTAAGGTAAAATTAGCTCACACATTTGCCATGAAGAATTTGGGATTAGAAAAGAAAATCCTTGGCATGAGTATTAAGAGATAGGAAAAATCACAGGTTGATTTTGTCTCAAGAGGATTATGTGAACAAGGTGTTAGAGAGGTTCAATATGCAAGATGCAAAACTGGTGAGCACACTTATGGCTAGACACTTCAAGTTGAGCAAAGAATAGTGTCCTAATTCAAATGATGAGGTAGAGTACATGAGTAGAGTTCCATATGCTTCTACAGTTGGGAGCTTAATGTATGCAATGGTATGTACTAGACCTGATATTGTCTAAGCAATGAGAGTTGTCAGTAAGTTTATGGCCAATCCAAGAAAGGAACACTGGAAAGTAGTTCAGTGGATTCTCAGATATTTGAAAGGGACCGGCAATAGGCATTTATGCTATGGAGGGTCAAACACTTCTCTACATGGATATGTAGATGTAGATATGGTAGGTGACTTGGATGGTAGGAGAAGCACCACAGGTTATGTTTTCACTATTGGTGGAATGACAGTTAGCTAGATTTCAAAGTTGCAGAAGGTTGTTGCCTTGTCTACTATAGAGGCATAATACATTGTAGTCACAGAGGTTAGCAAAGAGATGATATGGATGACACGATTCAGGGAAGAGTTGGGAAATGAGCAAGAGAGTTAAAAATTATATAGTGATAGTCAGAGTGCAATTCATTTGGCAAATAATTCAGCCTTTCATTCAAGAACCAAACATATACAGCTTAGGTACCACTTCATTAGACAGGTATTGGAGGATGGTGAGTTGAAGATGGAAAAGATCCATATAGATAAGAACTCTACTGATATGTTAACAAATCCAGTAACAAAGGAGAATTTGAATCTTCATTTAGCTTTTGTTGGTCTTCAAGATTGAGCATGAAGATGGAGAAGCTAGAAGATGCTGTTGTACAGGTACAGGTGTAGTTGTTTATCTCTAAGTGGGAGATTGTTGAGGTGTGGAGCTAAAATTTTCACCATTGAGCACATGCAAGGTTTCTATATTACACAATCACCAATGTTAGTTAGGGATCGACCAGAGGCTGCCAACGTCAGTCATGTGCAGGCAGACAAAGAGCGACGTCGGTCACCTGTGCATCTACAAAGTCTATTTTTATGGATGAACAGAATGTTTGCATGATAAGTTTAGCTGTTAGTTGTAAGTCCACATTTCTATTTTTGGCAGGACTATTTTGAACCCTTCATTAGGAGGTGTATCTAATGGTTGAGAATGCATAGCTCATGATCCCTAATCTTATATAATAGGGATAAATCTTCATAGCTTGTGTAACAGGCAATTCAAGTAGCTAAATTGTGTTTGTAATTGTGAGAGAGAACTCTTGAGGGAAAGAGATCTATACATCTGAGAGGTGTGGAAGAAAGAGATATTTCTTCATTGTATTTCCTTATGAGAAGATTTTAATACAAGTTTTCATTGTTTCTTGTATCTCTTGTTCTTTGTTGATTTTAGTTTCTAGTTACTTATTACTTCTGATTATTTCTGTGTTTAGTTGCTTGCACAATAGTAATCAATTGTTCTTGTTAGATCCTGACATAATACACTCTACCAACCTTTAATTTTAATCTTCTTGATAATGTTGGTCTGTAATTCAAGAATCTCACTATACTCAGGTGTTTACTTTTGTCTTATCTGAACTCCATACATATTTCATACAAGTTATATAAATATTGTCCTCACAATAGAAATAAAAGCCTATCCAATATCCTTCCAAACATGTTAAGAAACAACTACATAATCATTCATGTAACTATATGACAAAGATAATCTTGTTACTTGATCACAATGCATAAACAGGGTTCTCAATACATTTTATAAAACATGGTTTATCCCTTTCACTATTCCTTAAAATATATTCCTTAATCACAAATACATCTAACCTTAAATCATACCTAGATACCTATTTATTTTCATTCTTTCATCCAATCAAATAATTATAATGGTAGCAATGGCAAGATTTGACCTCAAAAGGGTCTGTATTCATTTCAATATCAAAATAGGGGTTACAAACATCCCCTTCCTTTCTTCATAAAAAATTTACAATCATTATCCATTTCTCACTTTTAATTAAATATATGTGATTCTTCCAAAAAACTAACTCTTTTTATCCTAATAAGAATGCATAACTGAATTCTTGGCTCTCCTTTTCCATGTGGAGGTTTCCTTCATACATAAATGTTTCTTGACTTGCACACCATATGATATGTTTAGACCATAAATATAGACTAATGAATTTTTTATGGACCTTCTATATTGTTTACAACCTATATGAATGTTAATACATCTACTACCTTCATAAATTTCTCAAAATTCCTTATATGAAGTTCAACAACATTCAAATTTTTGAATAGTGCTTTTGAAGGGAAAACCTATAATTTGAATTATATACATCTTGATTCTCTCTTAACTCCACATATGGAATTCCTAAGACCTTTAACATCTATTAATAACCTAATATACCAAAAAAAAAAAATGGTTCATTTTTTGGGTCCTCATGGGATGCCCCTATATCAAATTCTTCTTTGATTAGTCCGATCTCTCTACCCACACTCAACTCTTCTTCCTCTAGAATCATAGGTAATGGTTCACTTCATTGGGCATTTTTTTTTGGATGCATCACCCTTCATGGAGCCTAAAGATTGATATGTGGCTATTTAATCTTCTCAAATTAATATATGGTTTCTTGTCTAAGTTACTTCATTCCTCCTACTTTAATACCCTATAATAGTGGATGTTGACTTTTGAAACTTACAACTCTAAATAATCTATGCATCTTTACAATTGTCTTCATAGTCTAACGATTTCCCTTAGATAATATAGTCTACAAGACTTAAAAATAATTTGAATCCATTAATTTACACTGTTTCTCTAAGTTTTTGCTAATTACATTCAGAAGAAAGAAGAAACTAAAGGTTAAAGGTTTGGGGTTTGACATTACCCAGATTAAGTTGCGCACTGTATCCAAGCATTGTGAGAGCTCCTCTTTGGTTGTGGAGGAAACACCTATAGATAAGAAATAAACTCAAACAAAGAGAATGTTAGAGAAATATATGGTGGACTGCCAAGCTACACGCTCGATCCCAAAAGTGTAAAGCTCCGTAAGGGATGACAGTCCACTATTTGATGAAAAGAGTGTTGTATAAAAAGAAATGGTGAAAGACTAAGAAATAGAAATATAGATAACATGTACTTGTTCTCTGCAATCAATCTATCACAGTCATCGACGTCAGTTAGTCTGATGAGGTCAGTTGATATATAGTGTCGACATTAGTTAGGTTGCTAATGTCAGTAGGGGCAATGGGCCTTGGATGGGTTTTAGGGTATGTTTGTGGTCAACAGAGGAGTCTGGGAGTTTGGGGGCTTGTGCAGAGTTACGAGAAGGTGAATAGGGTATGAGGAAGGGCAAAAGGTGGAGGGTAGGTGTGAGAAGAGGGAGAGAATAAGAGGAAGGCTTTTCAGCCCTTCCACGGAGGAAGTCGGATCTCTTTTATAGTATTCAGAAATAGTACATAGAAACTAATTACCAAGTTATTCTAAAACTTTGAAATGGTGACCAAAAGAATACTTAGCTTTTTGGTGAAGACCCAAGGGTGTCAAGATGTTTATTCCTATTGTGGCTGATGTCGAAGACTTCGTATAATATTTTCAATCCAATGTCTAAAGTGACTTGTGCAGAGTTTCTATAGCTAGAGGAGTGATAATCAAATTTTGAAGCTAAGTCTCAGAGTGTGTGCATTGATATCAAAGAGGCAAGGGCAACTCAAGGTTAGAGTCTAGCTTATGTAACCGACATCGATGATCCCACTGGCATTGACCGATAGTTGACTGATGTCGGCAGCTAGAGAATGGGTAAAAGGGCTATTTTAAGCCCTTTGCCCATTTCTGCATCTGCCAAGTGCATTCGTCATTGGAGAATGGTCAAAAGATGGGTTTATTAGGCAAGAGAGTTAGTTAGGAGGTTAAGATGGAGTGATAATAGGTCATGCTTTAGATGACCTAGTCTCAGGGTGACTCATAAGGTAAGAAATGGTCTTAGGCTGAGGTGTCTAGGCGAGGTGTCTAGGTAAGGTGTTGTGGTGAGGTGATTAATTTAAAATAAGTAATTTATTTTAAATTAATAAGGTGTGTAAGTGTTTAGAAGGGGACCAAGGGGGAGTTGACACAATGTTGGTGTCTACATTTTCCCCTTTTTGTCTTATGGTTTGTCTTAATGAACTACAAGACAAAAATAGATGTAGGTTACCCCAGATATGGGATGAGGTATTCCCCCTCAAAGTGGTAATCGAGAGAAGGGAACCCAAAATTGGATGTTGATTTGATAGGTAGTGGATAGATAAGGTGAGGTTGGAGTGTGAACACTGTAATAGTTGAGATTGTGCATATACCACTTCACTTGATAGGTAGGTTAAATTGTCACAGGCAAGGTTGAGGAACATTAAAATTGAAGTAACTGGTCCCCAACTTATTAGTGGTAGCTAATTGGGTTAAATGATCAAAGTTGTAGCTCCAATGGTCATCGTGTTCCAAGTATCCAAGCTAGGAAGTGCTTCTAGAAAACATAAAAATGTCACAAATATTAGGGATCAACTTGGTCATGATCTGACAATACGTGTGAGGGGCATAATGTGGGGTGCGTACAATTTGATAACTATTCATGAAGTAGTATATGCAATAAAAACAACCAAGGCAAAGTTGTCTCGAAAGTGGTCGTGGTCTGAGGAGATAGTCACGATCTCCAAGGTCATTAGTCAAGTCAGGCTGAGATATAAGTGATCTCAAGTGTTATTTGTTGTGGTTAGAGAGATGTATGTGATCTCCAATGTGCCCCATGAAAAGTCTAAGGTGACTTCAGGGCTGGTTGTTTGATCATGATTTTGGGCTGGTTTAGATAGTTGGTCCATTAGATAGATGAACCAGTGAATGGCCGAGCTAACCTCAGAAGACCCCATGTCAACTGAGTGCTGCCTACATAGCCCATGCAAGGGCCTCAGGCCAATGTAGTTCTCCCTAAAAGGGAAGATGGAGTCAAAGAGGTCGATATTTGGTTTGGTCATGTTAGTGTTTTTAGCATTTCCCATATGTTTGATGGTACATGCTTGAAATGATGAGTGTATGATGATGTTACAGCCTTTTCCATATTGTGTAATGGTGTATGTTATAACATAGGTTATGTGGTTTTTCATCCTTAGCAATTTACCATATTGGTGATGGTGTATGCTAAAAATGAAATGAGTGTATGATGATGTTATAGCCTTTTCCATATTATGTGATGGTGTATGTTGTAACAAAGGTCATGTGGTTTTTCATTCATAACAATTTTCCATATTGGTGATGGATGTATGCTAAAAATGAAATGATTTTATTTATGTTTCAGCACTTTTCCATATTGGTGATGGTATATTCTTAACATAAATTGTGTTTGGTTATTAGTTTCCATGTGTATTATTTTCCATAGAAACTAATGTGAATGGTCTATAATAATTCATATAACACAAATTGATATTTACATTAAATAAATCATGATGTTATGTTAGTCGTTTAGGAAATATGTTTTGGTTGTCATGTTATTGGCATGTGATGAAGTTGTGAGAAGTGAAAGGGTGTGTTGCTCTTTCATTGACAAGGACCATAATGATAGCATAGATAGGGTTTTTTGCAAACAAAATCCCTGTTCATGCATTACATCATTGACCATTGATTAGTGTTAGAGAAGTAATCTAATCACTTGACATTAAGTGAGATCAAAGTCCCTTGGGTATTTTGGGGCAAGAGGTGTGATTATATGAGATGCGAGGATAGCGTAATCCTTTTTTTGTAGGGATAACTTTGCCCCTTTTATAGGTGACCCTGAAAATGACTATAGGCAAGTCCATGACTTAATAGTTTATCAATCAGTTTTTTTTTGGTAGACTGATCAATGCAGGAAGTCTACTTGGGGATGTTGTTTTGTTTTTTGGTTATTTGAAGCTAATCGATGTGGCAACTTCTGAGAGGGTGTTGTGTTTGTATCAAAATTTGGGCATAGCCATCCTTCGAGGGAGTGGTCTAAATTTTGCTTTGTATGTTTTAATGTCTTTGAATAGCTGCCCTTCAAGGGAGTAGTCTACTAATTATAGCAATAATGCAATTTTCCTTCAAGGGAGCAGTCTACATTGATAGTTTATGACCTTTGAATATTTTGTTAGGCATCCTAGTTTTATATAATATTTTTTGATTGAGCTTTTAGTCATGGACAATACTATAGAGGTTTAGGGGCTTCCCTTTTATTAGGATAAAGCATTAATGCAAAAAGGGATAACTAATGTTTGTAGGGGAAAAGGGTTGATAGGAATAAGAATGAGGATGTGAGGGTTACTCAAGGGATGAGCTCAAGTCAAACATCAAGTGAATGATTACTTGGTTAATAGTAAAATGGTCACAGATGTAAGGCATTAAGGGGCTCAAGTTCTAGCCAACCTTCGAGAGAAGATAGATGATAAGTCCCTAATCCATACTTGTGCATTATGATATAAGGTCTAAGCCAATTAGGAGCAAACATGCCTCATTTTCTTCTTTCCATATTGGTCACGTGTTGGTTTTCTTTAAGGATGAGATCTCTGATTTTGAAATCTCACTCTCTTAGATTTTTGTTATAGGCACGTTTGATGTGATTTCGGTAGATATGAAGATGATTAAGAGCGAAAAGATGACGTTCATCGAGTAACTCGAGTTGTGCTAATTGATCTTGATGAAATTCATTTTTAGAAAGTATGTCATGTAAACAGATGCAAAGAGAAGGTATTTGTACTTCAAGAGGCAAGACGGCCTCAGTTTCATACACTAAAGAGAAAGGTGTAGCACCCGTAGGGGTTTGGATGCTAGTGTGGTAGGCCCATAAATCGAAGGGAATGTGAGTGTGCCAATCCCTTTCAATGTCGTTGACCACCTTCATTAGAATTTTGGTTAAGATTTTGTTAGAAGCCTCTACCTGTCCATTTGCTTGTGGGTAGTAAGGCGAGGAGAAGCTGAGTTTGATGCCAAAAGAGTCACAAAGTTTGTGGATGGTTTTATTTTTGAAAGATTTTCCATTAGCAGTGATGATCTTATGAGGTACACTAAAATGACAGATGATGTGGTGGTTAATGAATTCAATGATTTTGTTGGCTTTAGTGGAGATAAGGGGAACAACTTCCACCCATTTAGTGAAGTATTCAGTCACAGTGATAAGAGGTTGATGTTGGAGAGATGAATGAGGGTTAATCTCATCAATTAGATCTAAGCCCCATTGTGAAAAGGGCCAAAAATCCTTAGCAACTTGTAAAGCATGGCTAGGGATGTGAAGTAAGTTAGCGTGTTATTGGAATTTGATATAATCCCGAACATAGTCACTGCAGTCTTGGTGAAGAGTGGGCCAATAATAGCTGAGGTGGAGGATTCACTTTGTAACTGAGTTACCATTAAAATGTCCTCCACAAATCCCATCATGGACTTGTTTGATGGCATGAGATGTTTCAGTGGAGGTTAGACATCAAATAAGGAGACCATCAAAACCTCTTTTTTAGAGAAGACCCCCTAGCATGGTGTATCCAGTAGTACTTTTGATAAATGTCCACTGTGAATTACTAGAGAGATCAGGAGGAATGATAGAATAAGTCAAGTAGTCAACAAGTTGTTTATACCAAACATCCTATGGATTAGAGTTGATATTACTGACAAAATTGATGTCAGTGGAGATATATGAAGGTAATGCCAAATGGTGTACCGTGACATAGATTCTCAAGGAAGCAGATGAAGATGGTTTGTGTGAGGCGAGAGAGGCCATAGTGTCAACAAACTTATTCATAGAGCGAGGAACAATTTGCAAGAGATAATGGTTGAAAGACCCTAACAATGTGTCAACACAGTGTTTATATCATTGCAAAACTTCATTTTTACAAAGGTATGAACTGTTAACCTGATTAATGACTAGTTGCAAGTCACCAAAGATATTGATTGTCTTGATGCCTAAGATAAGGGTAGTTTGAAGTCCCAAAATTAAGGCTTCATACTCAACCATGTTATTGTTACATTCAAAGTCAAGTTTAAAAGATAGAGGCATGGGCTCACCCTCGTGAGGGATGAGAATGACCCCTACACCCCCATTGTGTTGACATTTAGATTCATCAAAGAACATTATCATTTGATAGAAAATGTCATCAGTGGATAGCATGGCAATATATTCATCAAGAAATTCACAATTAGAGGGTTGGTTGTTAGGTAGAGGGGCATCTGCTAGTTGGTCAGTGATTGTTTTCCCCTTTATAGACTTTTGTTGAATGAATTCCAAATTGAACTCAGTAAGAAGCATGAGCCAACAAGCCATACGTTGGTTTTGGTATGGCTTGGAATGCATGTATTTGAGAGGGTCAGTGTGGGTGATGACGTAATTTTTGTGATTGAGGAGATAATGGCAGAGTTTAGAGGTGGCAAAGACTAATGCTATGCAAAATTTTTTGGTATGAGTATACCGAGTTTTGTAGTCAATGAGCATTCAACTTATATAATAAAATGCCTGCTCATGATGTTGTTCATCTCAATGCGCTATCATGGCACCTAAGGAATGATTTATTGTTAAAATGTAAAGATAGAAGGGGTGGTCATCTTTAGGTGGAATAAGGACTGGTGGAGAGACAAGATAGCGTTTAAGAGCCTCAAAATCCTCTTGGCAATCCTTTTCCCAATTAAAGGAGATGTCCTTCTTGAGGAGGTGATGGAAGGGTTGACATCGGTCAGATAGCTGTGAGATGAAGTGATGAATAGATTGAAGCTTCCCTTGTAAGCTACAAAGTTGTTTTAGGTTAGTTAGTGGGGGCATCTCGAGTATAGCTCAAATCTTAGCTGGATCTATCTCAATGCCACGAAGAGAAATTATGAAACACAAAAGTTTCCCTGAGAGAACTCCAAAGATGCATTTCTTGGGGTTGAGTCAAATGTTATATTGTAGGAGATGAGTGAATATTATTTTAAGAATGGTTAGGTGGTCACGGCAAAGTTTGGATTTCCCCAGCAGGTCATCCACATAGTCTTCCATGATTTTGTGGAGAAGATCATGAAATATATAAGTCATGGCACGTTGGTATGTAGCACCTGCATTTTTGAGGCCAAAAGGCATGACCCTATAGAAAAATGTCCCCCATGGGGTGATGAAGGTGGTTTTATGTTGATCTTCTGGCACAATCAAGATTTGGTTATATCTTGAAAACCCGTCCATGAGTGATAGAATCTCATGACTGGCCATAAGATCAACAAGTTGGTTGATGTTTGGCAAAGGAAAGTCATCCTTTGGGTAAGCTAGGTTGAGGTCATGATAGTCAGTACAAATTTGAATTCCCCCAATTGCTTTTATGACAGGAATAATGTTTGAAACCCATTGCGGATAATCAATGGGTTAGATGAATGAGATGGAGAGAAGACGTTGAAGCTCCTCTTTGATAAGGAGTGCGATGTGAGGATGCATCTTGCAAAGCTTTTGCCTAAAAGGCTTAGCTTCACAGTTTGTGATGATATTGTGAATGACAATGTTGGGGTCAATGCCGAGCATATCACTATAGGACCAAGCAAAGGCTTTGCTATGATCTGTAAGGAATTTGGTATAGTCGATTTGTTCCTGGGTATCTAAAGATTGACCAATCTTTAAAATGTGAGGAACATTGGAAGATGGGAGATTAATGTCAATAGTTGATTCATTTAACATAACCTGTGTTTCCAAAGGAAGTGATTGTTGAATGAAGGAGTCATCTGCACCCATGTAGGTGAGTATGGCATCATCATCTAGGCATTAGACAATGTTGATGCTAGAAGATTCAACATCTATCATGTCTGGATAAATGAGAGGAAGAGACCTTGATGCCCCACCTAGTTGGTAGGTCAAGGGTTCCAAGTGAATGGCATTTATGCAAAAAAAACTAGGAGGGATGGAGACCACTGACTCTATAGGTGAGGATGGGGGAATAAGAGAAGTTAGAGGAGAATGCTCTATGATAGTTTTGTGGTGACGGTTTTTAGTAGTTTTTTTAGGTTCTTCAAAACCCATACCATGTCATTTCTTGGCATTTTTAATTGCCTCATCATTTGGAGGCTCAACGGGCTGGTGGGAGCCTTATTCATAATGCCCAAAGCCAAAAACCTTCCATGCACACCAATAAAGATAGGTGTGGGAAAATCTAGGGTTACCGAGAAAGGAGAAATCAGAAGTGAATAGTTGGGGTGATGAGAGAGGATTCCCAACAGTAGGAGCTCGATCTAGCCCTCCATAGATGAGATTAGTTTGGAGATTGGGAGGACCATATGGGATGACTATTTTAATGCGATGGTCATAGTTAGGGTGGTGATGAAGTTGTCCATATTCTTGAGGAGTTTGGAACATGTCAAGGGTAAGCAAATGATACTCCCCAAGTGAAAGTTGCTAGAAGGTATTTTCCATAGGATCTTTCGTGGTCACTTGAGGAGTTGGTGTAGGTGGGACTGGTGTCTACAAACTTATTGAGGCTTCCATAGGTGGAGGTGGTGTTTGGGTGGATGTTTTCAAAGGGATGAGAAAATCATTGGGTTGGTAGGTCATGTTACATGTTTTAAAGGGGGAAGGGTCAGCATGAATGACATGAACCTACCCCTCGTGTTCAAATTTGACACAATGATGCAACGTGTAAGGGACACAGGTCATGGTACGTATCCAAGGTCATCCCAATAGCATGTTATATTGGAACTCCCCCTAGATGATATAGAAGAGTTATAGAATTGTACATGGGCCAACATGAATATGCAAGACCACAGTGCCAATGGTAGTGGCAGTGGAATCATTGAAAGAATGAAGAATTGCATCATTTTTTGACATGTAATTCTTTGGGAGGCTAGTTGGTCATATGCATGGGTGGAAATGATATTGATGCTAGCACCTTCATCAATCATAACCCACTTAATGTGAGTTTAATCAATGTAAGCTATGATAAAGAGGGCAGCATCCTGATCTTCTAGGTTGGAGATAGGAATCTCAGAATCACTGAAGGTGATGGAGGCAATGGTGGGTAATGATTTGACTAAAGTAGCCAATGGTTGGGGGTCTTTAAGTTGGACCTCCACTGCCTGTAAAGCTTTGATTAAAGCTTGGTGATGTTGTGGAAATATTTGAATGAGGTCATATAAAGACATCTTCACAGGGGTTTGGTGAAGTTGTTTCACCATGGAATCACAAATTACCTCTGAAGATGTTGGATGGGATGTGCCCAAGATTGAAATCTTGGGTTTTGATGGTTAAGGAGGCTTGATGAATGGATATGTCTAAGGAATAGAAACTCACTCTTTTCCTTTATCCTTTAGAGTTTGAGACCTGGTGGCCACATTAATGGTGTTAATTTTGAATAAAGGGGGAGAAGGTGGTAGAGGGTGTAGACACCGCAAACGTGTCTGCACCTTGGTTCTCCCCCTTGGCCCTTTCTCCCTCCTAGTCCTCTTTGGTCCCTAACCCACCTAAGTCTTATTAATTATAAATTAACATCTATTTTTAATTAAATAAGGCCCCCTTTCCACCCTACCCTTGCCACCTTGGATCCTCCCTTGAATCCCTCCACCTTCCCCCTAGCATTTATTAGGCCAAATCTCACCATTATATCCCCCCTCGTCCATTTTGGCATCCTTGTGACCGTTCTGCCCATGACCCCTCGCCCGGCGGTGTGCAAGAGTGGGTAGAGGCTATTTTTAGCCTCTGTGCCCATCCTACGACCGCCGACGTCGGTGACCCTTCAGCCGACGTCGGCAAAACTGCCGGCATCGGCAGCCTTCATTATCCCCTTCTGCATCCGTTGCACCCCCTGGACTCTTGAGCTCAAAAACAGATTCTCTTGATGCTTTGGCTCTGATCTCTCCTCTGTCTTAACCTCGTGCAATAGCAGCAACAGGTGAAAAGGCCCTGGATCAGTATCTTCTCCTTGCAGCAACTCTTCTGTGGCTCCAGCAACATCTTCTTCTCTCTTCATTCAGCAAGCTAAAGGTAAGCTAGTCTAGTTTTTTTATTTTTAGTATTCAGTCATCTATCTTCTATTGTCTTCTACTCCCTCTGTCCTTCCCCCCTGAGAGGCTGCAAAGCCTTCTCAGGCCCCATCCTCTGTGAATCCTCCTCTTCCCTGTCCTCTGTGTCTCTTCCAACTTCCTCACCCCTCTGCCAAAAAGACCTTGCACCAGGCATCCAACCCAAACCAGACCACTCCCCAATCCATCCAAACTTGTCCCTGTTCAGTCTCAGCCCTGTCCACAGTCCAGAAAGTGACCCAGACCCAACTATAGGCCACAACCCCGACCGACACCGGTCACTTTCCCAAACCGACGTCGGCAGGATAGCCGACACCGGCAGATCACATAACCGACGCCGGCGACATTTCCGACCTCGGCGACTGTCTTCAGCCCAACAGCTCTTTCAGGTAATCATTTTGTTTTCTTCTTTCCTTTCTACTTTCTTTGTCACTTCTGTATTCTGGCATTCTATCTTTTATCAGTCACTTATTTCATCAAAACAGTGGGTTGACCTCCCTTAAGGAAGTTTTTACACTTCTGGGAACAAGCCTTTTGCTTGGCAACCCACTGCCTATCTGTCTAACATTTTTCTTGTCCTAGTTTCCTTTTTTTCTTGCAGGTGTCATTCCTCCACAGCCAAAGAGGAGTGCTCACAAACGTCTGGATTTACGGTGCGCAATCTTTAGTCCAGGTACTTCCAAGCCTTGTCCATTACTTTCTTTTAGTTTCTTTCTTTTTAGTCTGAAAAGCAAATTTGAGGTAGAAACATCTCTGGCACGCCCGGTGGGACACTAGGTTCCTCCTGGTTTCCTTTTTCTTTTTCATTCATTTAGGTGCATTTAGGCTCCTTTCTTCTTGTCTCTTTCTTCTATTCCAAATGACACTATAAGCGGGACTAAAACGAACCTTTCTTCCTTGCATTCTAGACTAGTCTAAATATCATACTCTCATCCCTTTCTCCATCTTGTCTTCATAACAACATCACATTTCGACTTGGGCATTAAAACATATTGCACTTTCATTTTTGCTTGTGCTTGCATTAGTCCACATCTAGTAACTTAGGCGCATATTGAATGAACCATAGACACTTGATGTTACACTACCGAATCACATGCACTAAAACACACATAAAACATACTTGAGACAAGGCCCGACTGGGATTTCATCCCCCAGCGGATACCTTACCCGTCCCGGTGACCCTACTTGGATTTCATCACCAAGGGGGAAGCCCACTCCGTTCTCTGGCGGAGGATAAACTCTAGGCGAGGTATATCTTGGCTAAGCGAGACCAGCTAACCACTGGAATCGTGAAGTGAGGGGAGCTTGCTCCTTAGCACCAGGCCATGTACCAGACCCTAACACAGATCTTTGAGCACCTAAAACAACACCTGAAACCATCTTTAGACTGCCTTCTTCTAGGACCCATTTTTCAGCCAATCTCCCCAAACATTCATCTAAGGCATAAGCCACAAGTTTCTAAGGTTAATTCCTAGGATTTATCGCTTAGGCTTGTCTGTCTTTCTCTGTTTTCCTCTTCTCATCTGTTTGTTTGAGTGTGTGAGGACGCTTTCTTCTTTGTTTTTCAAAAAACCTTTTGGCTCTCTAGAAAACACAGTCACCGACATCAGTTCTGCCACCGACGTTGCCTTCCCCTGTCACCGGCATCGGTTATCTGACCAACACCGGCCTCATTTCCTACTGACATCGGTTTTTCAACCGACGTCGGTCTCTGTCACTATCCTTTTTTTTCAAAACCAGCAACCTGAAGCCTATCTTTTCTCTGTCAAAGACTCCATCCTGGTCTTCTGAAACTGAGCAACATAGTTCCTGAGACCTGAACCTTCTTTGCCTTGCATGGTTTTGACTCGTAGCCAAGCCAAAGCTCTTGTCAACCATGCCAGCCGTCAACCACTTCCGTCCACCCCATCCGTGACCAGGCCTACAATGGAGTTCAACTCGGAGACCGAAAGAACTCCTATCCATCCAACCCCGCCGCAGACTCCCATTGTCCAAGAAGGGGACCAAGACTTTGAGCGATTCTTGGACCTCAACGTCAAGGCCTTGCAACATTATCTCGCGCATAGCCGAACACGAGACTCCTTGGGCAATCCAATCTATGGAATGCCAACCTCCCTTGTCGCGACTACGGCTGTATCGACAACATCCATAGTTCAACCTTTGGACACTCAAGCCATCGCTTTGACCACCGACCAGACTTTGACCAATCCTCCAGGTGTGGCCTCTCCCTCTATCATTGGGCCCACTTCCACCGGGGTTCCGGCCCCCTGTCAACCTCAACCCGCTCAACCGCTATCCACTCCATTTCAAAACCTTGTCGTCTCTATCCCGCCTACCCTAGCCCCTATCAACACTAGGGTGGCTTCTTACCCCTTGGCCCCCGTTACCACAGTTCAACCTCTCGTGGCGACAATGGGCCCAGTGATGTCTTCCACCCAACCACCTTTAGCCTCCACCTCTGCCCCTGCGATTAGTCATCCGTACATTCTACAACCGACTATGTCACACGCCTCCCCTAGCCTCTTCCAAGCGCCCTACAACTTAGGGGGCGCGCAACCCGTCAATCCATCGGCAGACATCATCAAGATGCTGATGGACAAGATGATCAGTCTTGAGACCTCTATTTCCGGCTCGCGCAACACTCTTTCATACGAGCAGATCTGTAACGAGCCCATTCATCCTTCCATCCCAATCAGACCATATCCTAGCCAGTGGGAGCTTCCGAAGTTTTCTCACTTTCAAAACAAGGAAGACCCCCAACAACACTTGTGGGCATTCAGACACGCCTGCTACCTCATTGGCCATGACGATGCGTTACTCTTATGCACCTTTCCTATGTCTCTCTCGGGTGTTGCACTTGACTGGTACAACTCCCTTCCTAGCCATTCTCTCTTCTCATTCATGCAATTGGCTCAGCTATTCCTCGATCACTTTTCTATCAACATAACCAAGAAAGTCTCAATCACGGACCTCTATTCTATTCGGCAATTCGAGGACGAGTCCATAGCCGACTTCGTTGCTCGATGGAGAGGCCTTATCAACCAACTCTCCTTTTCCTTACCCCAGGCCAAGCTTATTGAACTCTTTTCTCAAGCCTGTGCCCGACATATCTCTTCCACCCTGAGGGTTCAAACCTTCCGCACCTTTGATGAGGCCTTCACGATGGCCCGCAAACTAGAGTTACGTGCCATCGAGGAGAACAAAGTCAAGTTGCAGAGTAAGAATCCCAGCTCTAAGACCAATGACTCTTCTTCTGCCAAGCCATCATCATCCAATTCTAAATCCAAGGCTTCAGCTAATGCCGTGGTTGTCAGACCTTCATCTTCTTCGACCAATCAGCCTGAGCCCTCTACATCTCAGAGCGCTACTCGGCAATTCCAGCAAAGATATATGCAGTGATGATATACTCCCCTTGGAGAATCATATGCGTCTGTGCTGGACAAGCTTCTTAAACAGGGAGTCCTCAATCTCCCTCAAGCCTGACCTCCTCTACAATTTGATCCCTCTCACGCCATCCCCGCGTGGTATAGGGAGCAAGACTTCTGCAGCTTCCACCGTGTTAAGGGCCATGACACAGAGAACTGCAAAACCTTTAAGAACATAATACAAGACATGCTTGAAAAGGGGGATCTCATCTTAGACAATCCAAATGCACCCCCTAATCAGGCCATTGACATCTTCAAACAACCTTTCCCCAATCATCCGCCAACTCAAAACAATGTCCAGACCTTAATTGACGACAATCATGAGCACAATATTCAGACAGTCAATACGGTCTCTCCTTTCGTCCCCAATCAACCTCTTGAGGTTAGTCCATCAATCAGTCCGTCACATGTGGACGAACCTCTCTCCCCAGCTAGTTCTCCACCGACCTCTCTCATCTTGGAGGACGCCTCGGCCTTACCTGCACCACCGGTCTCGCCATCCTCCGTTCTACTGCCTATGGAGGACCCGACCCTTCCTACTCCTTAGCCGCAAGTGGAGGGCACCGTCATCCTTGCCCTTTACCCGCTGGAGGAGCCTCGCTCCCTGGTTTCTTCTCCACCCAGGGAAGAACCTGTCCCTCCTTCGTCCTCATCTAAATCTGTCATGGCTTCACCATACCATGCGTCTAAGACCACTACACCCATCTCGTCTTCAACCTCGCAACCATCAACATCTTCCTCTCAGCCATTTTCTCGGTTAGTGGAGAAGATTGAACTTCTCCCTCTGCAGAAAGTGACACCTCAGGTGTTGTGGGAGCGTCTTAAAGCCCTTCAACATACCCGCGCCCTCTCATCACATGCTGCTAATCCTCCCAAGGTGGAATCTCGTCAGACTCTTGACAAAGACCAGGCTCTCAAACCTCAACCAAACCCATCCAAACCAAAGCCTGCGTCTATCTCGTCCAAACCCATCAAGTCATTTGGCGTTCGTCCTATCTCCTCCCTCACTCACCCGCAAGTGAAGGTGGACTTAGGCCAAACTTCGACCAGTAGTAGTCTTCCGACCAAGGCGAAGAAGACTGCCAGACCGCAGAAATGAATGCCTCTTTCTCTGTCACCATTGCCATCTATTTTGGGCCCCCATCCTTCGACCTTGGCTAGCATCCTTCCCACTCCGACCTTCAACCAAAACT
Organism: Torreya grandis; assembly: GCA_037957365.1. NCBI lineage: Eukaryota > Viridiplantae > Streptophyta > Pinopsida > Cupressales > Taxaceae > Torreya > Torreya grandis. The sequence continues at coordinate 979,830 of JARHVA010003850.1, forward strand.
CGTTGCCTCCTTTGCTTCCTCTACCTACCTCCAGTCATCCCTCTCCTAAAAAGGCGTTCTCAATCACCAGGCCAGAGCCATCTCCATCTGTCACCGCGCCATCAACCCATAAGGTGGTACGGAAACCTCTTCTAACCTCGCCTAAGCAAAAGTCACCAACCTCATGCATATCAAATAGCACGGACCCTCTATTTGGCTCATACTCGTCAATATTGCGCCGACTTCTCCAGACTTCTGACATAACCCTTCCGCCCATCAAGCCTTTCCAACCTCTCGAGTCCAAGCCCTCCTGGTTCGACGATACAAAAATTTGCTTATATCATCGTACACCAGGACATGACACCAAGACTTGCTGTGCCCTCAAGGCCGTCATTCGCCGCCACATGGAGAAAGACACTCTTCTCCTTGAGGACACTCTTGACTAGACCCCGACTCCTTCCTATCCAACTTCTTCAAACACGTCAACATCTCACCAGCAAAACATGACCCCTTCTTCGCCTCCCATTTTCGAAATCAATGCCATCCGTATAACCACTAGGTCACAACAGGACAAGGCCAAAGCAAAAGCTGCCATTCCTTGGACCTATCCCTTCGTCAAGCCACCTCTTGCACCCAAGCCTAAAATTTCTATCCTTGGCGCATCACAACCTTCTTCATCTTCCTCTTCGGGACCAATTCACGACTCCATGCTGAAGCAGCTTCACCAGACACCTGTGAAGATGTCTCTTTACGACCTTATCCAAACTTTGCCTCAGCACCGTCAAGCCCTTATCCAAGCCTTACAGGCAGCGGAGGTCCAACCCGAGGACCCCCAACCACTCGCTGCCCTCGTCCATTCTTTATCTCCTGTCAACTCCATCACATTCAGCGATTTTGAGATTCCCACATCTAACACGGAAGATCAGGACGCCGCCCTCTTCATCACTACCTATGTCGATCGGACGCGCATCAAACGCGTTATGATCGATGGCAGTGCTAGCATCAACATAATCTCTACCCACGCCTTTGATCAGCTGGCTCTTCCCAAGAACTGCGTCTCCAAAACTGACGTGATCTTACGCTCTTTCAACGACACCACCGCCATGACCATTGGCACAGTCATCCTCCACATTCGCGTAGGCCCACGCACAGTCCCAGAGCTCTTCTATATCATCAAAGGAGAGTTTCAATACAACCTTCTACTAGGCCAACCTTAGATCTATGCCATGGCCTGTATACCCTCCACCCTGCACCGTTGTGTGAAGTTTGAGCATGACGGGCAAGTCCACACTATTCCCGCTGACCCTTCACCCTTCAAGACTTGCAACACCACCTACCATCCTAACGACGTCCTCATTCCCATCAAGCCGTCCACTCCGGCACCGCCTCCATCTGCGGAAGCTTCGACCAGTTCGCAATCGGCGGTTGCCCTCACCCCTCCTCTTCAAGCACCGACCAAAGACCCCATGGAAGACATCTTCCAACGACTATCACTTGGGGAATATCGCTTGTTGACCCTCGACATGTTCCAAACTCCACAAGAGTATGGACGCCTTCACCTCAGTCCTAATTATGACCCTCGAATCGGGATGGTCGTACCTTATGGTCCTCCTCACTTCCAAACCAACTTTGTCTATGGGGGGCTTAATCAAGCTCCTACCTATGGCAATTCTCTTTCTTCACCCTAACCTTTCACATCTGATTTCTCATTTCTTGGCAACCCCACCTTTGCACACACTTACCTTCACAGGTGTGCATGGAAGGGTTTTGGTTTCGGACGTTATGAGCAGGGCTCCCATCAGCCCATCGAGCCGCTCAATGAGCATGATGCCAAGAAATGGTATGGCCTGGGATATCATGACCCCACTCAGGCTCCTTCCGACCTTTGTCCCAAACCAACCATTGACCAATCTCTTTTAGACTCGCCCATTTCTCCTTCATCACCTACGGAGTCAGTGGTTTCCATCCCTCCTAGTTTTTTTTTCCATAAACACCATCCGCCTGGAACCCCTGACCTATCAGCTCAATGGGGTGCCCAAGTCTCTCCCTCTCATCTTTCCTAGCATGGTAGAGGATGAGTCGGCAACCATTCACATTGTCCACTGCGTTGATGATGATGCCATCCTTTCCTACATGGGTGCCGATGACTCTTTCGTCCAGCGTTTCCTCCCTTCCGAGACCCAGGTTATGTTAAATGAATCCACCATTGACATCAACCTCCCTTCTTCTTCCGATGTTCCTCACGTCTTAAAGATTGGCCAATCTTTAGACACTCAGGAGCAGCTTGACTATGCCCAATTCCTTTCCAACCATAACAAGGCCTTTGCCTGAACTTACAGCGACATGCCTGGCATCGACCCCACCATTGCTACCCATAACATTGTCACCAAACCAGAGGCTAAGCCTGTTAGGCAAAAGCTTCGAAAGATGCATCCTCGCGTTGCGCTCCTTATCAAAGAGGAACTTTAGCACCTTCTTTCTGTCTCCTTCATCCAACCCATCGATTATCCACAGTGGGTCTCTAACATCATCCCAGTTACTAAAGCAACTGGGGGGATTCAGATCTGCACGGACTATCGCGACCTTAACCTACCCTGTCCCAAAGATGACTTTCCTCTTCCTAACATCGACCAGCTTGTTGATCTTACGGCCGGCCATGAGATGCTATCTCTCATGGACGGGTTTTCAGGATACAATCAAATCCTGATCGCACCGGAGGACCAGTACAAGACTACCTTTATCACCCCATGGAGGACTTTCTGCTATCGAGTCATGCCTTTCGGCCTGAAAAATGCTGGTGCCACTTATCAGCGTGCCATGACTTACATTTTCCATGATCTCCTCCACAAAATCATGGAGGACTATGTGGATGACCTTCTCGGCAAGTCCAAGCTCCGCCATGACCACTTGACCATTCTCACAATCATCTTCTCTCATCTCCTTCAATATAATGTCCGCCTCAACCCCAAGAAGTGTGTCTTTGGGGTCCTCTCAGGCAAACTTCTCGGCTTCATCGTTTCCTTTTGTGGTATCGAGATAGATCCCGCCAAGATCTGCGCTATTCTTGAAATGCCGCCCCCGACCAATCTCAAGCAGCTTCGCAGTCTACAAGGGAAGCTCCAGTCCATTCGCCGTTTCATCTCACAACTTTCAGACCGCTGCCAACCTTTTCATCACCTCCTTAAGAAGGACGTCTCCTTTAAATGGGATGAGGACTGTCAAGAGGCTTTTGAAGCCCTCAAAGGCTATCTAGTCTCTCCACCAGTCCTCATTCCACCTAAGGATGACCAACCCTTCTACCTTTATATCTCTGCTACCAACCATTTGTTAGGTGCCATGATCGCGCACCGAGACGAGCATCATCGTGAGCAAGCAGTTTACTACATCAGCCGAACACTGGTCGACTATGAAACTCGGTATACTCATACCGAGAAACTCTGTTTGGCATTAGTCTTTTTTGCTACCAAGCTCTGCCACTATCTTCTCAACCACAAAACCTTTGTCGTCACTCACACCGACCCTCTCAAGTACATGCACTCCAAGCCATACCAGAATCAACGTATGGCTCGGTGGCTCATGCTGCTTGCTGAGTTTGACTTCGAATTCATCCAGTAGAAATCTATCAAGGGGTAAACCATTGTTGACCAACTGGCAGATGCCCCTCTTCCCGACAACCAACCTTCACACTGTGAGTTCCCTGACGAGTCTATCGCCACATTTTCCACCGATGACACCGTCTACCAGATGACTATGTTCTTTGACGGCTCCAAATGTCAACTCGGTGGGGGTGCGGGGGTCATCCTCATCCCACTCGACGGGGAGCCCATGCCTCTATCTTTCAAGCTTGACTTCGATTGTACCAATAATATGGCCGAATACGAGACCTTAATTTTGGGACTTCAGACTGCTCTTTCTCTCCACATCAAGTCTATCAACATCTTTGGCGACTCGCAGCTCGTCGTTAATCAAGTTAACGGTTCATATCTCTGTAAAAATGAAGTTTTACAGAGGTATAAGAATCGTGCTGACACTCTTTTGGCATCTTTCAACCATTACCTCTTGCAGACTGTTCCACGCTCTACGAACAAGTTTGCCGACACCATGGCTTCTCTTGCTTCGCATATCCCGTCTTCATCATCATCATCTCGCCTTTTTGTCACAGTGCATCGTGTACCCTTGCCTTCATACATCTCTCCTCACATCGACCATGTCAACACTGTCAATTCTAGCCCACAAGATGACTAGTATAAGCAACTCGTGGACTACTTGTCTCTTTCTGTCACTCCTCCCAACCTCTCTAGCAATGCGCGATGAGCTTTCATCAAGCGCACAGCTCGCTATACCATGCTAGGGGGTCTTCTCTATAAACGAGGCTTCGACGGCCTCCTTCTTCGCTGTCTAACCTCCACTGAAGCTCCTCAAGCCATAAAGCAAGTCCACGACGGGATTTGTGGCAGACACTTCAGTGGAAACTCGGTTGCTAAGCGCATCCTTCGCCTGGGTTATTATTGGCCCACCCTTCATCAAGACTGTAGCGATTATGTTCGGCGTTGCATCAAGTGTCAGCAGCACTCTAACCTGCTTCATCTCCCTAGTCACGCCTTGCAAGTCACTCAGGATTTTTGGCCTTTCTCTCAGTGGGGCTTGGATCTCATCAGTGAGATCAACCCTCACTCGTCTCTTCGTCATCAGTCCATCATCACTGCCACTGAGTATTTCACCAAGTGGGTGGAAGCCATTCCTCTTGTCTCTACAAAAGCCGACAAAATTGTCGACTTCATCAGCAGCCACATCATCTGTCGTTTCGGTGTCCCTCACAAAATCATCACCGACAATGGCAAGTCTTTCAAAAACAAGACTGTCCAAAAACTATGTGACTCATTTGGCATCAAACTTAGCTTTTCTTCGCCTTACTACCCACAAGCAAATGGGCAGGCCGAGGCTTCCAACAAAATTCTCACCAAAATTCTCATGAAGGTGGTCAACGATACAGGAAGGGATTGGCACGTTCATATCCCCTTCACTTTGTGGGCCTACCACACTAGCATCCGAACCTCTACGGGTGCTACCCCCTTTTCTCTCGTGTATGGAATAGAGGCTGTCTTACCTCTCGAAGTACAGATCCCGTCTCTCCGCATCTCCCTGCATGACATTCTCTCCAACGACGACTTTCGTCAAGATCGCTTAGCTCAACTTGAGTTACTCGACGAGCGCCGTCTTGCTGCCCTTAATCATCTCCATGTCTACCAAAGTCGCATAAAGCGGGCCTACAACAAAAATCTGCGAGAACGAGATTTCAACATCGGAGACCTCGTCCTCAAAGAGAATCAGCACGTGACCAATATGGAGCAAAGTAAACGAGGCAAGTTCACCCCCAATTGGCTTGGACCTTTTATCATCACGCACAAGTATGGGTCAGGGACTTATCGTCTATCTTCCCTCGACGGACGGCCAGAACCTGAGCCTCTTAATGCGTTGCATCTTCGACCTTTCTTCTGTTAGTCGAGTACTCGTCTACTTGACACGTAACTTGAGCTCGTCCCTTGAGCAATCCTTGTCCTCTTAATCCTCATCCCTTTCAACCCTATTTCCCTTTAACAAGTCCCCTACAACCCTTTTAGGATGCAGTGATGCTTTGTCCTAATAAAAGGGGCGTCCTTGAGCTTCTACAGTCTTGTCCGTGACTCTCATTCCTATCAATAAATCCAAATCAAGATGTCAAAACATATCCATGGTCACTAAATCAAGTCAAATCAAAAAGACAGACTGATCCCTCGAAGGACAGCTGTACTATCATTGCTGTATTACTAGACTGATCCCTTGAAGGACAGCTAGGCCAACTTATCAAACATTATTAAGCAAAAATATAGACCACTCCCTCGAAGGATGGCTATGACTACTCTGGCAATAAACAGCACTTTTCTTAGGAGCTTCCCGCATCGATCAGCTTCGCAACATGACCATTACATCAAAAGACATCTCTATGCAGGCTTCCCGCATCGATCAGTCTACGCAAAAAAAAAAAATGAGTCACGGACATTGGCTTGTAGTTGTCTCAGGGTCTCCTATAAAAGGGGCAAGGTTATTCCTGCTCTTAAACTGGGTTACCCTATCCTCCTCCTATCACCGGCTCAAGGGACTTCGAGCTCACTTTAATGTCAAAGTGATTCGATTACCGTTCTAACTCAACACTGGTCAACGACGCAATGCATGATGGGGCTTTTGTTCTAATAACCCCTATCTATGCTTCCTTTCTGGTCCTTGTCAATGAAAGAGCAATTTGCCTTTCACCTTTTCTCTACACTTTGGTCACGCTTTGGCCACATCAATTGTCGACTCATCCTTAAACCTAGCCAACTTCAACATTTTTCAAACCAGCCTCGACATTTTCAACATGACATCAGGCATCATCCTTGTCCTTTTCACATAGTTTCTATGGACACCAATACACATGGAAACTACCGACCAGACCCAATTTATGTTAAGCATAAACCAATACTTGCTGAAGCATAAATAGACCTTCTATTCATTTCTAGCATACATCCATCACGACTATGAAAACTTGCTAGGGATGAAAGACTCTCGACCACTTCTACAGAAGACACCATCTGTAGCATCCTTTTATCCTCATCTTTTCATCCTCATCATTTCGACACTTGACCACATCCAATCATCGACCATTTTGACCCTCGCAGTCCGAGGCCCTACGACCAGGGCTATGTAGGCAGCACTCAGATAACACATCTTCTGAGGTTAGCTCGACCACCCCCATTTATTCGTCTCTATGATGGACAAACCTTCTCTTCTTTGACTCTTATCACACCCAACTTCGTCAACTTTGACCAAGACCAATCATTTCCTTTGACCAAGACCAATCATCGACTTTGACCAAGACCAATCAATCCCTCCGACCCTCCCTCCCTTTTAGGGAGAACTACATCGGCCTGAGGCCCTATCACCAGGGCTATGTAGGCAACACTCAGTTGACATGGGGTCTTCTGGGGTTAGCTCGGCCGCATCCTTTCATCTATCCATCCTCTTGACCAATGACCATTGGCGATCATGCCTATCTCCTTCGACCTCGACCACTTCCAAGCCAATGTTGCCTTGGTTGTTTTTGCGTGTATGCTATTCCACGGCTGGTTAGTAGAATTGTCCACAAACCTTTTTTTGACCCTTCACAAGTATAGGATCGTGAGCCAGTTGATCCAACCTACTTGTGACTTTTTCATGTTTCTGGGAACACTTCTTGAGCCCTGGATACCTGGGACACGATGACCATTTGGAGCTTCAGCTTAGATTGAGTGACCCGATCAGTAGACGACTAAATGCTGGGGCCCGGTTACTTCAATTTTGGCACTCCTTGACCCTTGACCATGTGACAATTTGACCTGACCCTCTCGTGAAGTGGACTACGTGCAATCTCGACTATGGCAGCATTTTCACTCACTCTCTTCTATCCATTTCTCTGTCAAATCGACACTCGATCTTCGATTTCCTTCTCTCGACTATCGCTTTGAGGGGGGAACACCTCATCCTTTTTTCTAGGGCAACCAACTCCTATTTTTGTCTTACAGTTCATCTAGAACAACCAACAAGACAAAAAGGGGCAAATGTAGACACCGCAAACGTGTCTACACCTTGGTTCTCCCCCTTGGCCCTTTCTCCCTCCTAGTCCTCTTTGGTCCCTAACCCACCTAAGTCTTATTAATTAGAAATTAACATCTATTTTTAATTAAATAAGGCCCCCTTTCCACCCTACCCTTGCCACTTTGGATCCTCCCTTGAATCCCTCCACCTTCCCCCTAGCATTTATTAGGCCAAATCTCACCATTATATCCCCCCTCGTCCATTTTGGCATCCTTGTGACCATTCTACCCATGACCCCTCGCCCGGCGGCGTGCAAGAGTGGGCAGAGGCTATTTTTAGCCTCTGTGCCCATCCTGCGACCGCCGACGTCGGTGACCCTTTGGCCGACGTCGGCAAAACTACCAGCGTCGGTAGCCTTCATTATCCCCTTCTGCATCCGTTGCACCTCCTGGACTCTTGAGCTCAAAAATAGATTCTCTTGATGCTTTGGCTCTGATCTCTCCTCTGTCTTAACCTTGTGCAATAGTAGCAACAAGTGAAAAGGCCCTGGATCAGTATCTTCTCCTTGCAGAAACTCTTCTGTGGCTCCAGCAACATCTTCTTCTCTCTTCATTTAGCAAGCTAAAGGTAAGCTAGTCTGGTTTTTTTATTTTTAGTATTCAGTCATCTATCTTCTATTGTCTTCTGCTCCCTCTGTCCTTCCCCCCTAAGAGGCTGCAAAGCCTTCTCAGGCCCCATCCTCTGTGAATCCTCCTCTTCCCTGTCCTCTGTGTCTCTTCCAACTTCCTCACCCCTCTGCCAAAAAGACCTTGCACCAGGTATCCAACCCAAACCAGACCACTCCCCAATCCATCCAAACTTGTCCCCGTTTAGTCTCAGCCCTGTCCACAGTCCAGAAAGCGACCCAAACCCGACTACAGGCCACAACCCCGACCGACGCCGGTCACTTTCCCAAACCGACGTCGGCAGGATAGCCGACGCCGGCAGATCACATAACCGACGCCGGCGACATTTCCAACCTCGGCGACTGTCTTCAGCCCAACAGCTCTTTCAGGTAATCATTTTGTTTTCTTCTTTCCTTTCTACTTTCTTTATCACTTTTGTATTCTGGCATTCTGTCTTTTATCAGTCACTTATTTCATCAAAATAGTGGGTTGACCTCCCTTAAGGAAGTTTTTACACTTCTGGGAACAAGCCTTTTGCTTGGCAACCCACTGCCTATCTGTCTAACATTTTTCTTGTCCTAGTTTCCTTTTTTTCTTGCAGGTGTCATTCCTCCACAACCAAAGAGGAGTGCTCACAAACGTCTGGATTTACAGTGCGTAATCTTTAGTCCAGGTACTTCCAAGCCTTGTCCATTACTTTCTTTTAGTTTCTTTCTTTTTAGTCTGAAAAGCGAATTTGAGGTAGAAACAGAGGGACCATAGTTTGATGATGGAATCTTGATAAAGGTGAGGAGGTTTGAGAGACATGGGAAGATGTCGATAGTTTGTCAAAAGAATCCTCAATAAGAAGGGTGTCCTTTTCCAAGTGTTGGCGAATGACAACCTTAAGAGCACAACAATTCTCAGTATCATGCCTAGGTGTGTGATGATATAGGCAAATTTGAGTGTCATCGAACCAAGATGGTTTTGATTCCAGAGGTTGAAATGGTTTAATGGGTGGGAGAGTGATGTTAAAAGACTACAACAATTAGTGTAGCAACAAAGCACAAGAACCCACTAATGGGTCTGTGCTTGTTGTTGCAATAGAGGTTGACAACTTCTATTTAGGAGTTGTAGAGGGAGTTTTCCATACCACCTTTTTGGTTGGTGGTGTGGCCACACGTGCAAATGGTGATTTCTTGGTGAGAGGTGTTAGATTTTTTAGAGGATGTATGTTTTTGATAGGTAAAGGGAGTAATGGGGGCAATTTGTTTTTGTTAGGTGTTGGAGTAGGGAGAACTCCTATTAAGGTAGAAGGGTGTGAACCCAAAATAGAGGGTAATGGTGAAGGTGGGGGAGGAGTTCTCTGACATGGTTTAGTAGCCTTCTTTAGTACAGTGTGAGGACCACTACTATGTGGGGCAAGGTTCAAATCTACCTTCACTTGTGGGTGAGTGAGGTTTGATACGGGGTGAACATTGAGAGATTTAACCTAATTTGGCATGGTGAATGCCTATGAGGGTTTAGGTTCAGATGTGGACAGTTGAGCTTTTGAAAATTTGGAAGTAGAAGCCTGATCCTCATCGAAGACTTTGGAATAATTTGTCATAAAAGGGTTGGCAGTACGAGATGAAGCAGGGTGTGTAAGATAAGGAGCTTTAAGTCACTCCCATAACACCTCATGTTCTAAATTCCTTGAATGTAGAAATACTAAGTTTTCAGCCAATCGAGAGAAGGGTTTTGTTACAAGAGGATTTATACTTGGTCTTTTATAAGATTTGGGTGGTTGCAAGAGTGGAAACGTGTTAGATGCGGTGATCTCGGGCCAAAGATGAGAGAGAACTATTATCGGATCTTCCTCAGCCGAAGTGGGTGAAGCGGCAACTTCTTCTCTTGGTGGAGAAGGAATTGGAGAATTTGGCTCTTCAAGAGGATAGAGCATAGGGATTATCATGCCTTCCACTTGTGGTCTAGGGACATGGAAAGTATGATCCTCCATTGGTAATAGGAAGGATTAGGGTGGGGCTAGTGGCATTGGTATCGTCAAAGCATCCTCTAATATAAGAGAGGTCAAAGTAGACTCTCTTATGTGTGAAAGGGGGGTAGATGGAGGACTAATAGGAGAAGAAGGTTCTTTTACCCATGGTGGAGAAATAGGTTGACTAATATCTTCATATTATGGGAGAGGTTGGTTAGGAATGAAAGGAGAAACCATGTCGACCGTGCGTATGTTGCACTCTTGAGGGTCATCGGCCATGGTCTAAACATTGTTTTGACTTAGGGGATGGTTAGGGAATGGTTGCCTAAAGATATCTATGTTTTAGTTATCCAGAGCATTTAGGTTATCCAAAACAAGATCCCCTTTGTCTAACATGTCTTGGATAACATTCTTGAGGGTTTTGCAATTCTCTATGTCATGACCCTTGACGTGATGATAATTACAAAAGTCATTTTCCCTATACTAAGTAGGGATGGCTTGTGAGGGATCAAATTGAGGTGGTGGTCAGATTTGAGGGAGGTTGAGGACTCCCTACTTCACTAGTTTATCCAACACGAAAGCGTATGATTCTCTTATTGGAGTGTATTGATGCTATACATACCGTTGTTGGAATTGTCTTGTAATGTTTTGTGATGTGGAAGGTTCAGATTGGTTAGTTGTGGTAGAAGATGATGATCTAAGTACCACAACATTTGCCAATCCCTTGGATTTGGAATGGGAGGAAGAAGATTTAGAAGAAGGGTCATTAGATTTTGTGTTGGTATTTTTACTACACAATTTGACCTTATCTTCTTTGACAGTGTGGAGTTCAAGCTTTCAGGCTATAGTGAAAGCTTCATCAAATGTGTAGAATGTTTGAACCTGTAAAGTGGATGAGATGTGCTTGGCACATGCTCTTAAAAAGAGCTCAATGAGCTCAGGTTGAGGTAATGAAAAGGAGAGTTGGTTGATTAAACCTCTCTAATGGGCAACAAAGTCAGCTATTGATTCATTGTCGAATTGTCTAATAGAATATAGGTCTATGATGGAGACCTTCTTAGTGATGTTGATTGAGAATTGGTCAAGGAATAGCTGAGCTAGTTGAGTGAAGGTAAAGAGAGAATGACTGGTAATAGAACTATACCAATCAAGGGTGGCACCAAAAAGTGACATGGGGAATGTGTGAAGTAATAATGCATCATCGTGCGCTATGAGGTAGCAAGCGTGTCTAAACGCTCATAGATGTTGTTGTGGGTCCCCTTTACTCTGAAAGTGAGTAAATTTTGGGAGTTCCCACTAGCTAGGGTATGGTCTAATAGGCATCAAAGGGTGAATAGGTTTGTTATATATTTGTTCATATGAAAGAACACTCCTTGAACCTAAAACAAATGTCTCGAGGTTGGACATCTTATCCATTAGCATCTTAATTAGATCAGCTGATGGATTGGTAGGAGGGGCACCCCCTAGGTTATAGGGTACTTGGAAGGCATTGGGAGGGGCGTATGATGTACTTGGTTGCATTTGTGTAGGTACAACATATTGGTAGTTTGTCATAAGGACTGATATTGAGGTCAAGGGGGCTTGTGCCATGAAGTTGGAGGGCACAACTTGACTAGATGCTGCCAAAGGTGATTGAATGGTGGTGACACTAGTTAAAGTATAGGTAGTCACTCTTGTATTTATGGGTGCAAGAGTGGGTGGGATAAAGACAATCAAGTTTTGGAAAGGTGTCGAACTTGGTTGAATTGTTTGTGGTTGAGGGGGTACGAAAACCCCAATAGAGGTAGGTCCAAAAATAAAAGGAGAGGCCAAATCATGAACATTGGCCATGGTTGGGTTACTAGCCGAGGCAATGGCTTGAGCGACCATAGGTTGGGTAATAGATGCTATTGATATCATTTCCATTTCAACCAAGGAAGTTAGCATCCCATAAATAGGGTTACCTAACAGATCTCACATTTGGCTTCTAGTGAGATAATGTTAGAGAGCCTTAACGTTGTGGTCAAGGAATCTCTCTAATTCTTGATCCCCTTCGAGAATAATAAGAGGTCGATCAGGGGTAGGTTGGATCAGAGTACACTCAGTGTCTAAAGTATATTCCATTAGGTGACTTGGTATGAAAGGCAAAGGTGGGAGTGGTTGTTGACTCATGTGGTCAATAAGAGATTTGGCTTGATTGTGTGTCAGAACCATTCAAGGCAAAATGGGTTCAAGTTCTAAAAACTATATGTTTTAGTTTTAGAAAACTAGAATTTGTTTTTAATAGCAAGAAAGTCAGGTTTTAAGCTTATTGTTTGGGATGAAAATTTGTTAACAGTGATTGACGTCGATGGAAAAATTGATGTCGATGAAGACATGTTGTCGATGTCGGTCAGATAACCGATGTCGGTGAAAAGTTGTTGCCAACATCCATGGAAAAGCTGATGTCAATTTTTGTGTAATTCCAAAAACATAGAAAACTGATAGTTTTTGAAGGAAGAAGAAATTTTGAGTTGTTTTTGGACCTCAAAATGATGTGACCTTACTAGCTCAAAAAATTAGATAAAAATAGCAAAATAAATGATTTGGCAAGTAACCTCTAAAACATTAAATTCCTAGGAATAAATTTTAGAGTCATGGTGGCTTATGCCTTAGATGAATATGTTTGGGAATTGGGCTTTTAGAACAAGTCCTAAAGAGGAAGTCTATGGCTAGTTTCAGGTTATGTTTTGGTGCTCAAACATCTGTGTTAGGTTTAGTATGTGGCTTGGTGTTGGGGCTTGCTCCCTTCACTTCATGAACCTAGAGCCGAGCTAGGCCTCTTAGCCAATATATACTTCACCTATAGTTTATACTCTACCAGAGAATAGAGTGGGTCCTCCTCTTGGTAGTGAAGTCCAAGTAGGATCGCCAAGAAGGGTAAGGTATCTGATAGGTGATGAAATCCTAGACGGGCCTTGTCTCAAGTATGTTTAAATGTTTAATTTGATTGTGATTATGATCTGGTTGTGTAACATTTGTGCACTATGATTTATTCAAAATGCTTTTTTTAATTACTAAGTGAGTGGGCTAAGCATGCATTCAAGTAAGAATGAAATGCAATAGTTTTTTTTAACCCAAATTGAAATATTTTGTTCAAATGCAAACAATTGGAGAAAAGGTTACGAGTATGAATTTTTTACTACTCTAAGATGCAGGCAAGAAGTGACAAGAAGAAAAAGAAAGATGTTCTTTTTAACTTGTGCTAATGGTTTCTTTTTAAAACAAAAAGATAAAAGAGAGGATGCAAGAAAAGGATATTTTCCTAATGAAACTATATGAAAATTTTCTTTTTAGAAGAATGAACCCAAGGAAAACTCAAGGGTCCCACCAAGTGTGCCAGAATGTTTCTCTAAGTTTTTGCTAATTACATTCAGAAGAAAGAAGAAACTAAAGGTTAAAGGTTTGGGGTTTGACGTTACCTGGATTAAGTTGCACACTGTATCCAAGCATTGTGAGAGCTCCTCTTTGGTTGTGGAAGAAACACCCATAGATAAGAAAGAAACTCAAACAAGGAGAATGTTAGAGAAAGATATGGTGGACTACCAAGCTACATGCTCAGTCCCAAAAGTGTAAAGCTCTATAAGGGATGATAGTCCACTATTTGATGAAAAGAGTGTTGTATAAAAAGAAATGGTGAAAGACTAAGAAAGAGAAATATAGATAATGCATACCTATTCTTTGCAATCAGTCTGTCATAGTCACAGACATCAGTTAGTCTACTGAGGTCAGTTGATATGTAGTGTCGACGTCAGTTAGGTTGCTGATGTCTGTAGGGGCAATGGGCCTTAGATGGGTTTCAAGGTATGTCTGTGGTTGACAGAGGAGTCTGGGAGTTTGGGGGCTTGTGCAGAGTTATGGGAAGGTGAATAGGGTCTAAGGAAGGGAAAAAGGTGGAGGGTAGGTGTGAAAAGAGGGAGAGAATAAGAGGAAGGCTTTTTATCCCTTCCATGGAGGACGTTAGATCTCTTTTACAGTATTCAGAAATAGTACATAGAAATTAATTACCAAGTTATTCTAAAACTTTGAAATGGAGACCAGAAGAATACTTAGCTTTTTGGTGAAGACCCAAGGGTGTTAGGATGTTTATTCCTATTGTGGCTGATGTCAAAGACCTCATATAATATTTTCAATCCAATGTCTGAAGTGACTTGTGTAGAGTTTCTGTAGCCAGAGGAGCGATAATCAAATTTTGAAGCTAAGTCTCAGAGTGTGTGCATTGATATCAAAGAGGCAGGGGCAAATCAAGGTTAGATTCTAGCTTATGTAACCGACGTCGATGATCCCACCAGTGTCGGTCGATAGTTGACCAACGTCAGCGGCTAGAGAAAGGGTAAAAGGGCTATTTTTAGCCCTTTACCCATTTCTCCATCTACCAAGTGCATTTGTCATTGGAGAATGGTCAAAAGATGGGTTTATTAGGCACAAGAGTTAGTTAGGAGGTTAGGATGGAGTGAGAATAGGTCATGCTTTAGATGACCTAGTCTCAGGGTGACTCATAGGGTAAGAAATGGTCTTAGGGCGAGGTGTCCAGGCAAGGTGTCTAGGTGAGGTGTCTAGGTGAGGTGTTGTGGTGAGGTGATTAATTTAAAATAAGTAATTTATTTTAAATTAATAATGTGTGTAAGTGTTTAGAAGGGGACCAAGGGGGGTTGACACAATGTTGGTGTCTACATTTTCCCCTTTTTGTCTTGTGGTTTGTCTTGATGAACTGCAAGACAAAAATAGATGTAGGTTGCCCCAGGTATGGGATGAGGTATTTAGGAGATCCTACAATGCTTGGATATAGTGCACAAATTAATTTGGGTAACGTCAAACCCAAGCCCTCGTGCCAAAATGTTTCTCTAAGTTTTTGCTAATTACATTCAGAAGAGAGAAGAAACTAAAGGTTAAAGGTTTGGGGTTTGACGTTACCCTGATTAAGTTGTGCACTGTATCCAAGCATTATGAGAGATCCTCTTTGGCTATGGAGGAAATGCCTATAGATAAGAAATAAACTCAAATAAGGAGAATGTTAGAGAAAGATATGGTGGACTGCCAAGCTACACGCTTGGTCCTGGAAGCCTAAAGCTCCATAAGGGATGACAATCCACTATTTGATGAAAATATTGTTGTATAAAAAGAAATGGTGAAAGAATAAGAAAGAAAAATATAGATAATGCATACCTGTTCTTTGTAATCAGTCTGTCATAGTCACCAATGTCGGTTAGTCTGCTGAGGTTGGTTGATATGTAGTGCCGATGTCGGTTAGGTTGCCGATGCTAGTAGGGGCAATGGGCCTTGGATGGGTTTCAGGGTATGTCTATGGTCGACAGAGGAGTCTGGGAGTTTAGGGGCTTGTGCAGAATTATGAGAAGGTGAATAGGGTCTGAGGAAGGGCAAAAGGTGGAGGGTAGGTGTGAGAAGAGGGAGAGAATAAGAGGAAGGCTTAAGTTATTCTAAAACTTTGAAATGGAGACCAGAAGAATACTTAGCTTTTTGGTGAAGACCCAAGGGTGTCAGGATGTTTATTCCTATTGTGGCTGATGTTGAAGACCTCATACAAAATTTTCAATCCAATGTCTAAAGTGACTTGGGCAGAGTTTTTATAGCTAGAGGAGCGATAATCAAATTCTGAAGCTAAGTCTCAGAGTGTGCACGTCGATATCAAAGAGGAAGGGGTAACTCAAGGTTAGAGTCTAGCTTATGTAACTGACGTTGGTGATCCCATCAACATCAACCAATAGTTGACTGATGTTAGCAGCTAGAGAATGGATAAAAGGGCTATTTTTAGCCCTTTGCCCATTTCTCCATCCACCAAGTGCATTTGCCATTGGAGAGTGGTCAAAATATAGGTTTATTAGGCATGAGAGTTAGTCAGGAGGTTAAGATGGAGTGATAATAGGTCATGCTTTAGATGACCTAGTCTCAGGGTGACTCATAGGGTAATAAATGGTCTTAGAGTGAGGTGTCCAGGCAAGGTGTCTAGGCAAGGTGTCTAGGTGAGGTGTTATGGTGAGGTGATTAATTTAAAATAAGTAATTTATTTTAAATTAATAAGGTGTGTAAGTGTTCATAAGGGGACCAAGGGGGGGGTGACACAATGTTGGTGTCTACATACACTCATCTTTAATCTTGGAAATCATTCTATAATATCTCAAATTTGTTCTTTCAACTCTATGAGTTCACAATCATAACAATAACAATAATAATCAATGAAATGACTCATGTTTATCCTTTTATAGGCTCAAGGGATAATTTTTATTTACTTCCTCCATACCTCTACCATCAATTCATGTAATAAATGTGATTAATGTTATTGTCATAATGTATGTTTGGCATACTTTCTATTATCATTACTATCCTTATATTAATTGCATATCCCTTCTTGTGCTTTTCCTGATGTGCATTCAATTTTAAAGAATTTGAACATTGTCCATTCTAAAGGTAGGAATATTTAGTTACCTCAACTAGATTATGGTTACTTTTCACATCTTATATAACTTTTTATCTTTATACATTTATACTTATATGCCTTTTCTCTCATGTGCATTCCCATTAACCATATGTTGGCACTCCATAGATGTAAAACCTCTACCCCACACTAAAAGTTGTTCATGATTCTCCATGATAATATAAGAAGTATTAAACCAAAGTGTTAACTCTAAAACTACTCAATAAGATGCAACTACTTCTATGTTTTATTAAAAATAAGTGAAATCCTAGTATAATCTAATTCTATATGCCTTATTAATACAAAAAGGAATACTTCAAAAAATTATAGTCTCAACTGACTACCATTGAAATGACTAGGAAAGAATTGGCCTTCTACTCACTTTAACTTACACGTGCTAATGGAATGGATACTATGAATGATAAAGGGGACATACCAATGTACATGAATCTTTATATAGTGGCATGTGAACTTGGAATTATAATTAAGACTTGCATGCTAGGATCAAAAGTCTTGTTCTTCAGATGGCGATCATGACATGCTTTCTATTTACATTTCTCCACTCTTTAACTCTAATGGGTAAGAAATCAAGTCTCATCCATCTACAACAAGTCATCGATGCATGCTTTCAAGGATGCTTCATCATATAGTTGACCAATGAATTAAATTTGAAGAGAAAGGATAAACAATTCCATTAGAGGACCCACTTCATTACTAAATACAAGATTGGATGGTGTGTTCTTGTTTAAGTGCTTATAAGTAGTTTGATATGCCCATAATAGATAGTATCATTAAGGAAGTGGGTACCTCAGTCATTATTAAAAATCAATAAACATCTAAGCATGGTAATGATATTCTCTCAAATGAATCTTGTAGCAATGATAGTTATACAATCCCTTATTAGTGAAAATTTAGCCCAGGGAGTTAGATAGTATCAGTGATAACATAATGTGCATCGATATGCTTCCCTATTGGGTCAATGGGGCCAAAAAATTCAATGGATCATTTTTAAAAATGTTATTTTGAAAATATAGGATGATAGGGAATTTCATCCCTCCTATTTGGCTTCCCCATGCATTAGAAAATGTCACATTGATGTGCATAAATATTAATGTCCTTAAATAAGGTAAGCCACCATAAACTAGCCAAAATAAACTTTCACATTTTTTCTTCAATGGCATAGTGTCCTATAATGAAACCTTCATGGATTATTAAATTACCTCTATGCACTCATGTTATCTAATCCAACATTAAATCACTTTATCCTATCCAAGATTATAAAGGTCTCTCCTTATAAGTTGGAATGGAGTGTCTCAAACAACTAACTACTTATTTTTTGGAGTGTTTAGGTGATTTGGTATTAAAAAAGGTGGCAATAACATCCAAATATTTAAGTATGTATGATATGTGTAATAACTACATATCAGACAAATCATCTTCTATGTCATGCATTGGTTCACCAGATTCAATGCATAAAAAATAATCTAGACTACAATTGGCCTTACCAAGCTTAACCATTATGGAAAACTAAAACTCTTGAAAGATCACAATCCACCAAAAAAATTACCCATGTAATATTGGTTTGTTTATCAAGTAATTTAATGCCTCATGGTCCATGAATAATACAAATGATGTTCTTAGTAGGTACTAATGAAAATTTTGGAGAGCATAAACCATAGACAATGCTTCACACTTTGTAGTTATGTAGTTCCATTTAGTTGGAGTAAGATTTTAACTTTTAAAATACATAGGGTGATCCAAGTTTCCCTCACTAGGTTAAGAAAGGATAACACTGACTGCCATAATAGAATAATCAACATGGAAATAAAAAGGATTTATCTAGTCTAGTAATTGAAGAATTGGTACAATGATAAGCTAATCCTTTAGTGAAACAAAGGCTTACTAGTGAGCACTAGTTCAAAAAAATAAACCATTTTATTTTATTAACTCCTCTAAAGATACAAAAATCCTATCATATCTATGAATAAAGTTTTATTAACTCCTCTAAAGGTACAAAAATTATATCATATCTATGAATAAACTTTATATAATAGACAATATGCCCTAAGAAGGCACAAACCTCTCACTGGGTGGTCGATGCTAGAAGTTGAAGGATGATAGTGATCCTTGTTGGGACCACTAAAAGTTTATCACAACATATGACATGACTAAGGAGAATGCCAAATAGGTTAGAAAATAGACATTTATTCATATTTAAGGAAATTTTAAGGTTTTATTAGTACTTAAGCATTAATAAAAGATTAGAATAATAGTCCCACACTAATTTGTAGATAGTCTAGTCATCAAGATAGACTTGAAGTAACTTATGGATAAAGTCCATGAAAGCTTCAACTATGATCTAGGAAAACATAATAGGAACATTGTTCAACCCAATAATATTACATTATATGAAAAGGATCCCACTTGGTGGTAAATGTAATCTTAGGCTTATCTTCTTCTATGGTCTAAACTTGATGATACCGAAAAAAGGCATCTACAAATGTAGATATTTCACACCTAGCAATGCCTTTGAGTATCTCTTTAGTGAAAGGTGTCAGCAAAGGGTTGGTAATGATAACAACATTAAGTACTTTATAATCCACACAATTACATATATGAATATCCTTCTTGCTACTTATAACCATAAGACTCACCCACTCAAACTCATTCACAGGAGTAATAAATCCCATGCATAGCATGTTATCGATCTCTTGTTTGACTTGAACATGCAAATTGGGATTCAACCAATAAGAATTTTTATGATTAGTTGAGTGCCTTCTACCAAATTTATGTGCATTTTTCCCAAATAAGAATGCATACCCTTCATCTCAATATATTTATGTGAGAATACATTTGGATACTCTTTCAATAGCTCAAATACATTAGTGATCTCAGTATCAGACCAATAATCCCTCACTATAGCCATCTTGAGCACTACTTCCTTGCCAACATTACATTAAATAGTCTATATTAGCTCTAAGTATGGGTGTTGTTCATATTGAATTTGTCATAAACATTACAAGTGACATAATCTATGTGTACAACCAAACTATTAGTTGATGGGTCAAGGAGATCAAATCTAGTACATTCATCAAATTAAAACATGGCTTTTTATTTACTCTTGTGGATTTCTTCTCATAGTGCATAATCTGGGATAGGTTTAGGCTATGGACATGATATTTATCATCAATTTCATGAAAAATAGTCAATCCTTCCTCTTGTGAACAATGTATTATTTGAATCCAATCTTCAATAGGGGATAGTCGCCTATGATAACTTGACACATGAAATATAGTTTAAGGCATAAATCCATCTATAGGGATGAATATGAAAGCACTGTAATTGTGTTACTCTTAGGCAAATGCTAAGTACTCATATCTAGATGGTACTCTTTATGGACATAACACACTCTAGCCCAAGTGTGTAGAGTACCATAGAATACATGAACCTAGAGGTACGCAGGTAAGAAGGTTTCATCTATTTTCCACATTATCTTCCAAGCTTCAAAGTCAGGTTTTGGAGCTCACATACCACTATAACTAATAGTGACATGTATTTGATTATCATGGTGAAAGATATGGTACAAATAAGAATGAACTCAATCCCAAGTAAAAAACATTCTCCCAATGAGTTTGCCACCATTGAGTAGCTATGCCATCAAAAATATAGATAGTTGATCATACCCAATCAATGTCAAAGTCATAAAAGGCTTATAAATAATGGACAAATTCTCAGAATTCCATTTGAGCATGTAACCTTAGAGCTTAATATAGTCTTTTGGGTGGCATATCCATGATTTATCCTTGAAAGAGACAAATAAATTTATTGTATTTATGATACTTCTATCGAGTATCATCATGAGTGCCTATAGTGCCATATATTCTCCTAGTAATATCATATTCACCTTGAGCCTTATAGTCACAATATTACTAGTGGTGTTAGATAGATATTATGTATCCATCCATCATAAAATACCATCTGAGGTAGGGTCATAGAATTCATTACCTTGAGTTGTGACATTATAAATGTGGGTGATGTCCTCATTATTATTGACTGGTTTAACATAGGGATGCCCATGAGCATGGTACAAAGGAATGATAATAAACTATTCATCATTTTCAAGGCTAATGTATTACTTCTTCAAGCTCAAATCAACACTATTGGCATAACACCATGAGTAACCTAATAGATCTAGGAAGTCATCAACCTCAACCAAATCTATGACTTTAAAATTAGCTTTGAAATTTACATCATGGATATCCATAGTGGCATCTTTAAGTACACCAATGATTAAAGTGCAAGTCTTGTTGGACATAAAAACCACATGGAGTGAGGGGTGCAAAGCTAGGTTGACCATATTATACCAAGCATCCTTTGTAAGAACATTGACTTCAACACTGGTGTCAACTAATATATCCTAGATAACCCATGCATCTATGGTGATGTTAACTGATATCTTCTTGTCCCCTTTTAAGCTAGGCTAGATAGGAGTTTATTACCATCATGCATGGTTTAATTTTTAATATTCAATAGGCATAGGAATATGATACCTTAACTAGTTGTTAAATAAGGGTACAATGTTTTCATCTATTATTCATTTGCACAGCTCTTAAAATTCATCATGCACCATGTCATGAAGGTTTATGGATTTCTACATATTAGCACATATAGTAGCACCAAAATATTTGAATAATTGGATCTCTCCATGAAATTATCTAACCAAATTCATAGTGCCATGGAACACCTCCTTATACTGTTAATAATTAGGATAGGGAGTAACATGAGTCTCCTCATGTTGAACTTTCTCAATAGGGGGATTATACATAGACTAGGATTGACCACCACTCCATGTTGTACTATTAAATTTAGGAACCATCAAATTTATAGGGAATGGTCTCCAAAAATGTATAATTTTATCACCCTTTTCATTTATTTCCTTCATAATAGTAGTCTACAAGTTAGGACACTCCTCCAAATGGTGCTCATTTCTATAAATGGCACTTATAGTATATACTAGGAAATCTTGATGATGGTGCTTAAGGGAACCACACTTATACCAAGTTTATTATGGAAATAATTTACATCCACATCCTCAACCTTGATCTCAACCATGATAACCACATCTATTCTCTTGGTTATTTGCAACATATGTCAAACATGTACCACATGCATACACCTCATGAATTTTACTAATGAGATGATAAACATTGGTATCATGAGTATATGCATCACATATCTTATAATAGGCTAATACATTTTACTCAGTGGCATGTTGTAGTAGAGGACATTATTAGACATCGTGCTCTTTTGGGAAAATACCACAAGACTGATTCAGCACAACTCAAACATTTTATGAGGATAATTATTTTAGTTGTGTCCTTTGAAATCATAGTAAACACACCATAAACCACTACAAGTTTCATAATAATTATGTATATTAATATTTTCTAATTGATATGGCATTATAGTGATTTGAGCCTCCATAAAGGGGTTAATCCCTATGTCAATATTGCCAATAACTTCTACACAAAGGGCATCTTCCAAGGCCTCATGCAGGATGGTGAAAGTTCTATATGACAAAATGCATCTGAAGGGGAGCAATAAACCTCCCATGAACCATTGGGAATGTTGAGTAACATTAATCTCAAAATAGAGTTTAGAGATAAGTGTCTTGAAATGTGCATCATACTCATACATGGTTGTAGTGAGTTATTGCTTGATATCCTTTAGGGAAGCTATACTCTATTGCTCAAACTCTAAGATGTCAAATTCCTAAAGGAATGCTACCTTAAGCTAATCATTATCTACAATAGATTGTTTAGGATCATACTTTTAATACCACTTATATGCATATTCTAGAAGGGTGGTTAAAAACTCTATGGCTTTTCATTTAGAAGAGGTTATAATGTGTGCTCACCAAATAAGTTCACACTTGTGAAATTCTCTATGGTATTCTCCACACCTTGATACTTTAGAAAGTGGAGAGTCATCTCATAGTATATGGTGGATGGTTAAGATGATTTCCATGGTATCTATTGATAATCACTTCTAGTCCCTCTTATACCATGGGGGGTAAGTCCACCACTACCTCTTATGCCTCTTCCAAGTCCTCTGGTTGAACAACCATTAGTTCCACCTCATGTGCCTCTTATAATAACAAAATAACCCAAAGCATTAGGTGTTGAGGTAGGTTGAGTAACTATAGTTTGGATGGTACTTTCCCTAATAGTTATGTTGGGTCTACCAGGCATTTCAAGTTGGGACATATAATTAAATTTCAAAAGAAAATAAATAGCCAATAAAATACTATATAAAACTTATTCTAGTAATCTTTCTTTTATACATTTAGTTTATGACTCTACACTATCAGTATCCCTACTACGTACAAATATATCATCTAATTTAAAATCATGAGCTCATGATGTGGGTGGGGAATTAGGCCTATCTAACCTAGGTTCTTCAGTCACTACTTCTTGGCTTGATTCTCCTACATATATGTGAGTTGGTATCAAGTGTAGTCTTATGGTTGTGGAGTCCTCCTTATGCTCTTTCATTTCCCTATAGACCCTTACAAAACTTCATGAGTCCTCATGTCCCCTTCTTAGATTTCTTCTACTCATAACTCTTCATTGATCTTCATCATAGTTATGCTTATGAAATTCCTAATGACTAGATACCATACTGAACCAATAATTATACTTTACAAGTACCCCTACATTTCCCCACCAATTGATAGGTTGTCATTATACCTCTCATTTAACTAATCAATGGATTGGTGTCATTTTATACTAGGTCTAGTGTCCAGGCCTATATTCAATGAGACCATTGGATATTTTAGTTTATAGCTCATTATTTGAGGGTTTTTACTCTGATGTGATATCTAAATCTTAAGGATAACAAATCAGGTTCTACTTTTATGTTACAGAAAACTAAATCTAGAAAGTTTGTATAATTACAAATCTCCTATGACATTCCTTTTTAAGGAATTTTTAGTTCACACCATCAACATCTAGAATTTAAACATCTAGCATAAGACATTATGATGTCCTCACTCGACTTGTCCAACTGAGTAGGATAGTGTGATATTTTAGGATGTGAGAATGTTGTCTATTGTCACTTAAAATACTCTTGACAAATTTTCAATATGGATATGAGTTAAGAACCTTTACTTCCTATAAAATTAAAAGACAAACTCTTGCATCAAAAAATCACTTGCATTAAATTGAAACAACTTTTGTATTTAATAGAAAGACACTTTCATTAAAAGGAAATTCACACTTTACTTTGAAAAGGAAATCACACTTATGTTGATAATGGAAATCATACTTTACAACAAAATGAAATAAACTTGAATCAAAGAAATATAATTTAAACTATAAACTAAAAATATAAATTTGTCTTGATCTTCAAAGAGAAATGGGCCCTTACTCCTTCCTCAAAATAGGAATGGATTTACTTAGTAAAGCAAAGGAATGTTGAACTTTATTTCATTATCAGAAGAACATATATATTTATGCAAAATTATGCCAAAATGCTTCTAATTTCTAATCACTATCTATTCATTCATTCATATAATCATTCTTTGGAATGAGAAGGAGATATGTATTTAGAGCACATCTCAACATGTAATGAAATTACTTCAACAATAAAGTAGAATAGAAAAAATATATCTAAATATGACTAAAATATATCAGAATATATGATAATAGACAAGCCACTTCGAGGGGGAAACCTCCACAAGCTTTAATAAGAGAAGAATTCACAATATGATGATAAACAATTACCCTCTACCTCCTATATATAGTCTATCTAGGCCATGGTTACTCCATAGGCTGACCTACTAACGAAATGAATGCATAGAGAAATGTGATAGAGCATCAAATATGGATAAGTAATCCATAAGTCAGAAATTCTTATCATCATACATGCAATAAGTTAGGGCCGTGCATGCCCTTTCCCTTCAAACTAATGTTGTCCTCAATGTTGAACAACTCTAGATGTTGTTGCAAAAAATCTTCACCTTCCCAAGTTACATCTTCACTGCTTAGGTTCTTCCACTTGATCAGATATTGCCTAATCTCTCTAGTTCTCAACCTCTTAGTATGAGTTTGGATAATATTCTCTGGTTCCAAAATGACTCATCCTTCTTTGTCTAGTTCTGGGAGTTTTATCTAGGTTGAAACTATCTGTCCAATGACCTTCTTTAAATATGAAACATAAAATACTGGGTGCATGCGAGATGAATGAGGTAACTCAAGCTTATAAGTCACACTTCCAACCTTTTTTAGAACCTGATAAGGGCCATAATACTTAGGATCATGTTTGTTGTCCTTTTTCTATTGCTTCAAGGACATCTACTTATAAGGCTGCAAATGAACAAATACCCAATCATTCACCTAAAAATTTCTCTCACTATGGTGTTGATCTACTTGTTGCTTCATCCTATTTTGTGCCAAGGCAAAATTCTCTCTCAAACTAGCCAAAACCTCTTGTTGATGTTGAATGTGTTCCTCCACATTTCAAACCTTGGTTTGCACCTTTAATGAAGAAGTGATCAAAGGTGGATGGTAACCATATAGTGCTAGAAATGGAGACATTTTAGAAAAGGTATGGAAAGATGTGTTATACCACCATTCTGCAAGTGGTAGCCATTTAACCCAATGTTCCTATTTATCTAATACAAAACAATAGAGATACCCCTCTAAACATTTATTAACCACTTATGTTTGTCCATTAGATTGGGGGTGGTAAGATGAGCTATGAGCTAGTTGAGTACCCAAATAGGAAAATAGTTTAGTCTAGAAATTACTAGTGAAAATAGGATCATGATCACTTACAATTATTTTGGGGGTTCCATGTAATTTGAGAACTACTTCCATAAAAATAACTACTATTGTACTTGCTAAAAATGGGTGTGAGAGAGCACAAAAATGGGCATATTTGTAAGCCTATCCATAGTGACCAAGATAACATTCTTACCTTTAGAAGAAGATAACCCTATAATGAAATCCATGAAAACCTCCTCCCACCTTTGACTAGGAATTGTTAATGGTTGTAGCAGACCTAGGGTCTTAATTGTCTCACCTTTATTCTATTGGCATATCAAGCATTCTACCACAAAATTTTGTACATCTCCCTTGATTCCTTCCCAAAATAATTCTTTCTTAATTCTGTGATATGTTTTCAAGAACCCTGAGTGTCCCCCGATTGGAGATGCATGTAACTCCGCAAGAATCTTATGCTTAAGCTCATAATTTTTGAACAAGTATAACCTACCCTTATACCATAGGACATTACCTTTCCATTCAAATTTTTTAAAGGCTAAAGTACCTTGCTAAATATTTTGAATCAGAACCTATGTATCCTTGTCTTGCTCCCATTCTAATTTGGCTTCATCTACCCAATTTGCTTGCAATATGGATATTGCACAAACTAATGCTTCTATGGATGTATCTCATCTAGATAGTGCATCTGCTACTACAATATCTTTACCCTTCTTATAGATGATTTCAAAATCATAACCCAACATTTTGGTTACCCACTTTTGTTATTCCTCAAATGATAATCTTTGCTCCAAAAAGTATTTGAGACTATCATGATTAGTTTTCACCTTAAAGTGTCTACCCATCAGATAGGGCCTCCATTGTTTAACTACATAAAAATAGCCATCATTTCTTTCTCATAAATAGGTTTTGGTAGATTCTTACCTTTGAATTGATGATTCTCAAATGCAATGGGTCTTCCTTCCTGCATTAGTACCGCTCCTAACCTAGATCCAGAAGCATCACATTCAATAGTGAATGTCTTTGAGAAGTTTGGAGTAGCCAAAATTAGAGTGGTGCACATAGCTAATTTTAGTTTCTCAAATGCTTTAGTGGTGGCATCATTCCAATGGAAGGCATCCTTCTTTATCAATGCAGTGAGTAGATCTGCTATGCTACCATAACCTTTCATAAATCTTCAGTAGTAACATGTTAGTCCTAGGAACCCTTTGAGGTTTTTGAAAGTTTTTGGCATGGGCCATTCCATCATAGCTTTGATCTTTAAGGGATCAAATTTGACACCTTTATGGGAAATAATTTGACCTAGGTACTCTACCCCTTGTACTCCAAAAGCACATTTAGATGGCTTTGCATAAAGCTGATGCTTCTCCAAAACTATCAACACCTATTTCACATGTTGCAGATGTGCTTCCCATGTCTGAATATAAATCAATATGTCATATCAAAGAAAACTAACATAAACTTCCTTAAAAAAAGGCCTAAAAATAGTGTTCATCAATCTCTGAAAAGTAGATGGTGCATTTGTAAGACCAAAGGGCATTACCAAAAACTCATAATCACCCTCATGCATTCTAAAAGTAGTTTTATGAACATCTTCATCCTTGATTCTGATTTGATGGTACCTTGAGTGAAGGTCTAATTTTGTGAAATAATTAGCACCATGCAACTCATCAAGTAAATCATTAATTATTGGAATTAGAAACTTATCTTTGATGGTGTACTTGTTGAGTTCCCTATAATCTGGGCACATCCTCCATGTGTCATCCTTCTTTCGTACCATGACAACTGGTGATGAATATGCACTTTGGCTATGCCTGATGATGCCTGCCTCCAACATCTCATGGACCATTTTTTTTATTTCACTCTTTTGTGCATATGGATATCTATATGGTCTAAATTTGGTGGTTGACTCCTTGGAAGTAGTTAAATGACATGATCATGTTCTCTTATTGGTGGTAGTCCTTTTTGCATGGCCCCAAAAATAAATGGGTGGTCATCAAGAATCATATGTAGATTAGGATGTGTAGATGCTTGTGTGGGTTAAAATTCTATGGAACATACTCATGCAATAATTCCCTCTACCCCCTTTTTTAGTATCTTGGTCATCTGATTTGAACTAACCAATTATGGAGATATTGCCTATAATCCATGTAGTTCAATTTTCCTACCTTCAGAATGAAAGTGCATGAATAGTTCTTGGAAATTCATCTCAAAGGTACCCAAGGTTATGAGCCATTGAACTCCCAAAACAATGTTTGTGTTACCCGTGGGAATAGAAAACATAGGAGAATCAAGATTGTGCTCACCCATAGCATGCTTAATACTATGGCATTTGCCTAAATAATTAATTGTGCCACCATTTGCAATCATGCCTTGAAATTTTGGTGCTGGGTAGATGAAATAGTTCAATCAAGTGGCTAACTTATAGTTGATGAAGTTATGTGTTCTCCCTAAGTCAATCAACATTGTCACCTTCTGTTTATTTAAGGAACCCACCACCTTAAGAGTTTGTGGAGTGCTAATACCTGCAAGTGCATGACAAGAGATTATAGGTTGGGATTTTTTAGGTACCTCCTCTATCTCTTCGTCATCATCATTGGAGGCATAATCTTATTCTTCATCTTCATTGGATCCCTCAATGTAGAATAACTTCTTCTCAGCACATCTATGTCCTTTGCTCCACTTGTCACAACTGAAACATAATACTTTTGCATGCTTATCTTCAATTTTGTGTGGGGTTAATCTGGTAGGTGGAGGAAATGTTGGTGTCGATATGCTACAATATTTGAATTGAGTGAATAGCTACTTCTTATTGGCTATGAATTTTTCCTCAACTCTGCATGCCATGATAATAGAATTAGAAATCTTAAGTGGATTAAACATGCATACCTCATGTTGAATGTGGTCCTTGAGTCCACCCAAAAATAGGTCATTCAAGTTCTTAGAAATTGTCTCCACCCATAAGGATAGGTTCTGGAAATGATGAATATGATTGTTGATGGATCCAGTCTATCACAGTTTTGCTAGTTGGCTGAAGTAATTCTTTGTCACACTATTTCCATAGTGTAATTGCAACTCCTCTGTAAAAACTTACCAAGTGACATTGAGAGTCATATTTTTATTTTGATCACACAACCATCAATACCAAATGAATTGATTAGGTTTAAGATACAAGGATGCCATGGTAACCTTTTGTCCACCTAAGATCTGATGTAGATCAAAAAAATTCTCCATTTGGTTGATCTAATTGAGTGGATCTTTTCCATCAAATTTGTGCATATCCACCTTTGGTAATAGGTTTTTCTGTGGCACTGTAGTTAGATTTGAATAAGACTGGTTGGGAGAAACACCCTAGTGGGGTTGTGAAATAGCATTAACTAGATGATTTGACTGATTATTTTTCAAATTTGATATGATATCTACCAAACTATCTTGTATGGATTTCATATTAGATTGTATGCTTTGTACCTCACCCTGAATGCCTTGCACACTGTAGTCAAGTTGGCTCAATTTATGATCTATGCCAGAGAACCCTAGTATAAAGGGTCTAGTACATCCCCCTTCTGGCTCCATCTCTTCCTTGTTAGTATTTTTACCTAGAGTTTCAACACCCTTTCTATGGCCCTGAGTTTGTGGACCTGCCATAAAAGGGCTTTATGATGTCAACCTTGATTGGCACTTTTCGAACCAACTTTGACCAAGTGATTTTGGAATTACATTAGCTTCAAATCAAAATATACAAAGAACATACCATATCCATATTTTTATGAACTTTCCAAAAATGTAAATAACTCTAAAAAATTCTTTGAATTGCACACTATAGAGCAATTTTATGAAAACCACTAAAATAGAGATAAATTTTGTAAATAAGATCCAAATAATCTAAAATTTTAATGGAATATTATTTTAATTATTTCTAACCTTTAGTAAAAAACATTTAGATAATTTTGAAACATTTTTTCATATATAGCCAAATTTAAAAAATTAGATTTTCGCCCACAAGATTGCCCAAATCATAGCTTTGATACCACTTGTAATGAAATTACTTCAAAAATAAAGTAAAATAGTAGAAATATATCAAAATATGATTGAAATATATTAGAATATATGATAATAGACAAGCCACTTCGAGGGGGCAACCTCCACAAGATTCAATAAGAGTAGAATTCACAATATGATGATAAACAGTTACCCTCTACCTCCTATATAGAGTTTATCTAGGCCATGGTTACTCCATAGGATGTCATACTAACCAAATTAATTCATAAATAAATGTGATATAGCATCAAAGAGGGATAAGTAAGCCATAAGTCAGTTATCCCTATCCTCATACATGCAATAAGTTAGGGCCGTAGCACAACAAATATTCATAGAATACAAAATTTGGGACTCTAAACAACCAAATCCACTTATTTAAAATAGAAGATCTAGGAATTAGATCC
This sequence comes from Torreya grandis, assembly GCA_037957365.1. Taxonomy (NCBI): domain Eukaryota; kingdom Viridiplantae; phylum Streptophyta; class Pinopsida; order Cupressales; family Taxaceae; genus Torreya; species Torreya grandis. Next base: position 1,009,697 of record JARHVA010003850.1, read on the forward strand.
CATGCTTATAGGGAAGTGTTGGACTTGACTCAATTAACAATAGATGGAAAATAACTAACATAGTTTTGAAGAGATTATATCCAATTTTACAAACTAGATATATAAATAATATGAATCATTTTATACCATTACTATGAATAATAATGTCTAAAATAATATATCTAAATATGGGAAGTCTATATATATACAATAGATATCTTTGGAGGTACTATCTTGATCTACAGGATCTAGTTGGACATCTTTGAAGCACACATGGGCATCTTCGAAGCACTATTGTACAAGTCTTTAGAGCATATTCAAATCATCTTCAAAGCTTCTTCATAGATTCTTAGGAGCTTCTTTGGATCTTCAGATCTTTAGATCTCGATGTGTTCTTTGCTGAATCTTCAAAACTACTGCCAAAACTATTTGATGTCTTCTTAAAATTATCCCACCATAGATATGTATTTATGTATACAAAACTATGCTTATTTCATCCAAGTTAGACAAAAATAACAAGATAAAGAATCAATAATGTGTTACATATAAATAAATAACAATTGCACTTATTTTTTACTTAGATAAGACCTTAACTATTAAATATAATGCAATATATAACCAAAAGGCAACACTTATGGATAGTTTATTTTAGATATAATGAGATATATGGAATTCTCATCACCAATCATGCTACTCATGCAAGAAAGAGTTTACCCTTCCATGGATAAATTATAAAGTTTGAAATCTATAAATAGCTTCTTCACCTCTAGCAAAAATTGTCTGATATATTGACCATGTAGTTCTTAAAAAAAGTGGAACTAAGATTCCTTTAGACAAGCATAGGTTAAAACTATGTACTACAAGATGTACATATTAAAAATCCTAGACCACAAAATATCAATAGCATGCAACCAAATCACTCCCAACTATGTTAGATCTAAGTGATGCTATAGTGTCCAAGCTATCTTCCATATGTGGTTTCTTGACTAGTATTGAGCATAAGATGCAATCCAATCATGAATAATAATAAGTACCTTTAAAAATAATGTTTCATATAATGAGTTATATAGATTTTATTTGACCCAGATATGTCATGTCCCCTTTTCAATTGACATGTTCTAAGTTCATGGTTAGCCTATTATGTGACCCTCATAGGCTGATAGAATGGTTAGAGGTTCTTGATGGAGATTGGCGTGGCTTTGTTTAGCATAATTTTTTGATTTGGCTTTCATTTGGGCTCGATTGGACATGTATTGAGGGAGATATTAATATTTGATTGATTTAATCAAATATTAATTATTTGGTCTAATTTTAATTTAGAAACCCTAATTCTAATTCAAGAAAAAACCTAATTAGGGCAAGCATATCTTTTGAGGGTATAAGGGTTTCTCATGGAGGCCATTATGGATTAGCCATTGATTATTGATTATTGATTTTGAAGAATTCTTCTATGAAGACTGAGCCAAGGGTTCCAGGATTCCATTGCAGTGGAGAACGTCAACTCTTCATTGTGTGTGATTTAGAGGCTATGAGATATCAGCTGATTTATTGCCAAATTGAGAGATAACTTCATACAAAAGCTATCACAGAGGTACAGATTTGAGAGATAACTTCACACAATAGTTATCATAGTATTTCAGGTATTTCTTAATTTAGTTTTTGATTCAATAAATTTTATAGATAGAGATATTCTATATTAGAGACATATATTTTCAGGTTAGGGGTTGAAAATAGGTAGGTTGTACTTAATTGGCGGCTGTATGAAGTCCGTACAGGTCCATACAAATCCACGCAGACACCGGCCTTGGTAGATAGAGATCCTTAGTGATCGACATCAGTCGACTGAAGACTGACGTCAGTAGAGAAGGACCTACAGTGACCGACGTCGGTAGCATATCGACCGATGCCGATGACTATGTGTTTGACACAGTAGGCTGAGACAGAATTTCCAAATTCAGGTTCAATTTGCAGATTTGCAAAAGCCTAGGGTTTCAAGAAAGAATATTTCATGTTATTTTATTTGTATGATAGAGACTCAATTGTGTAATTGTCTAGAAGAACAAGTGATAAGATCTTTGATTTGCTATTGAGAGATTATATTGTGATTTATTTATTCATATTTGAAATTATTTTGGCAAAAAGTGTATCTTTGTTTAGAACTATTGTATTTATATATTCCCTATTTGAAGGGGATATTATAGTGGTATCAGAGCTAAATCTTGCCATCTTGAGGGTTTGACAATCCTATGCAGCCACAAGAGTTTGGACCACACAAGTATAACACACACAACTGAGCTTTGCTTGAAGGTACCCAGGTGTTAGATCAGCCACCAATCATCATGAGTGATAGACGTGAGGGTAGCCCACCCAGGGGCCATAGGTATGATGTTGATCAGGACACTAGAGAATTCTACCGTGCTATGATGACAGGCCAATAGCAGATGAATCAGACAATACAGAGACTCACTACTATGATAAAGAGGATGAATACACCTGATAGATATAATAGGGACCAAAGAGATGATAGGGGTGTTATAGTTAATCAGAGACCACAGCAGACCCACTCTAGAATAGTTGATAGACCTACACATCCTACATTTGTTCAAGAAGAACCAAAGGCACTAGCAGAGGAGGAGGCAGGAAATTCCCCATTCGTAGATGTTTACATGGCTGCAAATGATGAGTGGGACTTATTAACTCTTCATGTTTAAGAGAGGATGTCCTTTGATTGTTTTGTTCAGTTGAGGAGAGAGCACTACAGATTAGTTAGACAGGACCGGAGGCCTAGAGTTCAATTTAGTGATTGAAGAAGGCTACTGGTAAGCTTTCTTTGACTACTTTTGATGGCAGTGGCAAGATGACAGCTCAAGCTTGGGTTCATAAGCTTAACACCTTTTTAGCATTGAGACCAATGTCAGAGATAGAGGCCATCAAATACGCCACTTTTCACTTGGATGGAGTAGCACATGATTGGTGGTACCATGGTATGGTAACACTTCAGCATAACCAAGTGATAGAATACTAAGACTTTGTGGATAGATTGGTTGAGCAGTTTGATAGGAAAGATCCTGAGGTTTACTTTCGAGATTTGGCACAGTTGAGACAAATAGGTAACTTGGAGTCCTTCATTGGTGAGTTTCAGAGATTGGCAGTCATGGTGCCCAATATTTCCAAGCATAGATTGGTAGTTCTCTTCATGGAAGGATTGACAAAACCATTAAGAGGTTGGATCAAAGCCTTTGATCCTCCTTCATTACAGGTAGATATGAAGAAGGCACGTAGTATGGAGATGGCAGCCCCATCCCATAAATTTAACTCCAGAGGTACTTCTTCATCTAGAGACCATAAGTGCTCTAATGCAGATACAGAGAGACTAGATTTCAACATAGATAAATTAGGTGTAAAGAATGATTCAAAGGCCAATCCAGTAGCACCACCTTTGGATTGTTAGTTGCTTAACGATCTATGCAAGAATAAGCTTTACTTCTACTGAAAAGGTCCATATGATATCCATCACGATTGTCCTTTGAGGCCTAAGGGCAAGGTGAATCATGTGATGTGGGCATATTATGAGGATTCAAATTCAGAGGATTCTGAATAGTAGAATAGTTCTGAGGGGGTAGAGGCAGAGTTAGAGCTTCACATGTAGGAGGCATGCCTATCTAGCATTCAGTTGGATGAGTCATTTAGACTCCATGGAGTTTTGACAGGGCAGAAGGTCATCACCCTTCTTGATACAGGAGCCACCCATAATTTCATAGATGCTAGATTTGTGGAGAAGCATGGACTCACTACCAAAGATTTTGAGGGCATTAGAGTTAAGGTAGCTGATGGTCATACTCTTAGGTGTGAGCGTATGATTAGAGATCTCCCATTGTGCTTGAACAACTATGAGTTCAACACTGATTATTATGTGGTGAACATGGGGGATATAGACTTAGTCTTGGGTATGAAGTGGCTTCATTCATTTGAGGAAGTTACTCTTCATCTCAAGGACATGGAGGTTCTCCTTGATGTGAATGGGAAGACACATATTCTTAAGGCAATACGGGGCAGCAGCTTCAGATATATGTTTTTTCATCGGATGGAGATGCCTATACCACATGACATGATAGAGCACGATGACGAGTGCACATTGGCACCAACACAAGAGAGATATGAGGACGACCTTGGTCTTGAGGTGAGTTTAGTTTAGGATTTATCACATGTGGTAGGGACTCAGCTTCTGTTACAGTCGGGTCACAGGGTGATGATGATATGACTATTTCTAGCCTTCATAATCCAATTTTAGATATTATTTAGGTAAGGAGTTTGCTTGCTAATTTTTATTTATGGATTGGATGTTGGGGTGCTTATCTTAGTACTAGATATGATGTGACACCATTAGATGAGAGTTGGGATGGACATGACATGGAGTTCATGTTAATTGACAGTGGTGGAGATCATGACAACATTTGGGATCCAGGTGGATTGATGGGTGTATCATGCAGTGATTGCTTAAGGGCAAGCAATTTCAGGAGGGGCAGATTGTCATGTCCCCTTTTTAGTTGACATGTTTTGAGTTCATGTTTAGCCTATTATGTGACCCTCGTAGGCTGATAGGATGGTTAGAGGGTCTTGATGGAGATTGGCGTGGCTTTGTTTAGCAGAATTTTTTGAGTTGTCTTTCATTTGGGCTCGATTGGACATGTATTGAGGGAGATATTAATATTTGATTGATTTAATCAAATATTAATTATTTGGTCTAATTTTAATTTATAAACCCTAATTCTAATTTAAGAAAAAACCTAATTAGGGCAAGCATATCTTTTGAGGGTATAAGGGTTTCTCATGGAGGCCATTATGTATTAGCCATTGATTATTGATTATTGATTTTGAAGAATTCTTCTGTGAAGACTGAGCCAAGGGTTCTAGGATTCCATTGCAGTGGATAATGTCAACTCTTCATTGTGTGAGATTTAGAGGCTGTGAGATATCAGCTGATTTATTGGTAAATTGAGAGATAGTTTCATACATAAGCTATCACAGAGGTACAGATTTGAGAGATAACTTCACACAATAGTTATCATAGCATTTCAGGTATTTCTTAATTTAGTTTTTGATTCAATAAATTATACAGATAGAGATCTTCTATATTGGAGACATATTTTTAGGTCAGGGGTTGAAAATAGGCAGGTTGTGCTTAATTGGTGGTCATACGAAGTTCGTACAAGTCCGTACAAATCCACGCAGACACTAACCTTGGCAAACAGAGATCCCCAATGACCGACATTGGTCGACTGAAGACCAATGTTGGTAGAGAAGGACCTACAGTGACCAACATCGATAGCATATCAACCGATGCCGGCGACTGTGTGTTCGACACAACAGGCCGAGACAAAATTTCCAAATTCAGGTTCAATTTCCAGATTTGCAAAAGCCTAGGGTTTCAAGATAGAATATTTCACGTTATTTTATTTGTATGACAGAGACTCAATTGTGTAATCATCTAGAATAACAAGTGATAAGATCTTTGATTTGCTATTGAGAGATTATATTGTGATTTATTTATTCATATTTGAAAATATTTTGGCAAAAGGTGTATCTTTGTTCAGAACTGTTGTATTTCTATATTCCCTATTTGAAGGGGATATTACAACATACATATAGAGATTCTTAGTTTGATAAAAGGTACTAAAAAATTATCCCCAACACTAGTAATCCATCTCTCAATATTCTTAATCGATAATCATTTGAGCATCTTCCACCATTATGCAAGAAATAATTATGGGTCTTGGTAATGGAACCAAAATGTTGGGGTTATTTTCCTTAAGCATAAATTTCCTCAGGTGCACACCAAAGTGACTAAACACCAACATGTTAATGCGTTGGTATTTTACATAAGAATGATTTCTCGTAGGCTCACCCAAAGCATGCAACAAGGGATTGATTCTCATTGGTTTTGTCACATGAGGGTGTACTAATAGAAGAAGGTGATAAAAAACATACACATTACTCAATGATTAACTAGAAAAATAAATAAATAGTAATTTTGGATCTACACTAAGTTAACTAAACAACAACATACAAAATAACCAACATCATTATCTCTATAGTCAAAATAACAACATTTAAGTAACATAGGTTTCATTCATCATAATGATAAGTGATTCAAATATTACATAATTAAAGTGTATACTAAAACTTAATTTTATAACTTTTAATATTATCTAGCTAAGTAAAATAACAATAATATCCTCAATCATATCAATAACAACCTTAAAACGTTCTATCGAAGGGTATTTATACTTGGTTTTCCTTGACCAAGTAGTTACAATCATAACTAAACTCATAGTGATTTAAAAAATATCATCAACACACTTGAGTCATGGTGACCAATTACATTAATTTATTAATGACTTAGTCCATTATGACCCTATATTCTCTCTTTAGTGATGTATCCTCATCATTGAGTGCCTATCTTCCCATAGGTCGGTGCTAGGTTAATTCTTGACTTAGTCTATTTCATGCCTATGAATCAGTCCTTAACCATCTCCCACTTCTTATGCACTCCATAAGTATTCCACTAAGTTTAAATTCTTTCATTCTTGAGTTATTAATTTATTATGCACATTTATTTTGTCTTGGTCCTCTCGTTCCATGGACTCTTATATTATGGTATTCTATGATGTGACTTTTTTTCACTGTGCCTCTTCACATTAGTTATTACAAAAAGGACTTAGCCAAAATTTGGTTCCCAAAAAATAAATTTAGTACATTTTATATCTAATTTTTACAATTACTTTGCCTATTATATATTTATTTATCACCCTTGTGCTTATTCTTTTTTATATTCTTAACCCTACCTACCCATAATGGGATCCACATCTAATTTAGGTTTAAACAATAATCAAAATTCTATTATAAAATAGGCATGAGATATATAATTTAAAATGTATTATAGAATTATAAGAATGAGATGTAAATAAAGAGCATGTAAATATAGTAATATACTAGTAATCATATTCTAATCTAAACATGGTAGACATAAAATGAAGCAATCTCGTATACCAACCAAAATACAAAATAAAGAGTATAGGTTTAGGGATGCTTACCTTGGGTTGACTTGTCGATACATTAATATCTTCCTTGGATTGTAAAAATTTATGAATAAGATCTAAGTAAACCCTATTAGACTAATCCTAATTATGTATGCCTCATCATTTTAACTTATATCTTTGAAATATTAAATTTTAATGTATACACGAGTAAATCAAATTGAATGTATTTATTTTAAAAATGAAAATCAAGAGCTTTATATAAATAATATTTTCAAACTTTATCAATTACTAATGCTTTTTATCTTTCAAGAACTAGTCGAGTCTTAATCTCTCTAAGTGTATGCCTTAAGGGGTGCACCAAGAAAGTGGTGGGCAGACCATTAGTGCTTTACAAAATTATTGTCCCTTACTACCAATTGTTATCAATCCAACCATCTCCTAAAAATATTTTGCTATGTTTTTCCTCCTCTTTACACCCTTCTCTAGTCATTTTATACTTTCATTATCCCTTCCTTAGCCTAAAATCCTTTTTGATAGTTTACATTAAACTATTAACCACATCAACCTTATACTCTAATTGATATAACTTATTTAGGGTCTAGGTTAGCCCCTAGCTGACCTAGATGGAGACATAATTTATTTTTGTCAATAACGATACAAGGTTGATTGGGTCAACCTTGTCGGCCTAAACTTTTAGAAAGGACTATGGTTAGATCCACCTATATAAACACATCCATTTTTCCATTATTAGAAAGACAACAAGAGTTAATTATTCATTTGTGATTTTTTACAATCTTCTCTTCCACCATTCTACTTGAAGAGTCTTAGCTTAGGATTTCTACTTAGAGAAGAATCTTGTCTTGTGGAAACGTCTTACGTGTTTTGGCCTTTCTTAGTGATCCTTACAAACCACAACAACCTATTTTAAATCACCTTTGTCTAAGGGAGATATTGAGTATAAATGGGTTCATCTTCAAGGTAAGTATCTTTAACTTTGATCCTCTGTTTAGTAGATAGAATTAGCATAAGTAATGGATTTTTAATATATTTCTCTCTTCATACATTAGATTTTTACCTATACATAGCTTATGTATAAACATAATATTCTCAAAATTTTATTGATTACTAAAACTTTGTATCTTGTAGGAACCTATCAAGTCTTAATCTCTCTAAGTACATGCCTTAAAGGGTATATCAGGAAAGGGGTGGGCAAACCATCAATGCTTTGTAAGATAGCTATCCCTTTTTCCACTTTTAATATACACACTTGTCTCCTAAAAATAATTAACCCTCAGCTTATTATTTTTCATCCTACCTATTCTAATCTTTTCCTCTTTCTATTCCTCTTTTTCTTACCTTAACACCCTTTTGGATAGTTAGTTGCACTGGGTTGACTGCGTCGACCTAGTATATTTTAGGGGTATTTTTCACTTTCTTGGCTTGTTAGCCTTTCAGCCAAGCTAGCTCAAACCTAGTGATTTATCCATGAAAATACATTGGGTCAACTGGTTTGACCCTACATAATAGATGTTCTTGGGAGGATTTAGGGTAAGATCCACCTATATATATGTTTATTTCCCACCATTTCATAAGATAATAATTATTATCAAAGAATTGCAAGCGAACATCTACTTATTGACCATTCTACTTGAGGAATAAAGCTTAGTGTTTCATACTTTCCTTTGTGATACAAATCTTGTCTTGTGGAGAAGTATTTTAGATGCTTAGATAAGATGTGTATCCTAGAGCTGAATTATCTTGGTTATCCTTACATACCACAACAATCTCTTATGAAGCACCTTGTCCAAGCTAGAGATTGAGGCTCAGTGGGTTCATATTCAAAGGTAACTATTCCTAATTTTATTTATCCTTTGTAAGAGTAGATAGATAATGTATTTGTATTTTTATCCCACATATTAGGATTTTGTATACATTTATGTGAGTATATGTCTTCTAATACATGTTTATTTTAGTTTATTTTATTATTTATAACCCCCACTTTGTGCCACAAAGCTTTGGTGCACACTAGATTAGATTTACTTTCTTGCTATTAGAATAAGTAAAATGTTTTAAACCTTAGGACTCCATTAGGGTTATTGTGTGATTGTGTTAGACTGTAGGATTTGGAACCCTTCCCAGCATGATATGTTGTGACAAGTGATCTCCTAATCAGGTCAAGTGGATCCCTATTTTGGTCATGTTCTTACTTAATAAGTGTATCCCCAATTACAACTGTAGGTGTGATCTATCTTCTCTAAGATGATTGATTTATAGACATGATGCATTTTTGATTTCATAAATTCTAGTTAACTTGACATATATCTAACCCTTATAGGATTTCTCTCACTTTTTCATTCTTTTGATCATCAGTTTTATCATATATTTTGACATATTGGATAATTTTTTTTGACCCAACTATTTGTTTTCTATAAGATTCTAGGAATAGGCAACTAGATAAACTTAGTTGACCCAATATATGTTTTTATCCTTTTAAACACCCAATTTAGCCTACTAGGGCAACTTGGTTGACCCCTTATAGTTTTAGTAGGTTCCTATACAGCTTGAATGCTTCTATCGACCTAATTTTCAAGTTTTTAAAGCATTCTTCAAGATTCTTCATCAATAATATTTCTTCATTTCATATTTGATCCACAAAGGTTCCTTTCTACCTCTCTATTTATCTATTTTTTATCTTTCCTTTCATAGTTTTTAGTCTTAAAAACTACCCTTTCATAGTCAACTAGATCGACACTAGCAACCCAATTATGTGTTTTGTGTGTTGTCTAAAATAATTGGATTGAGACTATCGACCTAGTTCATTTTTAGACTTTTCTTTCATAGTATAGGTTTGAACCTATCAACCTTATTCTATATTTTTTACATATAGTGTCAACACAATACCTTGTTTTAATCTAGAATTAACTTCGTATCTGTTAGTAATTAGCTCACACCTTTCTTTTCTTGTTGCTTGCATGCTTAGAATAGATCACATATTTTAATTAGGGGAGTTTTAATTAATTGCTTAATTTCACAATTTCTATTTTAGGCACACATAACCAAATTATAAAAACATAAACAATCACTTTAACATTTTTTCTACCTAAGGCCAACCTACTTGGATTTCATCACCAAGGTGGAAGTTGACTCGATGCTTTGGTCAAGTATAAATCATGGTTAATATTATATTCTAGCTAAGCACCCAACACACTTATCATTGAGGTGTGTAAAGTGATGGGGTAGGCCCTAATACCAATCCTCTATCATCTCCATTACAATCCCTTTCATCTCAAACTACCTTAAACCATCCTTAGATTGATATCTAGTACCTTGATTATAGCCAACTTCCAATCACATTAAAAATCATATCTTAATAATCTAATAAACATTCAAGTTGACCAACTAGTTATAAATTTAATTTTCAATTTGATTGATTTATCTTTTCTCAATTTTGTGTGCAAAAAATTGCATTAACTAATGTTAGTGCAAGGTTTTGTTTTGTGTGCTTCAATTGGATTGGCCAATGTTGATCCAATTGATTATTTGTTTACTTTTAGCACTTACTTCTTTACATTACTTGAAAAATTAATTATTCACAACTTGATATCAAATTTCTCATCTTCCCTACTTTCATTCTCCATGTCATCATAAATCCAATACATTTTATAGTTTACAAAATGAATGAGTAGAAACAAACATATATGCAAAACAAGAAATTTGCCTATTTTTAGGCTCTATTCTCTATATATGATCAACCCAGTTGACCTTGTACTATGTATAAACCTTTTCTATCCTCTATTTATTGTACAAGATCAACCTAGTCAACCTTGTACTATTTACAAACCTTTTTTAGTCTCTGTTTGTTGTACATGATCAACCCAATTGACCCTGTACTATTTTTTCTCACCTTTTATTCTTATTGTGTGGTTATCTAGTCTTGTTTCAACATGTTGACATCTTTTAAACCTTATCTTAGTCTATAATATTGAATAATAAAGGATTTGGATAATAATCTCACTTATTTCATTACTTCAGATGAAACTATCAAAAAAATTCTCTCCACTTCTCTTAAGCCAAAACTAATCACTACACAATGTAATTTAGTTGGGGTCATTCATCCTAATCCTCTTCCCAATACCAATTTTGTGAATCTTATGCCAACTAATCTCTCTTCCATCAACACTCATATGCTTACAACCAATGTTCATAATCTTCTTGTTACACCCATAACAAGATCATTAAATCTTATCAATTCCCAAAGTAACATGATTAAAACCACTCAAATTGATAATCTAGATGGTTCCCAATTATTCAACAACCTTGATGACAATACTATTTACATCTCACAAGAATGGTGGATTTTCCAAGCTTCCTTATTCTTCTACCAAACTTAAGGCAACTAACACTAATGTTGTGAATTCTCTACTTAAAAAAAATCCTCCTCCCACCAACACTAACAATCCACTTCATATCAATGTTAATATCCTACCTTCAAACCCACCTATTGATATAACTCAACTTCTTGCACAAGTCATGCAATAAATTAACATCATGTAAACAACCAATAAATCTCAAGTGATGAACATGAAACAACATTTATGCAACATAATTAGTCAACCACCTCAAGACATCATGTCTCAACCAAATATAAATTTTGTCCCACCTTCTATTAGAGATACCAGTAGGAATAGCATCCCTCAACCTATGATGAATAACACAATACTTCAACATCTTCAAAATGAACCTTTAGCCCCATTTATTTCCTTAATATATATTGGAAACATTTATCCAACTATCACATATATTGATACTAAGGACCTTACTATCTTTCTTAAGTATTTTGGCAATCTCTATAAGGAATGGGTCCAAACTAACACATTTCCTACCACCAAGCTCTTAGCCAAAACCTTTGTTAGTGATGAACTTGAATGGTACAACCAACTTCCTAAAATTTTATCTCATAACTCTAGGATTTATTTAATTCTCTAGTGAAATAATTCCAACATGATGACCTTCCTAAAAATTACCTTAGCCATTTCATCAATGCCAATCAACTTCCTAATGAATCTACTCATGCTTTCATCAAAAAATGGAAGTCTCTTACTCATAAAGTGGACCAAAACATGAATGATGATACTCTTTTAAAACTATTTTTCATTTCTCTTAAATCTCCACTTCAATACAAATTTTGAATCTTTTCACCTAAAACTTTAGAAGAAGCCTTAGACAAAGAAAAAAGGTAATATTTTCTTATGACTCAATTTAAACCACCTCAAACAACTACTAAAGTACCTTTCCAATCATCCTCTCATAGCATTGATTCATCCAAACCTCCCCAATCTCAAAATGGAGCATCCCATTCAACTAATTTTAACCCAACCCACCCTCCCTTAAGTTTATAACAACTTAAGCAAAAATTTCCACCCTCTAAACCTTTGATTTTTTATCCTTAAAAACTTCTTATAAAATGGTACAATCCTAATAAATTTTATTGTGGCATTCTACTATAGTATATTCTCATGAGTCTTGTCGTGATCTTCACTATTTTCTAATTTCTTTCTTGCTTGGTCCACATTTCAATCTTGATACTCTAACAAAACAATGTTATCAAGACTATCTTTAATCTTTTCAAAGTCAATCTCAAGAACCACAATCATATCAACATCAACTACTTAATGAACAAACCTCATCTATTAATTTTTTCAAACCATAATTGATCCTTTTTCGTATAATAATAACTTAAAGATAGCTAACATGAAAAAAATTAAACATATTTTTGCATCCATTGAACCTCGACCTCTTAAGTCACATGAACCAAAAGAGTACCTAGTTCAAAATCCTATTCCAAAGCATATCATCCATGGTCCTCCTTCACCTCCTTTATCTCCTCATACCTATCCTACACATCATATGTCACATTCAACATCCTTAAAATATACCAAACTAACACATTTTCCTATCTCCAAAAACACTTTCCAACCCAATACAAATCATTCTAATAATTAAATGTTACCTCACTCCAACTCACATGTTGGGGCATCTTGTGATGCCCATCCACATGTCCCTTGAGACTTTGGGTAATCTTGCATTCCCATTCCTACATCCACTTACTCTTTAGGGCATCTTTCGATGCCCAATCTTATTCTACAATACATAATAAAAAATAAATCTAGCTTTAAGAAACATTTTGAGACTTATAAACATGTATTTCACATGCTCATATTTGATACAGAAGTTAGCATAGGTCTTATTTTTTCTCTTGTCTCATGTGTCTTTATTTTTATGCATTTTTCTTTCCTTCCTTTACTTTCATTTTACTAGCATCATTTTTGTCCTTTACACTCTTTCGTTTTCTTTCACATTACATTTGGCATTTATTTTCATGTTTTTCTTTATATGCATCTTTCATTTATCTTTTTATGTCACTCTTTACCTTAGTAGCTTTATGATCATTTTTGCCCCTTTCTTTAGCATTTACCTATTGATGCACCATAGTCTTCTTTATATTTTGACATTTCTCTTTTGGAACCCTCATGGGTTTCTTTTTTTTTATTTATTTCATAAGACTATGGATAGGACTTGACACTCCTCACAAAATTACCATCCTTTTACTTATTTTTCTCACTTAAATTTTACATTTCTCTTATCGCACCCCTTGGGTTTCTATTTTATGAAGTTGCAGTGTAAGACTGTGGATAAGACCCAACCCTCCTCATAAAATCACCATATTTTCATGTTATTAATCTTTATTCTCAACTTTAGTTTATGCTTCCTTTTCTAAATAAAATTTGAAAATAATCTATGTTAGAATGTTTTACTCCATTTCCCTCATTCTTATGATACAGAATCACACCTTTGATGTCATTGTATCCCTTTTTACCCTTTTTCATAATTTTTTTATTTGAATTAATTTAATTTTTTCCATGTGTCATTCTTCTTGATTTCTCCTTTCTTTCACTCCTCATTGGATAAAACAAGGTCAAAGTCAAGATAACACTTATATTTCACCTTGATTTATGATACTCTTAGACCCCATGCTCTTTGAATTCCTCTCTCTTAGTAACCTTATTCTAAGTATTCAAATGAAATTCATCTTTATCACCCATGTTTGGTTTTACAAATCTATATAAAAGAGGAATAAAAAATGCAATCAAGAAACTTAAAATACAAATCATTCAAAACAAAAGGTAATGATATCTAAAAGGAAATATGTAAATCTCAAAAGTCAAAATCACACCAAAAGATGTGATTCCAAGCACATCTCCTATCTATAATTAAATCTCAAACTCCATAGTTGGCCTCACATAGAGCCGAGTTCCTTTGAGGTGTGGTAGGCCAGTAGATTGGAATAGGGGAACTCAAAAAAACTCTATGGTGATACCTACTTCATCACATAAGTACCTTATTTTAGTAGTAAACTCATGGCTCTATAAGGGGTCCTAAGAAATGGGGAACATGTCTTAAGGAGGTAGGTCCATTTTACTTTTCATGCATATATCCTTTATAGGATGATCTATATACTTCATTTGTTGACCTAAGTCTTATGTGTCTAAGATAATTTCTTTAAATTCAAAAGTCCTCTTGTCTTGACAAACCTAATTTAAGTGTCTTGAATTTGATAAAGAGTTTTTCTACCTTAGTTTTTCCTTCATTCTCCCCTCTACCCATTTCATTTTCCCCATTGATAGGCAAATTATGATTCCAGCTCTATTTTCCCTCTTCTATTATTCCTTCTTATTCACATCTTAAAAACATGCTTTCATTACTTTGTTTTATTTTAGAGAAAAATAACATGTTTGAGTAACTATGGATCACTCTTTTCCTTCATTTTTTATTATTGTACTACCCTTGTATTATGGATAACTGAGTCTACACCCTTTTCCATTATTACATGTTTCTCTTCATATATTCCTTCTTTATGTTTTTCTTCCATCTTCAATTAAATTTCATTTTATTTCTTTCATGTTTTCCTTTTTTCCTATCTTACATGAACTTACTTTTCACTCTCTTACATATCTATGTTAGAGTTTTCTTGTATTGACATTCCTTTTTTTCCATTTATTCTTTACACATTTTACAATGTCATTTGTAATTTATTCAATATCATTTATCATTTATTTCCAATAATTTGTCATTCATTTCCCATCATTTGTCATTATTTTTCCATCATTTTGTCATAAATTTGCTTTCAATATTCTAACCTTTACTTAACAATCCTAGTTTGCCAGTTTCTCTTAATACCCTCATATCTTTGCCTTAACTCATTTTCCACTACCATATGCTTATCTTCCATTTTTTTTGACATTTGGCTATTTTTTGCACTAACTTCTACATGTTCATCTAGTATTCTCTACATTAGACACCTTCACATCTCTTGAAATCTACTTCTTTATCTATGACACTAAGGTAAGTTAAAGGTATGTACTTTTTAATTCAATCTTTTCATTTATCTGACTTGTTGCTTACTGTACTTTATTTAGAATCAACATTATATGTTATCATGTTCTATCCTGAAGCACCATCTTGTGTTGCACTCACATGAAATGTGATGAGATTCAAGTGGGGCATATATATACACATAATATTTTCAAACTTTTATTGATTATTGACACTTTGTATCTTATAAGAACCTATCAAGTCTTAATCTCTCTAAGTGCATGACTTAAGGGGTATATTTGGAAAGGTGTGGGTAGATCATCAGTGTTTCATAAGATTGTTGTCCCTATTTCCACTTACCATCTACACACTTGTCTCTTAAAAACCATTAACCCTAAGCTTATTCTTCTCAGTCATACCTATTCTAGTCTTTTACTCTTCCCATTCCTCTTTTTATTGCCTTAACACCCTTTTATATAGTCAATTGTACTAGGTCAACCTAGTATAGTTTAGAGGTATTTTTCACTTTCTTTTCAGCTAACCTAACTCAGACCTAGTGATTTATCCTTGAAAATATCTGGGTTGACCTTATGTTAGCTGATGTTCCTAAGAGGATTTAGGGAAAGATATATATATATATATATATATATATATATATATATATACATATATATATATATATATATATAGGTTCATTCCCACAATTTTATAAGAGAATATTTATTAGTGAAGAAGGGGGAGCAAAAATCCAATTATTGACCATTCTAATTGAGGAATAAAGCTTAGGGTTTCATACTTTTTTTAGAGATATGGATCATGTCTTATGGAGAATTATTTTGGATACTTAGATAGGTTGTGTAGCCTAGAGATGATTTATCTTGGTTATCCTTACATACCACAACAATCTCTTATGAAGCACCTTGGCCAATGGAAATATTGAGGCTCGATAGGTTCATCTTCAAAGGTAATTATTCTTAAATTTATTTCTCTTTTGTAAGAGTAGATAATAATGCATTTGTATTCTTATCCTGTATAGTAGGATTCCATATACATTGATGTGAGTATATGACTTATAATACATATTTAGTTTAGTTTTTTTTTCTAACCCTCACTTTATGGCACAAGCTTTGGTGTACACTAGATTAGATTTATTTTCTTACTATTAGAATAAGTGAAATGTTTTAAACCTTAGTAATACATTAGGGTTATGTGATTGTGTTATACTATAGGATTTAGAACCTTCCTATCATGAAATGTTGTGACAAGTGATCCCCTAATTGGGTCTAGAAGATCCCCATATTTGTCATGATCCCACTTAACAAGTGTATCCCCAATCAAAAGTGTAGGTATGCTCTATCTTCTCTGAGCAAGGATTGATTTATAGACATGATGCATTTTTGATTGCATATAACTTAATAATTATTTATTTATGAATGTTTAATTTTATGTTTAATAACCCCCACTTTGTTCCACAAGATTTGGTGAGCACTAGATTAGACTTGACTTTATTTATTGTTAGTTTAGTGAATATGAAAACATAGGACCTAATTAGGGTTATTGCATAGTTTTGCTTGATTAGAGGCTTTGGAACCCTCCCTGGTGATATTAATATGGTAAGAGATCCCTTGGATAGGTATAGTGAATACATCTTGGTCAAGACCCTAAATATATAATGTACCCATAATTAGAAGTGTAAGTATTATTTATCTTCTCTGAGATAGGATTGATTTATAAATATATTATATTTGTCATTGTAAACATTTTGTTGAACCCAATGTGAATCTAACTCTTGTAAATTTTATTTCACATGATCATTTTTATTATTTTAATATATTTTTACATATGTGTAATAATATATCAAACTAGTGTATATAATTATAAATTTTTGTGTGCAATTTTAACATAGATTCACTTCAAAATGACTTTATTCTTTCTATGTAGGTCTTCATCAGCTACAGGTTACTGATCGATTAGGTCAACATAGTACTCTTCTTCAGTTCTAAATTTACATACACTATCAAACAAGTCAAATTTATATTCTAACTCATTTTGACAACATAGAAGTCAATGAACACTATCAAATAGGTTGACCTTATTCCTTACTCTTCTTCAGCATATAGGACTTTGTAGAACTCTGTCAAACTAGTTGACCCAATTTATAGAATTTGAAAGTAGTAACTAAGGCATTAAAACATAAAAATTACAATGTTAATCATCTTCAATCCCACCATAGTTCCTTTCTTTCTTCTCTCTGTCATTTTAGTACTTTCAATTCTATTTTTCATAAATTAGCAGTCTTTAAGACTGTAATCTTATAGCTAACTAGGTCAACCTGGTCGACCTAGTTCTGTAGTTTGTCTTCTTTCTGAGAGACAATCAACATATTCAACTATGTTCTTAAAAACCTTGATTATATATAATAATAGTGACCCAATCAAATCTATTCTATATTATTTTCATATAGTGTCACCTAAATTGACTATGTACTATTCTTAATTAAGGAATTAACAACTATTTGCTATTAATTAATTCACATTTCTTTTTCAGCTATTTATATGCTTAGAGTAACTCATATAATCTAAATAAGTGGTTTTTTAAATTAATATTTTAGTTACACTATTTTAATCTTTTTCACATACTTCTAAATCACATAACTTACAAAATGCATTTAAACATTTATCTTCCCAAGACCTACCTACTTGGATTTTATCACTAAGGGGGAAGCCAACTTGGTTTTCTAGGCAAGTATAAATACGTGGTTAATGGTAAATATTGTAAAAACACCTGAAACCCTTATCATTATAGGATTATGAAGTGAGGGGGTAGGCCAAAATACTAAGCTGATACTATTACTAACACAAATCCCTTCGAGCCCAATTGTCTTGAAAAAATACATAGACTACTTTCTTGTTTCCTCTTTTAGCCAACTCTCTTATCACATTTAAATCAAAACTTTTTAATAATCATTATGTGTTGTATTTCAAAAAATCAAATTATCTATTGTTGATGCCAGGTTTTGTGTTGTGAGCCCCAATTGGATCAATCACATTGGTCCAAATTTTATGTGTTTCTTTCATTCTTCCTTCAATTATCTTGTAAAGTTTCTCCCATGTTTCAAAATGTTATCATCCTGGTCAATACAATCTTTTATAGACTATGTTTCACCTTCTTGCATATAGTACACAATTGACCTACATAGCTACGTCTCTTATTTTATATTTTTCCCTCTATCCATTAGTACACAATCAACCCATATGACTATGTAATCCTCTTAGCCTATGTTTTAATAGTACTCTATCGACTATGTACCTATTGGTTGACCCTATTATTTTTATCTAGCTGACTTAGTTATCTATATAGATGACTTTATCCTAATTCTCCTTATTTTTTGCTAAATTTTGTTTCCTTCATCAAGGATCATGAAATATCCTATCAAAATCTTCTTGGACAACCTGAATCCATTTAGAAACTATATGGGGTATTATCTTCTTCCTTTCTTTACCTCCCAAGATAACCCACACTCTTGGAGTAATTCTTCCCCTCTCTCATATATGGATTGTAACATGGTTCAAATCACACCTCAAGATGAGGTGGGTGGATCACATCCTTTTTTTATGTATCAAGAAAATTCCCATAATAAAGCATCTCAACATAATGTGGAAGCGATTGACACAAGTCTATCTAATAACCCCACTAGTAATACACCTCCTAATAACCCTCTACCTAACACCCATTTGGGGATTCTTCCTACAAGAACCAAAACTCAAAATGATATAACACAACTTCTTACACAAATAGTGCAATAAATGAACATAATTAAAAAATCTAACACCTCCTAAATGATGTAATTATAACATCATTTGATTAATATGGTTAATCAACCTCTAAATTTAATCCCTCAAAATAACCAAAACTTTATTCTTCCACCTCTTAGAGATGCCACAATAAATGTCATTCTCCAACCTATCATGAATAAAATAATTCTTCAAAACATCTGAAATGAGCCTTTGACCCTTTCATTATTTCCATTTATATTGGTAACATATCTCCAACTATCAAGTATGATGGAACTAAAGACTCTACATCTTTCCTCAGAATTCAAGAATTTTTACAAAGAGTGGATTCAAACTAATACTTTTGCCACAACTAAAATTTTGGATAAAACCTTCACTTTTGATGTATTGTAATGGTAAAACCAAATTCCCCAACATTACAAAAGGCAACTAGAAGATTTAGTTAATCCTTTTATTAAAGAGTTTCAACACAATGATCTTCCCAAAAATTGCCTTAGACATTTCATAAATGATAAGAAATCTCCCAATAAATCAGCTCATGACTTTATCAAATAATAGAAATATTTGGCCCAAAAAGGTTACCATAATATGACTGATGATAATATATTTAAAATCTTTAGAACTGCTGTAAATCCTCTTCAATATAAGGTTTAAACTTTTGCCCCTCAAACACTTAATGAAGCTCTTGATCAAGCCAAGCATCAAGAATTTTTAATGAAATAGTTTAAACCTAATACCAAATTACTCAAAGGATATTTTAAAACTTATACCAATACAATCACTAGTAATACTCCTCAAACCAAGCCAGGAGTTGCCAAAGCTGACAATCCTCATCTTCTCACACACCATTGATTGTGAAATAAATGAAACAGTTTTTATCACCCTCTAAACCATTTACTTATTCCAATAATCCTCCTTAATGGTATGACTCTAATCAATTTTTTTGGTTCCACACCAACAATGGTCATTCCTGTTGGGGATCAACCAACAATGTTGATTACAATGTGAAATCAATAAATGCAAAATTAAACCAAAAAGATAAGTAACTAGAATGATAAATAGCAAAGAATAAGTGATACAAGAAACCACACTGAAAACTTGTATTAAACTCTTTACAAAAGGAATACAATTGAAGAAACTTCTTTTCTTCCACACCTCTCTTAGATGTATAGATCTCTCACTAGATCTCTTTCCCTCAAGAGCTCTCTCTCTCAATTACAATCAACTCCAACAACCTAGATTGATTCACATATACAATTTTGTAATGTTCAACACTCTACAATACAATAAGCTAAGAAGAATTATCCTATTATATAATAATTAAGAAACATGAGCATATAACTACAACCATCAGATGCACCTCCTAATCAAGGGCTCTAAATAGTCTTACTAATAATAGAGATGCGGACTTAAGACTATCACTTAATCCTATCATGTAAACACTCTATTCTGTCCATGGAAATAGCTTTTTGGATGCACAAGTAATCGACATCGGTTCCTGCTTGTTTGCCTATGACCAACATCGGCCGATCCATGACTGACATCGGCATCTCTTAGTCTACTCCTAACCAATGTCAGTCGCTCCTAACCGATGCCGGTGACTATGTAAACCTACAACTTTTCAAAATGCTCCTTTGGTGAAGCTTTTAGCTCCACACCTTAACAATCTCCCACTTGGAGATAAATAGCTACACCAGTACCTATACAGCAACATCTTCTAGCTCCTCCATCTTCAACTCAATCATGAAGACCAACAAAAGTTGAATGAAGATTCAACTTCTCCTTTGTTACCGGCTTGGTTAACATATCAACAAGATTCTTATCTATATAGATCTTCTCCAGCTTCAACTCACCATCTTCTAATATCTGTCATATGAAGTGGTACCTTAGTTGTATATGCTTTGTTCTTGAATGAAAGGCTGAATTCTTAGCCAAATGAATTGCACTCTGACTATCACTGTATAATCTACAACTCTCTTACTCCTTTCCAAGCTCTTTCATGAACCATGTAATCCATATCATCTCATTGCTAACCTCTATGACTGTAATATACTCTGCTTCTATAGTTGACAAGGCAACAACCTTCTGCAACTTTGATATCCAGCTAACCACCGTTCCACCAATAGTGAAAACATAACATGTGGTGCTTCTTCTACCATCCAAATCACCTGCCATATCTGAATCTACATAACCATGTAGAGAAGTATTTGAACCTCCATAGCACAAATGCCTACTACTGGTTCCTCTCAGATATCTAAGGATCCACTGAACTGCTTTCCAATGCTCCTTTCCTGGATTAGCCATATACTTACTTACAACTGCCACTGCTTGGGCAATATCCGGTCTAGTACACACCATTTCATACATTAAACTCCCTACTACAGAAGCATATAGAACTCTACTCATGTACTCTACCTCATCATGTAAATTAGGACATTGTTCTTTACTCAACTTAAAATGTCCAGCCAAAGGTGTGCTTACCGATTTTGCATCCTGCATATTGAACCGTTTCAACACCTTGTTCACATAATACTCTTGAGATAAAATCAACCTATGATTTTTCCTATCTCTCTTAATGCTCATGCCAAGGATTTTATTTGTTGCTCCCAAATCCTTCATGGCAAACATGTGAGCTAATTTCACCTTAAGCTCAGAGATATCCTGCATGTGTGATCCTGCAACCAACATATCATCTACATACAACAATAGAATAATATATCTACCATTATCCAATCTCTTAAAATACACACAATGGTCAGATTGTCATGTCCCCTTTTTAGTTGACATGTGCAGAGTAGATGATTAGCCTATTATGCGACCCTCGTAGGCTGATGAGATGGATAAAGGGTCTTGATGGAGCTGGGCTTGGCTTTCGTTTGGGTTCTTTTGGACATGAATTAAGGGAGATATTAATATTTGATTGATTTAATCAAATATTAATTATTTGGTCCAATTTTAATTAATTATTAATTATTAAGTATTAATTATTGGGTCTAATTTTAGGATCCTAATTCTAATTTAAGAATTGGTCTAATTTTAAGACCTTAGTTCTAATTTAAGAAGCCCTAGTTCTAATTTAAGAAGCCCTAAGTCTAATTTAAGGGATTCTAATTTTAGCAAGCACACCTTTGGAGAAGTATAAGAAATTCTCATGGAAGAGAGTGGATTATTCATGACTATTATTGATATTGATTCTTGTTAAGAAATTCTTCTGTGAAGACTGAGCCAAGGGTTCTAGGATTCCATTTGCATTAAAGAACGTCAACTCTTCATTGTGTGCGATTCAGAGGTTGTGAAAGATTAGCCGATCTATTGCCAAATTGAGAGATAACTTCATACAAAAGTTATCACAGGTGTTTACAAGTTTGAGAGATAACTTCACACAGAAGCTATCACAAGGGTTTATAGGTATTTCATTATATTGGGTTTTTGATTCAAGAATTATCCAGATATAGATCTTTGTATTAGCCCATAATTCTACAGATCAAGATCAAGCATACAGGTTATGTGACATCAATGGCCGTACGACTTCCGTACAGATCCATGAGAATCTGTACACACCTACAGAAAGTTCATGCACTGACATCGGTGAACAGGGACTTGCAAATTATCAACGTCGGTAAGTTAATGACTACAGGTCGATCGATGGCAGAGTATAACCGACATCGGCGATTGTGTTTTTACACAACAGGTTGAGATGTACCAGATTCAGACTAGTTTGCAAAATATTTAGGCTATTAAGGCCATACTTCTGATATTCTTTGTATACTTGATAGAGGATCTCTATTGAAAGCTTATGATCAAATAAATAAGAATTTATACTGTGATTTATTTATCTATTTGAAGATATTTTGTAGAAATTCAGATAAGCAATTCAGAGCTTTTATTTTGATATTCGGAGGGATATTATAGTGGTATCAAAGCTAAATCCTACCATCTTGAGGGTTTATAGATCTTATGCAGCCACTAGAGTTGGGACCACATAGGTATAACACACGTAGTAGAGCTTTGCTTGAAGGCACTCAAGTTTTAAGACAACAGCCAGAAGACATGGGTGACGACATTGACAGGGCCCGTATTCCTCACCATCCTAGAGATCAAGATGATTCAGAGGTTCTACTTACTCTTAGAGACATACGAGAAGGGAAAAGGTAGAATAACACAGTACTACAGCAGTTGGCAGCAGCACTGCCAGGATTGGGTACTCCAAGGGGACATTCCCCACATCGTG
The DNA here is from genome assembly GCA_037957365.1 of Torreya grandis. Taxonomy (NCBI): domain Eukaryota; kingdom Viridiplantae; phylum Streptophyta; class Pinopsida; order Cupressales; family Taxaceae; genus Torreya; species Torreya grandis. The sequence continues at coordinate 1,033,114 of JARHVA010003850.1, forward strand.
ATGAAATTAGGAGTGATGCAGGATCAAAGAGAGGCCTTGGGACTGCTTCTCATATAGCTAACATGCCTACTAGGCCTATCTTTGTGAGACAGGAGGCAGAGGAGGTGATAGCAGGTAAAGAGCATGAGGAGGAATTTAAAGACACACTTAGGGCAGAAACTGATGAGTGGGCATCATTACCACCTGTGGTCAGGGAGATGATTACTTTTGATTGATTCCTCACACAAAGGAAAAAACATTATCGAGGTTAACAGAATGCGAGACCATGACCCCAAAACAATGATTTGAAGCATGCTACGAGTAGGCTCACACTAGCGATGTTCGACGGTAGTGGTAAGGTGACAGCACAGGCCTGGGTGAGTAAGTTGGATACATTTCTCACATTGCAACCAATGGGTGAGGAAGATGCTATCAGATATGCGACACTACATCTTGAGGGAGTAGCTCATGATTGGTGGCACCACGGGATGGTGACACTTCATCATGATCAAATTACATCTTATCAGGAGTTTGTGGATAGGCTGGTAGAGCATTTTGACAGGAGGGATCCAGAGTCCTATTTTTGAGAGTTGGCACAATTATGCCAAAGTGGCAGTCTAGAGTCTTATATTGGTGACTTCCAAAAGCTATCAGTTATGGTTCTTGACATTTTAGAGAGGCGACTTGTGGTACTCTTCATGGAGGGATTGACAGAACCATTGAGAGGTTGGATCAAAGGCTTTGATCCCCCTTCATTACAGGTAGCTATGACGAAGGTGTGTAATATGGAGATGGCAGCCCCATCTAATAAATTTAACTCCAGAGGTACTTCCTCATCTAGAGACCATAAGCACTCCAACGGGGATACAGAGAGACTGGATTTTAACATAGATAAATCTAAGGTTAAAAATGATTCAAAGGCCAATCCAGTAGCACCACCTTTGGATCATGAGGCGCTTAATGATCTACGTAGGAAGAAGCTTTGCTTCTACTGCAAAGGTCCATATGATATCCATCATGATTGCCCTTTGAGGCCTAAGGGCAAAGCAAATCATGTGATGTGGGCATATTATGAGGATGTAGAATTAAAAGATTTCGAACAGCAAGATAGTTCTGAGGAGACAGAGGCTTTAGAGCCTAAGGTAGAGGCAGATTTAGAGCTTCATATACAGGAGGCATGCCTATCTAGCATTCAATCGGATGAGTCATTCAGACTCCGTGGAGTTTTGGTAGGGCAGAAGGTCACCACCCTTCTTGATACAGGTGCCACACATAATTTCATAGATGCTAAATCTGTGGAAAAGTGTGGACTCACTACCAAAGATTTTGAGGGCATTAGAGTTAAGGTAGCCGATGGTCACACTCTTAGATGTGAGCGTATGATTAGAGACCTCCCATTGTGCTTGAACAACTATGAGTTCAAGGCTAATAATTATGTAGTGAACATGGGGGACATAGAGTTAGTCTTGGGTATGAAGTGGCTTCATTCATTTGAGGAAGTTACTCTTCATCTCAAAGACATGGAGGTTTGTTTTGAGGTTGATGGGAAAACACAGATTCTTAAGGCAATACATGGCAGTAGCTTCAAACATATGTTTTTTCATCGGATGGAGATGCCTATACTACATGACATGATAGAGTGCGATGATGAGTGCACATTGGCACCAACACAGGAGAGATATGAGGATGAGCTTTGTCTTGAGGTGAGTTCAGTTTAAGAGTTAGCACATGTGGTAGAGTCTCAGCATTCTTTTACAAGTGGGTCACATGTTGATGACGATATGCATACAGGAGACAAAGGTGATGTGATGCCATTGGATGAGAGTGGTGATGGACATGGCCTGGAGTTTGTGTTGGTTGGTAGCACTGTAGATTGAGACTTCATTTGGGATCCAGGTGGATTGATTGGTCTATCATTCAGTGATTGCTTGAGGGCAAGCAATTTCAGGAGGGGCTAATTGTCATGTCCCCTTTTTAGTTGACATGTGCAGAGTAGATGATTAGCCTATTATGCGACCCTCGTAGGCTGATGAGATGGATAGAGGGTCTTGATGGAGCTGGGCTTGGCTTTCGTTTGGGTTCTTTTGGACATGAATTAAGGGAGATATTAATATTTGATTGATTTAATCAAATATTAATTATTTGGTCCAATTTTAATTAATTATTAATTATTAATTAATTATTAAGTATTAATTAATTATTAATTATTAATTAGTAATTATTGGGTCTAATTTTAGGATCCTAATTATAATTTAAGAATTGGTCTAATTTTAAGACCCTAGTTCTAATTTAAGAAGCCCTATTTCTAATTTAAAAAGCCATAAGTCTAATTTAAGGGAATCTAATTTTAGCAAGCACACCTTTGGAGAAGTATAATAAATTCTCATGGGAGAGAGTGGATTATTCATGACTATTATTGATATTGATTCTTGTTAAGAAATTCTTCTGTGAAGACTGAGCCAAGGGTTCCAGGATTCCATTTGCATTGAAGAACGTCAACTCTTCATTGTGTGCGATTCAAAGGTTGTGAAAGATCAGCTGATCTATTGCCAAATTGAGAGATAACTTCATATAGAAGTTATCACAGGTGTTTACAAGTTTGAGAGATAACTTCACACAGAAGCTATCACAAGGGTTTACAGGTATTTCATTATTTTGGGTTTTTGATTCAAGAATTATCTAGATATAGATCTTTGTATTAGCCCATAATTCTACAGATCAGGATCAAGCATACAGGTTATGCGACATCAGTGGCCGTACGACTTTCGTACAGATCTGTGAAAATCTGTATGCACCTACAAAAAGTTCAAGCACCGACATCAGTGAATAGGGACCTATAGAGACCAACATCAGTCGACATATTATCGATGTCGACAAGTTAACGACTACAGGTCGACCGATGATGGCAGTATAACTGACGTCAGTGACTATGTTTTTACATAGCAGATCGAGACGTACCAGATTTAGACTAGTTTACAGAATATTCAGGATATTAAGGCCGTACTTCTGATATTCTTTGTATACTTGACAGAGGATCTCTATTGTAAGCTTATGAGCAAATAAATAAGAATTTATACTGTGATTTATTTATCTATTTGAAGATATTTTGTAGAAATTTAGATAAGCAATTCAAAGCTTTTGTTTTGATATTCTGAGGGATATTACACAGATTGACACCTACTATAGCCATGCTCAGTCATAAACCTATCAAATCTCAGATACCACTGTTTAGGAGCTTGCTTGAGGCCATACAAGCTTTTCTTCAATCTGCACACTAGCTTCTCCTTACCTTTGACCTCAAATCCTTTTGGCTGATCCATATATATTTATTCATCCAAATCTCCATGAAGAAATGATGTCTTAACATCAAGCTACTCAAGATGCAAATCCTCAATAGCAACTAAAGACAATACAGTCTGTATAGAAGTCATTTTAACAACAGGAGAAAAAATCTTGCCAAAATCAATACTTGGTCTTTGTGTAAATCCTTTCACTACCAACCTGGCCTTATATCTCATATTTCCATTCTCACCTTCCTTCAACCTGTAGGTCCATTTGTTCTTCAGTGTCTTCTTACCTGCTGGTAACTAAACCAAATCCCATGTTTGGTTCTCTTTCAAGGACTCCATTTCCTCAACCATGCCATGCTCCCACTGATTCTTGGATTCTACCTATATTGCTTCTTTAAAACTCTCTGGTTCTCCACCATCAGTTAGCAATAAGTAGAATAATGAAGGGGAATATCTAATTGGAGGTTTACTTACCCTTTTTGACCTCCTGATGGGCATCTAAGATGCATTCACAACACGCTATCTGCCCAAATTCTCTGATAGTGACCGACCTTGGTCACCTCCAGGCCTATAACTGGCCGACGTCAGTTCTGCCTGATCGACATCGGTTCCTTCTTGGCCAACATCGGTCACTGTATGATCGACATCAGTTTCTATTCTATCGATGTCGGTTCCTACTTGGCTGATGTCAGTCTCTGTGTTTTCCTTTCTGTGATTAATTTTTCCCATGAGCTCATTTTGGACCATCACCTCATCTAATTCTCCATTGCTCTACCCAGATTGATTTAGCTTCTTCAGCTAATCACTATACATCAATTTTTCATTGAAAACAACATCATGGCTCCTAATTATTTTTTTAGTTCCTAGATTCCAAAACCTGAATCTAAAATCATTAGAGCCATAGCTAATAAATGTGCACCTCATAGACTTAGCATCCAGCTTCTTTCTATTTTCCTTATCAACGTGCACAAAGGCTTCATAACCAAAAACTTTGAGAAATGAGAGATCTACCTTTTTACCTATCCATGCCTCTTCTGGAATTCCACCATCTAGAGCTATAGAGGGTCCTCTGTTAATCAGGTACACTGCAGTGTCAACAGCTTATACCCAAAACTCTAAGGGCAACCCAGCATGTAATCTCATACACCTTACATGCTCCATAATTATTCTGTTCATCCTTTCAGCAACTCCATTTTTTTGAGGTGTCCTTGGAACCATCCTTTTCCTATAGATTCCATGCATATAACAATACTAGTTGAACTTATACCTACAGAACTCACCACCATTGTCAGATCTCAGACACTTCAATCTTCTACCTGTTTCATTCTCAACCATAGCTTTCCAAATCTTAAAAGTCTCAAATACATCAAATTTTTTCTTAATACAATACACTCATACCTTTCTTGTAGCATCATCTATGAATGAAACATAGTACTGTGATCCTCTAATAGAAGCAACCTGAGTCAGTCCCCACATGTCTATGTGAACAAGCTACAACTTATGCTTCTTCTTTGTTGATCTAGTCTTGAGAAAACTCACTCTCTTCTATTTCCCAAAGACACAATGCTCACAAAAATCCATATCTATGCTTTTCAAATCTGAAAGCTTACCTTTTGACTTAAGAATAGACATTCCCTTCTCACTCATGTGGCCAAGCCTTGAGTGCCACAACTTTGCATCCACATATGAAGTAGCTAATACAAAAGGAGAATTGTTAGTAACACAATTACATAAATAGAGAGTACCTACTCTCTTACCTCTAGCCATTACAAGTGCACCCTTGGTCACCTTCTAAGATTCAGCTGTGAGAATTACTATAAAACCCTCATCCCCTAACTTTCCTGTAGAAATCAAATTCCTTTTCAAGCTGGGAACATGCATGACATCTCTCAACACCCATGTGTTGCCATTCTATATTTTTAGCTATAGTTTTCCTTTGACAATACTTTTACAAGGCGCATCATCCCCTAAATACACTATTCCAAAATCTCCATGGATATAGTCACTAAAATATTCTCTATTGGGGGTAGCATGAAAAGATGCACCAGAATCTAAAACCCAAGATTCTATATTATTATGCAAAGAGAATATTAAAGCATCTTGTGCAATACCTACAACCTTTGCTTCTTCTTTTCCTTCGTGTTGATTGTCCTCCTTAGGCTTTGACCAGCAATCTTTGCTTATGTGCCCTATCTTTCCACAATTCCAGCATTGTGGCTTCTTGCCATTTCTGGATTTGGATCTACCTCTCACCTTTGACTTAGACCTTGATCTCCCTTTCTTGCTCTTCTCTTTTTGCCTTCCCCTGATCTCAAAACTTAAAGCATTCCCTAATGTTTCCTCTATGCTTTTCCTACGAATTTCCTCATTCAAGATTACACTAACAACATCCTCTACTTTTAAAATATTTGAAGCAGATGCAGTATTACTAACTGCCATTACCAAGCTATGCCAGCTTTCAGGTAAAGAAAATAATATTAAAAGAGCTTTAATTTCATCATCAAACACTATTTTGACTGAACTTAATTGATTTAAAATTCCATGGAAATCGTTCAGATGATTAGATACAGATCCACCTTCCTGCATATGTAAATTAAATAACTGCTTCATAAGATATACCTTATTAGAAGCTAAGGGTTTTTCATACAAATTTGCTAAAGTAGTCATTAACTCTACCGTAGAATTTGCCTGTGATAAATTAGATATCACAGTAGATGCTAGACTCAGTCTTATAGACCCCAAAGCCTTTCTATCAAGAACTTCCCATTCTTCATCATCCATGTTTGTGGGCTTCTTTGCAATCCCACCTAATGGTAAGTATAGATCTTTTTGATACAGATAATCCTCTATCTGCATTCTCCAATGTTGATAATTTTTGCCATTAAACTTCTCCATTCTTAGTTTACTTTCTTCTGCCATTGCTTCTTCCACTCAAACATAAATCCTTGCAGAAACCCCTATGAGTAACCTATAATCAATACACACTAACTAGATCTGAAACACTTGTTAGTCAACCTGAGCTCTGATGCCACTTGTTGGGGATCAACCAACAATGTTGATTACAATGTGAAAGCAATAAATGCAAAATTAAACTAGAAAGATAAGTAACTAGAATGATAAATATCAAAGAACAAGAGATACAAGAAACCACCCTGAAAACTTGTATTAAATTCTCTACAGAAGGAATACAATTGAAGAAACTTCTTTTCTTTCACACCTCTCTCAGATGTATAGATCTCTCACTAGATCTCTTTCCCTTAAGAGCTCTCTCTCTCAATTACAATCAACTCCAACAACCTGGATTGATTCACATAAACAATTATGTATTGTTCAACACTGTACAATACAATAAGCTAAGAAGAATTATCCTATTATATAATAATTAGGAAACATGAGCATAGAACTACAGCCATCAGATATGTACCTCCTAATCAAGGTCTCTAAATAGTCTTACTAATAATAGAGATGCAGACTTAAGACTATCACTTAATCCTATCATGCAAACACTCTGTTCTATCCACAAAAATAGCTTTTTGGATGCACAGGTAACCGACGTCAGTTCTTGGCTATTTTCCTGTGACCAACGTCGACTGATCCATGACCAATGCCGGTATCTCCTGGTCTGCTCTTGACTGATGTCGATCGCTCCTGACTGACGCTGGTGACTGTGTAAATGTATAACTTTGCAAAATGCTCCTTTGGTGAAGCTTTTAGCTCTACACCTTAACAATTCCCATGAAACCTATAGAGGCTTACTAAATTTTATATCTCCTATATACTTGGTGATTCCTTCAATCATGAATCCATGATCTAACTCTATCATCAAGAATAAAACATCACTTATAAAAAATGACAAGCTCCTAAAACATCTTATTTTAATAATCTAAAATATTTTCCCCCATCTACCACTCAACAAGCTACCAAAGATGTTTGTTCCATTGATGTTGACTATGACCAATATTATAATAATTCTCAATATTTCAATGTATCTAAGGTTAATTATCATTAAAAACTAAATCATAAAGATCCTATCAATAAACCTAAGAAACTATATTTAAAAGATCAACTCCTGAAGGATACTACAACCACTCACCTAGCTTCAAAAGATTAAAAGGAACCATCTCCTTCTTCTAAACCACTAACCATTTCCATTCCTTCAAAGTCTACCTTACCTTCTAAACCTTATGTTGGTTCTTCTACTACATCCCATTATAACTTCTTAGAAAAGCTCAAATCTATGCCTTGAAAAATTCCTCTTATGGAGTTAGTTCACACCTCCTCTTATCATCACAAGTTCCTTATTTAAAAATTGTAATAAATTGAATGCATGGACCAATCTCTATAGAAGATAAACCACCCTATCTTGAGTCTTAACTAACCAATGTGCATTCCATTGAATTCATTTATCATTCTTCCAAACCTTCTATTGAATTTATTAAATAAGACATGATTAATGATGAGATATTATTTCACACTGATGATCCACCCTTATTAAAATAGCTATAAATATAACCCTCATTCATAAATTTTTAGTAGATGAAGGGTCTTGTATTAATGTGACATCTTTGTCTCATCTACCAACCTGGCTATAATAAATATCATATCAAGCAAACCAATTTTTTTTATTTGGCTCCCTCTTAAAATTGGGCCTAAGATTGTTCAAACTAAGCGTATGGTCCTCAATTTACCCTTATCCTATAATATAATCCTAGGATGACCATGGACTCATAGAATGAAGGTATCACCTCTTTTAGTATCTAATAGATAAAGTTCATCCATAATGACAAAAGGTATAAACATGAGGATGATCCCAACCCTTGGAATATTTAACTTACCAGTCTTAAATCTCAATATCACATTATTACCATTCTAATAATCAACAATGCTCCCTTTCCTAAATTTATTAACATTAGTCTAGATTTACATGTCACTTTTATTGATTTAGATTATTATGATCCTAATGACTTGAAACACTACTAATCTACCTCCTTACATATCTAAGTGGCTTCCTCCTTATTTATTATTGATTCATTGATGAGATCACTAATTTCCCCCTCCATGCAATGCTCAAGAAGCCTCTTACACACAAGATGGCTTCACATGAAACTATTATAGAGTGGCCAAATTATTCAAATATCCTTTAATCATGTCTCCATGTAAATTTAGTGATCTTGGTATTTCCCCTTCCAAAATTTTCCTAAATATCAAACACATACAATTTATCCAACCTATGATGATAACTACATCATCTCCCAATCTCAATCATGAGACTTAGATGTTCAACATTATTAGAAAAATTTAGCCCAAATACATGATTTCAATCATGATGTTCATACCATTTCCACTAACTTTGAGTTAGCTCCTGAAGGTCATGTACCTCCTTTTAATTATCCACTTATTTATACTCCTTGGGTGATAGAACCAATCCTACCTTCTAACCCTCTAGAAACTCATGTATCTTCTATGCCACCTACATATCCAATCATTGCATCTAACTCTTCCTTGATCAATGATGCTAACAATAAACTAATAACATCTAATCAACCTTCCTCCCTTACTCCACCTACTTCTAAGATTACATTATATGAAAACATGATAGATGTATGCCAAAAGCATTCTGCATATGATCACCATGGTAATCAAATTATTTATTTTAAATTACATGTCATTATGGTCCTCTTCCCACTCTTACTAGTGATGAATCCATTCTTGAATTGATTCATGCTTGAGAACCTCAATTACCTTGACAACATCACAAACTCAAGAATTTCAAAAAGGAAGCCCCTTATTTTAACAACTTCATTAGTAGCATTAATCCTACATCAAATCCCATTTCCTCTTTACCTAATGCACCATAGAATTTCCAAGATGGAAATGTTATGATTATTAAGGAAACTACTAAAATTGAATATGGTAACCCATCATGCCCTTAACCAATTATAGTCTCTCAAAACTCACACCAATTGAACATGATAAATTTAGCGTATTATTTTATAATATCATAATACTTTTACTTGGTCCTATGAGGACATGCCTAGTATTTACCTTAGCATTTTGGTGCATAACATCATCACTTAACTAATACCAAACCCATGTGATAAAATCAATGTAAATTTCCCCCAAAAGTTTCAAATTTATGCCATAAAGAAATTATCAAACTTGTTGATGTTAATTTTATCAAGCCTATAGAATATTCTAAATGGGTCTAACATTTTTCCTATTTAGAATAAATTCACCATGGTCATTTTCATTTGCATTGATTTCTGTAATCTTAATCTTTCTTATCCCAAGGTTAACTTCCCTATACTTTATATATATGCCATCATCGATACCACTATTGGTTATGAAATGTTATCTCTTATGGATTGTTTCTCAAGTTATAACCAAATTCACATTAACCCTAAAGACCAGCATTAGACAACTTTAACATAGAATGGGGTACCTATTGTTATATTAAAATTTCATTTGGCCTCAAAAATGCTAGAGCTTCCTATCAATGGGCAATGACCCACACTTTCATGATCTTATCCACAAGATTTTATAAACCTATGTGGATGACCTCATTCAACAAATATAAAAGCCTCAAGACTCATCTCTATAATCTTGATGTCATCTTAGATCACCTCAATAAATATAAAGTTAGACTTATAGATAACTAATTCTATCCACAACTAGAATCTGACCAAATTTCAAACTGGTTTCTAATAGATTAAATGCTTATCCAAATTATCCATTTATAATTAATGAATATCTAAAAATTGAAATTCAATAAATAAAAATATCAAGAATTTTCATCATTACCTTTATGAGTTATCAAAATCTTTCAAAAATTTCTCAAAATATCTACTTTAAGAGTAATGCCTAGTAATTGAAAATCATATTTACATGACAACTTTTAACTCAATTGAAGTTAGCCTCAACTCACCTAGGGTTAGGTTGAACCCATTCCATATATAAAATCAACCTTAACTCACCTTGGGTGAGAGTTAAATTTTGAGGCTATAAATACAAGGTCATACCTATCAATATATAAGCTTTCATAATCTAAAGTTATAATTCTAATTTATAGAGAGACAAGCCTTCAAGTAATATTACCATGCCAAATTCATAATCCAATCAACCAAGCCAAGGTGCCAAGGAGATAAGGAGAAAAGAAAGCTTCATTGCTAAATACTTATTGATGCATAAATTGAACAAGCCACTTCAACAAACCATTTAGAGCTCTAAGGAAGGTAGTTTTGTGTTTTGGTTGTGTTTTCATATGTATGCTTGTTACCTATGCTCTCCCTAGCGTCTAGGTTAGAGGTGTTAAATGTTTAGTGTGTTATTTTGATTTTGTTTTATTGGACTAACATAAAACTAACCTCCCCTCTAAATATTCTTTATTCACATGATGGCATGCTTTATGGGACCTGTACCCCACAAAGTTATTCTAAAGGCATTTTAGGATGTCAAAATATAAACTTGCTAATAAAAAAAGTGGAAATTGAAGGCTGATAAACATTTTAGAGGAAATCATGAATTTACTCTATATAGTCATGTTTTTTTCTCTCTATAATCATGATATTACAATAATATCACATCTTTACAGTCATGGTTTTACCTAAACTATTGTGATATTTCACTAACTATCATGATTTTGCCTCTAGCTACCATGGTTTTCTATTGACTTTTTTATGTTGCATGAAAAATCATGATATTGTAATATCGTGACTTTGCAGTTATGATATTATCTTTGTAGTTGTGATATCACCATAATGTTTGTGATATTGCCCTAACTTTCATGATATTACCTTTAAACATGATGGATTGGTACTAACCATGTTGTCTTTCAAGTTAAGTTACGTTATTACCCATATTTATGATATATTGTCTTAACTTATGTAATATTGTGTTAAGAGTTGTGATTTATGTTGATACTCTATTTTACAAAAAAATTGTGATATTGTGCCAATAGTTGTGGTTTTGCAGAAAAAGTGGTGATATTACTTTGTGTTTCCATGATTTTAAACTCTATGTAAAATTTTGGAAACTTGAGAGCTAAAATTCAAAAGTCATTTGCCCACTTATGTTTTGATTCTAAGCACAAGGACCCCCTAACATCTTTTACAAGACCTAAAGGCCAAGAAAATATGATTTGAAACACTCTAAGTTTCAAAATTCACATTTAAATTTGGTGTTCTAAAATATTTTTACTTGAGTTATTTTCATTTTATTTAAAGTTTTCAACACAATGCCAAAGGGCTATTATTCATGACATATTTTGTTTGGTGCTATAAAAATGAACTCTCACTTTAGTTAAATACTCATAAGATTTTTCATTTTTATGTTTTGTTGCTTGAGTGTATGTTTAGTGAAATGAGTGTCATGTGTATGCTCTCCCCCCATACCCATTAGGGAACTTAGGTGATTAAAAATACTCACTTTTTGTATTTGTCACTTTTTCTAAAAGCGTGGAAGAAAAATTGCTAAGGCCCTGCCCAAAATCTAAATGGTTTGGGTGACCTCAAAAATGACCCTAAAATCCTTTCATTCATTTTGGCTTGTGGGTTGGATTTCATCTCCTCTAAATGAGTTTTATAAGAAAGTGTTGACCCAAGAATTCATATTATAGCATCATTTCAACCCCATTCCATAATGGGGTATTTAAATTTAGGCTAACTTAATGGGATGCTTGTTTGAAAATTTAAACAAGATGCATTAGTGGTACTCAACCTTAGATCATAAGGGTAACTTAAACATTGCACTACATTGAGTAATTAATGGATGTAGTGGTTATAAAAAGGAAATGACATTTCAAAACAAGCTATTTAATGCAAATCTAAATGACATGATGCACCTTAGTGTTTGAAAAATATATGGGGAAATTTAAAAATGAATGAATATTAATAGTTTAGAAAACCCCATGCACCATAAACATATTGTTAATGTAGGGCAAGTAGCCAGAAGTTTCATGTTATCATATGAAATCTTGAGAGAAGAGGGTGCTTAAAAACCTTCCTTTTCATGTACTTTTAATTTTTGGATTAAAAACTTAAAATCCTCTCAAGAGTAAGTATATAGATCAAATTTCATAGTATGATGTCACCTTCATAGTTTTAGGATTTATGGCATTATAATTAGGTGTTTTTATCATTTTGTCATCTTTACTTACATGATCTTGAGTCAAAAATACTTTTTTGTCATACCAAATCTAAAATGAGTCTTGTTTTTGCATCACTCATTTGTTTAAAAAAGGTGTTATGTTGTCCATTTTACATCACACATTTGCCTTAGTCATTTATTCAACCTTTGTGTGTATGTCACTTGTTTAAAAGGGACATCATTACGCTACCCATTTCATTCCAAAACTTGTGCCTTTGAGTCTTGAAACAAACCATTTATCATATATCTAGAGCATAATAACATCATTACACTACTTGAATTATTTAAAAAACTTGTTGCATTGTATCTAAAATTGTAATTTTGAAACCATGCATGCCTTCTTGGTATAAATGCCTAATATTGTTACGACATTCATTTTTGTCCAGTTTGTTGTATATTTGAGTAACCTAGCCTCTTAAATTGAGTTTTAAATTGGTATTGATAAGTTCAAATTCAAACATTGATTAGTTTATGTGTATGCCTTACATAATTTAGGCCTAGACATTTATATTTCACTTTTGGATTGTGCAACTTGGACCAATTCCTTGCATGATTTAAAGACTATTTTTTGCCTAAATTTGGGGAAGTGTTACACATTTCATGTTCTTAAATTCCAATATATTTTGACAAATGATAAATTTTGTGTTTAATTATGACTGCCTAGTTTGAATCAAAGTGTTTCAAATTTGTTATCCTAATCTCTTTCCTTTTAGACCTAGTTTGTTTAAAAGTCTAGATTTTGTGCCTTATTCCCAAAAGACCTAGAAATTTCCTTTTAAAATTATATCTCTTGTGACATGTTTACAAGAGTCCTAGTAATTTACTTTTTGTTTTGTACATATTTTTTTTGAGCCTAGCTTTGTGCCTTATTTCCAAATACCTAGCAACACTTCATATTTAGACCTAGTTTAACATTATTTGAAACACTTTTTACCTAGAGTTTATCATTTTTTTTACCCATCCACTTGACCATTTGTATATTAAATTTGATGTTTGACATTTGACATTAGACTATTTTTAGGCCAAGTTTATCCTAGACTAAGTTAGTCTATGTTTGGACCATTTGTCTTTCAAACCTTGTTTTTTAGATTTTTATAACTCTAGGCTTTCTTCATAAAACATTAGTAATTGATTTGGATATGTCTCATTACACTCATAGTGGATCCACGTATAATCCAAGTTATGATAAAGTAGTCAATAATGATGACTTTGTTCAAGAACCCTATGGTGATGATGTGGTTTGTGAAATGGATCCTTATCAATCTAGAGTACAAATTCAAATTTGATAGCCCATTATTTGGTTAACATGCATCCCTATCTAGATCAATACCAAGAAAAAACCATTCAATACCTCACTAGTGTACCCTCAATTATAGAAGAAGTTCAACTCAATCATATTATGCCATTGACATATGATCCTTATTTGTTTGATCATCACCTACTTGAAAATAAGGAGGGGGTTTTAGTTTATGCTATAGAGGTAGGGTCAAGTTTTTAAATAACTTCCCCTATGAAAATTTTCCTAGTTTAGTTAGAGTGCCTCTCAACTTGTCTTCTACCCAAACCATTGAATAAGTCTTTATTAACAATCCTCAAACACTTGTATTGATGTAATATCAAGACCCAAACATGCTTTTCAAAGGAAATGGCCTCATGGAAGACCACTTTATACAAGTTTAACAAGTTTATCAAACCTATTTTAACCTAACACATAATTTTAATACCCTAGACATGGCAAATGCTTCACTTATAGAGTTATCTCCTTTAACAAGATTATTAATTGAATTAGTAGGTTAAGATAATTTGGGTATAGACCCATTTACCCAAATCACTTTAGTCAGTGACATGTACAATGTCCCATATATTAAAGAAGTGACTACTACTTATATATAGAATAATGTGCCAAACATGGTGGATAACACACAAGTGTCTTCCAATCCAGGCCAAAGTGGTTTAACTAAATGAACAAATTGTTTTCAACAAGTGCCTCTAGTTAATACCATGAGTGGTTCATAAAACATTACTTATAATCCTCAACTAGATGATTATTCAAACATGAAATCACAAGGATAAATTAATCAAGCTCCAACTAGTGCTTTACCTCAACAAAAAGTGATGAGTGTTATTCCACTTCAACACTTGACAACTAACGTTCTACAATAGTAAGCATAGTCTAACATACCACCCTAGCTGAGGCAGAAGATTATGCCACCTCAATAGAGGGAAAAAAATATTCCACATTGATAGCTAGTGACAAGTATATCTCAATACTTTCATACAAACATACCTTTACAATTACAAATGTTGTCTGATCAACAATTTGTGTTTATTGGTCAAAGACAAATGTTGAATACCCAACCAACATTTAGTTTACAATAGGTGTTCATGTAACAAATAGGTACTATTATCTAACAAGTAACAATTAGGTATCAATTACCTTATGTTTAACATGTGCCATAAATCCAAAAAATTATCTTTGGTCCACAATAAGTTCCCCTTATTCAACTAGGTTTGACTAGTCGACAGTAAGTCCCTACTCAACCTCAGTAGGCATAATATTTTACCCAAATCCATATCTTTCCATCATAGCCATAATTTCCTCAAAACCAAGGCTATATATTTAATCAAAACCATAATATTACACAATAATGTATATAGTTTCAACAACCACATCCTAATCCATGGATGCATATTCTTGGTTGATTCACTCATCAAACCAACATTCTATAACAAACCATTCCTCCATTATACCCTAGTCAAGGTAATCCACCTTTGGCCACCTAGCCTCCACCTCAACCAAAAGTCCATCCAATTTTTTGGCACAAGAACTATAGAAAATGAAGGATTTAATTTCCTCCATTCAAATAGGGAAATATACTAATAAATTCAAGTTAGATGATGTGTGTTCATACCCATTCAACATGAAATATCTACAGATCCATTTCCTCTAGGGTATGAACCACCAAAAGTAGGTAAATCCAAGGTTAAAGGAGACCTTAAGGCCCATTTGAAAGAAATATTTTTTGATTTCAAGTCAGTGGTTTATAGGGACATTTAAATACTCCTCTCATTTCCTTGAAGTCTAGTAGGACAATTTTTGGAGTGGTTCCTCAAATTTCCAAAGAATTTAGTATATTATTTTGATGACTTCTCACACAAATTTGTGCAACATTTCTCCTATAATCATGAGCTTGATATCTCTTTAGTATACTTGAATCAGGACAAATATAAAGTAAATGAAATTTTTACAAGCTTTCTACAAAGATGGAAAGTGTTTTCTAGTCACTTCACCCATAACTTACTAGATAAACAATTAGTTGGTGTGTCTATTAAAAATTTGCATAGTGAGATATCTTATCATCTATAGGTACAATGTGTACATACTTTCAAATATATCATTGAAAAAGTTTTGATAATTGAAAAGGACCTTATTAATAAAGGGATTATCAAACTCACCTCATTAAATCAAAGTCAGAACCAAAACCAGGGAATAGGCAAAAATTAGAACTAAAACCAAGTCCAAGCTCAAGCATCAACACTAACATAGGCTAGTAATTATGATAAATCCAAGAAATTAAACCATAAAAATAATTTTATTGGAAATAGAGTAACAAAGTCCCATCATGTCCAAATGGTGCAAACACCATCGACTCAAACTATGCCATAAATGTATCCTACTCCTCATCAATAACCCATTCAATAAGTACAAGCTTTGTAACAACCTAAACCTAATCCATAAATGCACCAACCATTACCTTTGAAAATGCCTCCTCCAAGAACAAATGCTCCTATCCATTGAGTCTTTAGTGATCATGTTGAAGCTATTGAAGCCATGTTTCACAAGTTGGTTGTAGCTAACATGATTAGTTGGAAAATTTTTAAGCATTATCCTAAGGGTATTCCATATTCAGACTGGTATAGAGAGAATGATATCTATGAATACCATCATGTTCATAGACATAATCTATGTTTTTATGTGTAGATCAAATACCTCATTGAAAATATGTTATAAAATGGGGTGATTACATTTGATAATAGAGCATATATGTCCAATCAAAATCTAATTATTTATCAAAACCCTTTTTTGAAACATAATAATAACAAACAATAATAAAAATAATGAATGTAAAAATAATAATAATAGTATCAACATCCATAACAATAACAATAATACTAGGAGCAATAACAACAATGTCAACTGAATGGGAGGAACAAAGGCTATAATGATATTAATACCCAAAAAACTTACCATGTGATTGAAAATTACTACTCCAAAGTCATAGGTCATATTATTAGAGGTTAATTTTCAACCATCACCATTAATCATAGACCAAGTGATAATAAAAGAGGACCATTATCAAATAATTCTAGTCAAACCTACTATGTTAGTAATCCTTCCTTAACTTGGGACTAAAAATAAGTAAAAAAACAAACAATGATTACTATTTTAAGACCTTATACTGATAAATCATCATTTCTCTATGACCATAACCAAGTGTATTGGTAATTGAGACTTATCCTATCTAGCCCACCTCTATCATCATTTCTAGTCATAATGATCTTGTATCTAGTCTTGATTATGCAATCATAACTCAGTGGTCAAAGATTACCATTCCCAGCCCTCAAACCCATACCAATGAACCAATCCAACCCATTATCTTGGATATGAACAAGCCATATACCATTTTTTTAGTAAATTCCATATGATATTATGGAACAACTTCAGAAGATACCCACACAAATTTCCATTCTAGAATTGTTGTATACATCTACTATCCATAAAAACATCTTAATAGAATTCTTAGGCGAATCCCAAGTTCTAAATGACATAATCCCATAAAAATTCCAAGACTTGGTTGGAAATTTATCCCCAAGCCAATAGTTGACCTTCAACCAAATATATATGTCATCCCTTGGCCCTCTATAACAATCCCTTGTCTATTAAAGCTATCATCATGTGGTATAATGTGAAATGTGCCCTCATAAACAATGAATAAAACCTAAATATTGTGTCTTTGAAGCTCATAAATCATCTCAAATATAAAATAGTCAATTTACAACCATAAAAAATTACTATCAAGGCCTATGATAATGAAGAATGTGAATCACAAGCCACCATAAGCTTGCTAGTTATCATTGGACCCTTGACCCATGATGCACTTTGCCATGTATTAGACCTTGATATATTATACAATTTTATCTTGGTTAGACCTTGGATAAATTAAATTCATGCAATCCTTTTGACATTACACTAATGTCTCAAGTTCTTACACTCATGCATGAAGGTCACTATTAATGGAGACTTACAACCATCTGAACATTACAAACATTTAGAGTCTGAGTATGAAAGTTACCTACCACTTTGGCCTAGATCTAGTTCCCAAAAAGGATAAAGACAAATATATATTTGTAAAATTATGAGAGGAAAATTATATAGACTTAGATAGTCTTGATTCATCTTCACATATGCCTCTTATTAAAATGTCTAATCATTTTACCATCTCAACCAATGGACCAAGAGATTATTTGACCCATGAAACATTTCACATTTCCAATATTTCATAAAACCCCAAGTCCTATGGAAGACATAAATCCAAACCACCTTGTATGGAATGGAAACATAAAGGAAATGGTAATCTTTATAATCTATCTTCTATCCTTTTAACACTAGCCACTAGCCAAGAAGAGGACCCATTTGCTAATAATGAATCCTTATT
The DNA here is from genome assembly GCA_037957365.1 of Torreya grandis. Taxonomy (NCBI): domain Eukaryota; kingdom Viridiplantae; phylum Streptophyta; class Pinopsida; order Cupressales; family Taxaceae; genus Torreya; species Torreya grandis. The sequence goes on from JARHVA010003850.1 coordinate 1,051,244, forward strand.
GTACAATGATAAATTGGATGATTGCTACTTAAATCTCAAATAACCCATTCCTAATAGGATCATGAAAAATGAATCCTATGAAGGTAAAGGCCTCAGGCTAAATCAACAAGGTACTATTGAGCCAATTTCTATAAATTTATATAAATGAACCTATGGTCTCATATTTAAATTACCTAGGGATGATCCCACATATCTTATTCATGTTCCAACACTAATGTATAGTGATAATGATATCACAATAAATTAGATTTAGATCATAACATTTATGAAGACATTTCTAATACCAAGCTATCCAATACACATGACATTTGTACTATTACCGTAGTGAATTGCATAATTTGCTTCCTCTTTCTCACCCTCAGCTTATATCATGGGACTAATAAGAATCCATAGTGCCTATAGATGAGTTTGAGAATGATGAGGAATTTTGTGATTTTCTAGGCCTATGGGATAATTTTCCTTTGGGAGACCATAAATAAGGGTTCTCTATCAAGTTGGATCCTATAGGCTATTTTTGAGAGTGGGTGAATACCCTTTGTAAACACTAGAAAACTATACACTACCAGTTTTCAATTACTAAATGCCTCAAGACCCCCCTAAAGACCCCATAAACCTTATTAACCATTAACAAACCCCTCTTAACCCAACCAAATCACTATTTTATTATTCACATAATATTATTCAAAAGCACTATTTGAAAGTACTATTCACTATGGGACCCAGTATCACTATTCATGATAACGTGGCATGTGGCATGGTAAGTGACATGGTAAATTAAATGGAAAGTGCCATGGAAATTGACATGGAAGGTGATATGACAAGAAAATGGCTTATAAGTTAAGTGGATTGATGTGGGATATCATACCCCACTTGGGACCCTTTTCCAAGGTCCTTAATGACCTTATTTAAACATCATAAAGCCACCCCCATTGAAATATGGTGAATTTACCCTTAATGGACTATAATTAAACATGTATTTTTACTTCACACATGAAATTATACTTAAAAATTGGATACATACCTCTTTAGTGCTTTGGGAAAGACAAAGGACACCCATTTTTGACTTCTTAACCCAAATGGGAGACTCACCAACCCAAATGGGAATCCCCACCAACCTCATCTTTGAATATTAATGAACCACATGGAAAATTTCACCACATTTGGTGTGACACATATTTAAGTGCTTGTATGAAGATAATAATAGGTGGTGAAAAGTATTTAAGCCTCATTCAAACCCATGTGCATGATTCCCATTCAATATTAGACTCATGTACAAAGTGGGAGACTCACAAACCCAAATGGGAATCCCCACCAACATCATCTTTAACTAATTAATGGACCACATAAGAAATGGTGCCATATTTGACTATTCTCTTCTTTTGTCATGTTTCTTATCATCAAATTCTATAAATACCCCCCTCTCCTTCACCCAAGGTTAAGTTGTAAGTTAGTCATTGGTCATTAACATCTTGTTGTAGGTCTTTGGAAGAGGCTATCATTTTGGGAATTCATCCACATCTTGGAGGAAAATATCAAAAATTAACTACACTCTACCAAAATCATCAAAGATATTCAACAAGCTAATCTTCATTAACAAGCATCTTCAAGGATTGAGGTAATCTTGTTGTTTAGTTATCTTAATTTCTTTATTCCTTTCCCTTTGGCCTTCTTCTTTCACTTTCTTCCTTCACCACCCCTTTGTAATTTTATCCACTTACCCATATCCCTTTACCATCTTGATCACCTTTTACCCCTTTTTCTTCTTGGCCTCATTTTGACCATTTTCACCTTTGCCTTCTTGGCCTCATTTTGACCATTTGTGCCTTTGCCTTCTTGGCCTCATTTTGACCATTTCCCCCTTTGCCTTCTCGGCCCTATTTTTTTATCATTTATCCCTCTTATTTTCTTGTAAAAATTTCCCTTAACCATTCCAATCATTTCCACAACCCAAACTAAATCATTATTGGATCTTTATCAAACCAATCCAAACTAAAAACCATAACTTTATTTGAGACAATTTTCAACATTAGCATTATTTAAACTAGTTGCTTCATTTTAACCATCTAAGAAAAGTATTTAGTTTTCTTAATTAATTTGATGTATTTTTTATTATAAGTTTTAGTTTTCTATAATTTTATGTAAATATTTACATTTTCATATACCAACTTAATTGTTTAAAGAAGGTGGATTGATAGCCTCCTAGAAAGCTTTCACATCTAGGATCTAGCTCACGCTAGGCAATACATCCAACTACTTATCTAGCCAATAAGTTTTATGGTAGCGATTTATAATTTTAGGTCATTCTTACCTATCTAAATAAGAGTTATTAAAAATTATAGATTCAACACACATTTAATAGGTATTCTTCTACACACCCTTCTCCACTAGTTTCTTCTTTTCACACTTAGGAAAAAACAAAAATTAGATAGAAACATTTTGGCATGCCTGGTGGGACCCTTGAATTTTTTTGGGTTCATTAATTGTTTTATTACATTTAGTTGCATTACTAAAATATTATTTTTATGTAATTTCATTTCTTAAAATTAAGCATTCCTTTATTTCAAAATGTAAGTTTTAGTTTCTTTTGTTTTAGAAAATAAGAAAATAAAAAAAGTAAAAATTTTCACTCTTTTTTTATTTCATTTATAAAATATCAAAAAAGCATTCATCTTAGGATTAGGATTGCATTTTCATGTTTCATTTAGGTGAATTTCAGATTTTTTTGTCTTCATTGAAAATAAATCAAAAAATTTCCTTTTGGTTAAAATTAACTACATCTATTGTTTGTGTGTGTTGGTTAGCTCACATAGATTAATTAGTCAAGAAAATTAACTATAGCATTACAAATGTTACAAAAAAAAATACTTGCATAACTAAACTTCAAACATACTTTAGATAAGGCCCGACTAATATATCACCACCTAGTGGATCACCTTAACCCCTCTCAGCTATCTACTTAGATTTGATCACCAAGGGGATAACCAACTCAGCTCTCTAGTTGAGTATATGCCTTAAAAATTGATATATATTGGCTAAGTGCCTACATTGGCTAGGGGATCATGAAGTAAGTGGAGAAAGCACTAAATACCAAGCCACATACTAAAATCTAATATAGACTTCTATTGAGAACCTAAACATAAACTGAAACCAAACATAGACTACCTTGTTTAGGACCTATTCTACAAACCAGATTTCTTCTTCACACTTTCTAAGGCATAAGCCAAAAGAGAGATAATTAAAAATCTAGGATTTAATGTATCTTAGTTTATGATTTTATTTCCTTAAATACTTTATTTTGCTTACTTCTTGTTTGAGGTGTGAGCTTCTTTTCACTCCATTCTTCACATTGTCTTTACCTGACTACAAATTGAAGAATCAAACCAACCAAGAACCTATTTTCCAATACCTCATCTCCACTACCATGTTCAATGGAGAGATTTCCTATTTTCTCTCATAGAGATATTAACTTTTCTAGGATATTAGAGAATAATCATTTTGCCTTAAATTGGTACATTGCATTGTAAGCCACTTATATTCCCTTCCTTACCAATAATCAACACAACCTTTTCTATAACCAACCCAATCCTATCTACAACCAACTCAACCTTATCTGTAACTAACCCAATCCTATCTACAACCAACCCAACCTTGTCTATAACTAACCCAACCCTATCTATAATAAACCTAACCTTACCTATAACTCATCAAACTCCAACTTCAAAAAACCCGCAAATGATCAACCTTCACCTAAACTACCACTTGAATATGTTGCAATCATAATAGAATGGATAACTAGATTAGAGTCAAAACTTAGGCCATATATTTTTGGTATCCATGATCAATCAAACCTCACTTACAACCAACCAATAGCCTATCATTATCCATTTAATCACTATCATGCCCAACCAATAACCTATCAACATTTATCATCTCAATCTAATTCTATATTGTTTTAAATTGTGGAAGTCAAACCACTTGATATCCCTCAAGATTGGTGACCTTCCACATCCTCCCCCTACTTTAAAAATGTGTGTAAATGAATATGTAACCCAAAATTTAAATCAAACATCCCTTCTTAGGGATAAGAATATATTTTTATTGTGATCTTGAGTAATAAAACATCCCTTCTTAGAGAGTTCATTGTTATTGTGTTATTTTTGTGTTCTTGAAATATTTGTCAACCAAAACTTTTGAGTTTTGGATCAACATCACATTCAATTGGTCTTATGCCAATATGCCTTGTATTGACCCAGCCATTTCCACCCAACATCCCACCACCAATCATCTCCAATCATGATTCCAAACCTATCAGATAGAAACTTTGTTGAATGCATCCTTGCATAGCCCTCCTTGTCAAAGAAGAGCTTCAATGCCTCCCTTTTTTAACCTTCATTCAACCCATAAACTATCCCCAATGGGTTTCAAACATTATACCTACCACTAAAGCTATAAAGGGACTATGTATCTATGTGGAATTTCATGAGCTCAACCTTGCCTACCTACAAGATGACTTCCCTCTACCTAGCATTAACCAACTTATCAATCTTATAATAGGCCATGATATGGTATCACTCATATATGGCTTTTCTAGTTATAATTAGATCTTTATTTCCCTAAATATTAGCATAAAACTACCTTAATTACCCCATGGAGGAATTTTTGTTATAGGGTCATGCCCTTTGACCTTAAGAATGCTGACACAACTAACCAACAGGCCATGACATATAGTTTTCATAACCTTATCCATATAATCATTTAAGGCTATGTGAATGACCTTCTCAAGAAGTCCAAGCTTTGAAAAGACCATTTAACCATCCTTAAGAACATCTTTGAGTGACTTATCTATTATCACATCTACCTCAATCCTAAGAAATGTATTTTTGGGATCTTGTTAGTCAAACTTCTTGGATTCATCATTTTCCTTCAAAGAATCAATGTTGATTTGAATAAAATTGAAAACATGCTAAAGATGTTACCTCTGACCAATCTTAAACAACTCCATATCTTGTAGGGGAAACATCAATCCATTCATTGCTTCATTTACTAATTCTTTGATCAGTGTCAACCCTTCCACCAGCTTTAGAAAAAGGATGTCTCTTTCAATTAGAACATCAATTATCAAAAGGCCTTTGATGTACTCAAAGAGTACTTGTTATCCCCACCTATCCTTGCACCTTCTAAGGATGATCAACCCTTATACCTATATATATCTACCATGGACCACTCCTTAGGGGCAATGTTTGCCCATCAAGATGAACAACACAAAGAGCAAGCCATCTATTATATTAGTTAGACACTAGTTGACTATGAGACTTGGCACATACATACTGAAAACTTGTATATATCCCTAGTCTTTATGGCCACCAAAATTCACCACTACCTCCTTAACCACAAAAATTTTATCATCACCAATACTAACACCCTCAAATACATTCACTCTAAAACATACCAAAACTAGTGTATGGATAAGTGGCTTATGCTTTTAGTTGAATTTGACCTTGAGTTTCTCCAACAAAAATTTATCAAGGGGAAATTTATCACTAAACAATTGGCTAAGGCACCCCTAAAGGACAACCAACCTCCCCCTTTTTCATTTCTAGACAAGTCCAATACAAACTTATCTCAAGTAGATTTACTAATTAGGTAACCATGTTTTTGATGGTTCTAAATGTTAGCACGGTTGGGGAACCAGTATTATCCTTATCCCCTTTATTAGTGAACCACTTAATTTATCCTTTAAACTTGACTTTGAATGAACCAACAACATGGATAAATATGAAGCCTTAGTAATAGGTATCTAGACTAATTTAGATTTAGGATTCCAAATAATCAATATCTTTAGTGACTCCCAGCTTGTGGTCCACCAAGTTACTAGCATTTACCAATCTAAGAATGAGGTTTTATATCTCTATAAGTAACTCGTTATATAATTCCTAGCCTCATTTGAATGTTACCATATTCAAACCACCCCATGATCTACCAACAAATTTTTTAATACCATGGCTTTGCTTACCTCTTAGATCCCATCAGCACCATCAAACTTTAAACTATCAATCATTGTCCATCACCTAACCAAGCCCTTTTAAACTAAGATAGATACTAAAACAATATTTAGTGTGGAGGAGATCCTAACCAATCTTTGGTACCAAAAAACCTTTGACTATCTTCACCTTGGCATAATTCCCTTTGGCCTCTCTAGGAATGCCTATTAGGCATTTATTTAGAGCACCTCCTATTACACCATTATGGGAGGAATCCTCTATAAACAAGGCTTAGATGACATCCTTTTTTTGCCTCTATGGTCTTGAAACCTCTCATTCAATCAAAGAAACACATGATGGTATATTTTGGGGTCACTTTAGTGGCCTCACTATGGCCAAGTGCATCCTCCACCTAGGTTATTACTAGCCCACCCTCAAATAAGACTATTACAATTACATGAAAAAATGTGACAAGTGTCAACAACATGATAATTTACATCATGCACCTATTAGTAGCCTTCATGTGTACATAAATTTTTGGCCTTTCTCACATTGAGGTCCAAACCTCATTGGTGAAATCAACCCCCACTCTTCATAATGACATCATTCTATCATTATCACAACTGAATATTTTACCAAATTGGTGTAAGATATTCCTTTTATCTTGATGAAAGATGAAAATATTGTCAAATTCATCACCTATCATATCATCTATTGTTTTGGTGTTCCCCATAAGTTCATCACTGATAATGGTAAATATTTGAAAAACAAACAAGTTTAGGGCCTTTGTGACATATTTGGTATTAAAATCATCTTTTCATCACCTTATCTCCCATAAGTAAATGGATAAGCTAAAAACTCTAACAAAAATCTAAACAACATGCTTACCAAAATGGTCAATGTGTTAGGGAGGGATTGGCACTTGCACATCCCCTTCACCTTATGGGCATATCATACTAGCATCTGAACCCCCACTAGTGCTACACCCTTTTTTCTCATCTGTGGAGCTGAGGCCATCTTGCTTCTTAAAATCCAAATACCTACTCTTTGTATATCATTGCGTGACTTCATTTCAAAGGATGATTACTGTCAAGAATGTTTTGCCTAACTTGAGATACTTGATGAGCATCGTTTAGCCACCCTTTCCCATCTTCATGTCTATCAATAATGAATCAAATGAGCCTATAAAAAACACTTGAAAGTCTATAAATTCAACATTAGATATATTGTGCTCTAGGAAAACCAACATGTCACTAATATGGAGAAAACTAAAAGAGGAAAATTTGATTTTAATTAGCTTGGACCCTACATCATTACCCAAAAGTATAGATCAGGGACTTATCATGTTTCCTCTCTTGAAGGAAAACTAGAACCTAAGCCTCTTAATGATTCACATATGCATCCCTTTTATTGTTGGATAGGGATCACAATTACCATTTGTCTAACCTAAGCTCATCCCTTGTAACCACATTCACTTCCCTCCTTTTAGGGGAAACTAACTAAAACTAAATCATGTGACTATCCATCACAATTATGTCTTAATATTGAACTATGAACACCATGGATCTATCTATGGCATGATTCTCATAGTACTTCCCATCTCTTTGAGATCAATCCTTATGGTCTTTGTTCCCTATACCTCCTTTCCACCTATTAGCACCCCATGTTAGCTTAGTATTTGCCTTCATAAAGGTAATCCATTGAGCATGTATGAACAAGTCTATGTCAATCAACCTCAAGTAATAGCCACAACAATATCAAATAGAAAAAACTAACTCCAGGTCATCCTTAACATCTATAGACTACTCCCTTAAAGGATAGTTATTGGAAACTCATTCTAAAATTATAAAACATAAGGTGGACTACTCCCTTGAAGGACAACCATCAAAAGTATTTGAGCTAACCACATAAATCTAGACCACTCTTTTGAAGGATGGTTAGATAAATCATTAGTTAAAGTTAGCAATTTCTTGGAATCTTCCCACATTGATCAGCTTCCCTAACCCCAAGCAAAATTCAAAAGCAATTAAAAAGGCAATAATTTGTAATAAAATTAGGAAAACCACAATTAGCTCTCCTTAGTAGACTTCTCACATTGATCATTCTACACTTTATATATGGGCATAAACTTATTTATACCCCCTTATTATACACCTATAGAAAAGGCATACAAATCTCACTAATATTTCTAGTTTCACCCATTCTCCCTCCACATATCATATACAGGAGACTATGAGCTCACTTGACATAATGTTATCAGTATCCTTATCTATCAACCTAGGCCTACTAATGTGAAATATTTGAAAGGCTTATTTTCAATAAGCCAATCCAACTTCAAGTTTTGCGTCAGTCTTTGCTAATGAAAAGGCATTGTGTTCTTTTTCATATCTTTTATTAGTCTATGTAAGCCTATAAACGTCATACCAAAAGCATGAACGTCATGAAATATGTCCTTACCAAAAGCATGAACATCATGAACTATGTCACTCAAGCAACATCATCTATCCACCAATGAGATAAGCATAATGTAAACATGGAGTAGCCAACCACAAATATTCACCTATCCATCACATTATGTAAGCTTTTAAACATGTTATAACACCATAAACCAAATCAATAATCAAAATATCATAGCATACACCATTCACCAATCAATACACATAACCATAAAATGAGATCCATAACATGTATCTATCTATAACATACCCTATCTAACCATGAACAAAACTAAAACATCATAATTCAAATTTTTAAAACATCACATGCCTAAGCTACTAAGTCAAAAAAACTATAAATCATGAACATCCATAACCATAAATCACAAACATGAGCATCACATAAAACATCAAATGGCATATACCATATACATCAAATGGTCAATGATAGTACATGTGATAATGTTATCTCTCTCTCAAAATTTACATCTCATTATATCATCACATAGACCAAAATAAAAAATCATATATATATATATATATATATATATATATATATATATATATATAACATTAACATCATATCAAGCCCCTAGAATACTTAGACCACCTGCACCACTACCACTTGCTCCATCTATACCTATACCCACTGGTAATCCCCTTGGGACCCCTATCTGACCAGCCATATTATCCCATTTCCTAGGGGTAGCTATCACGACCTCATCCCCTAAATTGGCTCTAAACTTTGCAAATCTCATGGCATGGGGTAACTGATCTAGCACCATAGCCTCATAGTATCTAAGCTCCTATATAGTGGTTAGATACCATGCTCATGACACTAAATTTAGTGTCCCTCCTACTACTATACTTGCCACACCCACACCAATCTGGCCCTATAATGTGCCTAGTTAGCCCTATAGACTAGCTACCTACCCCTACAAAATGATAACATGGGTATGTGTTTGGTCCCTCTCAGTTGTCATAGCCCCCACCTATCCTTTAAGTGTCATAATATGGCCCTATAATATGGCCACCTATCCCTATAAACCAACTATCTAAGCCTAGGTTGTTGCTACCTATGGGCCACCCTACTCCTAGATCCACATCCATGGGCTACTGAACTCCATCACCTCCTCTAAAATCAAGTGAAGTGTACCTCCCTTAGTATCAGGCTACATAGTCATTAGCGATACCAGTATTATCAATCTAAGTACCCACTAGTAGCTCTTCAAAATCACATACAATATCCATTGGCTCAAGAAGCAAAAACTTGGCCTCCTCTCTCTTGTATCTAGGGGTATCAGGTGGAATCCCTTATACAAGACCAAACTACATCTAAAATCTATCAAATAAGATTATCTCTATCTCCATATCTCTCCTACCATATATGCACCTCTAGCTCTGGAGTCTTATAGTATGGTAACTAAATCCTACCCATTGTGGCCACCTAACATATGGTCACCATGGAACATCCCTTGACATCCGACCTTTCAATTTATCATAAAACCACTCAATATCTCTAGCCCCACCACCTAATCCTATGTACGTTGTCACTCTCCTCCAACACATGAATCTAACAACATAGTTAGTTGGTGAATGTGTATCATTTAATAACCCCAAGGGTCTCAGTACCCAAATTTGTTTAAATTCTCAATAGTGCAAAACAATCCCCACACTCAATCCATAGTGATGATGCACTCTAAAGACCCATATCTCCTTGTAAATCTACACAAGTAACATCTATGCCCAACCAAACATGGTCCCTCTAAGAATCATCTCTGATAGAACTCTAAGTACCAAATAAGGGAAGTGGCCACTAATGAAATCTAATAGCACAAATCTCATTAGTCCCATCATCATCATGGTAACTAAACACCTATATTTAGGTTCCCTCTGATACAAAGGGACATAGCCAAACTCACCAACATAGAAATATGCATCTATCTTATCATCACCAAAAATAAGCTCCATGTAAAAATCCCTCTCCTCACTCTTTATATGATATATCAGATCACCTATAATAGGAAATTAGGTAATCCTAGAGACATTCTCCAATAAAATGGTAATCTCTCTCATTGGAAGCCAAAAGGTGTTTTCATAGGATACCATCTCTTGATGAATATGAAAATCATGGTAGGAGCATACAAAACAAGATGGTAATAGTTCATCACACCTAATTTAATGGCCTCCATGTTCTACCACTCATCATTTGTCATCATATCCCACACCTCAACAAATAGATTTGGGATTCAATCCCTTAGTTGAATCTAGTCTCATGCCTAAAAAACAACTATGTGGGTAAACACACTTAGTTTTCCTAATCAAGCTCAATATAAACCCAACACCCAACAATTTCTATCAACTCAAAACCCACACCTAAACTCTTCTAAAAAAATACTCAATGTATCTTACCTACATGACTAATTCACCCTAGCCCATCACAAATGCAAACCACCTATACTAAACCCACACTAACACTTTTTACCTCTTTCAACTATTCACAACCTCTAATAAAGTTTTTATAAAACCTCTTCATGAGTGTTCTTTAAATCAAGTCCCTCAACCACTGATGGTTGGCCAAACCATTGGTAGTCCCCTAGAAGGGTTTTATCCTTTGACTCAAATGTCGACAGTCAATTGACTGTCAATGGTTAGGCCTTTACCATTGATAGCCACTAAATGTGACCATTTATGGTGAATGCCTAAACCCTCAACCCCCCAAAAAAGCCCTAGCACACACCACAACAAATACAAATAGAGATAAAATCTTCTAAATCCCCCGCAACCTTGATTACCATTCAAGTAACTAGAATAAATAGTATTTCAACCAATTTAATACAAACCTAAAATATAGGGTTTTTATGAAAACTTTTCCTCCCACTAGTAAATATTCATTTAATTTCTACCTATGCACCCCAATTCCTTTTCCTTTAAAGAAATGGTTGGCCAATTTAAACAACACCTACCTCATTCTACAAGTGATGACATAGTTGAAGCCTAGTAGTTGAAGCCTAGGTCTCTTAGCCTAATAATGCCTCCTCTACCATCCTTCTTGGTCAAGCATAACTACAAATCACTTTCCACCTTATGATTACAATAGCCACACTCTAGTCCAAACACACAACTATCATGGATGGAAAAATAATCAAGAACATAATGCACAGAGTCAAGGAGGGTAAAATGTGAAAATGACTTTTCATTTTCACTTTTTCCCCTATCTAGCCTTTTAGGGTTTCCCCTTTCAAAATCAGTAGTTAGGGTGACCATCAACTACTAACCCTTTTGGCCCATGACCATTGATGGTTAGGGCCCCCTCATTTTTTTTCTTTGTCTCTCTTTTTATTTTAATCACTCATAGCACAACAAAAACACCTAAACTAAGCCCTTTTCAAAGGATCACAATGTGAGACCCTTACCTTTCAAAACATCACTCATACTTAGAAACTAGATTTGACCATGTCCACATTAATTCTAGGCCATTACATAAATCACTTATGCTGCACATTCATTTATATTTTGTGTACACTCTCAATGATCTAGTCACCTATCAAACTCAGCTTTACCATTTGAGCAAGAACTACATTCATCTTGATGTTGTTGTGGGATATTGTATCCCTTACACTATGTAGGTAGCACCCACTTACCAATTACATGTGGAGTCAACTCAATCATACCCAATCCACCCATTTTCCCATGTCCACCTTGACAATGACCCTATTATTTGAACTATGTGTTTGTATTGTGCTGACTTTTGCCTAAGTAATTTTGACCACATCAACCAATGTTGCTAGGTTACCTATTTTCACCACCTAGTGCCACAATTAGATCATTTGTGATTTCATGGGAGAACTTCTTACCTTGAATACCCATCACACATTGACCCATTTGGTGTTTTCATGGGAGCACTTCCTACCTTGGATACCTACTAAAAATGTAAATTTACCTTGGAGACTAACAGGTGTATCCAATTGTCATGCCTATATCAGTCATATGATACATTGGTCACTTATCTTCTATAGACTAAACTTAATATTTCATAAAATTGGAAACTTTAGTATTTGCACTATCTATACTATCACACTTAGTCATTTTTTATTTTTGTAGGTTTTGCATCTCACCCTACCACCTACCACTTATCAAACCTTGATCTGATTTCATTTGACCTCATCACATCCTAATTTGAGGGGGAATTACCTCCTCCTAACTTGAGGAAAACTTGACCTTAACCAGCATCCATTTTTGTTTTGTCACTCATTCATAAGAGAAACACAACAAATAGGGGTAAAATGTAGACACCAAATTTTTTTACGCATATCCCAAGTACTGCAACCCTTAATAGGCCCTTTGGACCCTTTTTTCCTTATCTAGGCCTATCTTCAGTAGTTTTAAGCTTAACATGGCCTTTTAGGCTATTTTGGCAGTTATCCTTGACTGTCAATGGTCAAGTTAACCATCGATGGTCAGCCTAATTGGTGATGGTCAAATTCAACTCCCTAATCTTCTCACAAGCAACCTACATTCAAACCACCACATTGATTTTATAAATATGATAGTCTAAATCTAGTTGTGAGCCCTTTGCATGGATGACTTATATTTAAAAGCCTTCTTCAAGTCTATTTTGGACAACCACTTCTACCTCTTGCTTGTTCCTGTAAGAGAGAGAGGCATGGGAGGCTAAACTATATACCATTATTATCAAGAGCTTAGGTACTTGTAGACACTCAAAAACTACCCCATTTTTAATGTTGAAATACCTTGGACCCTTAACCTAGCCAACTTTTATTAACTTGTTAACCTTACCTTTTTAACACACCTCTTTTGACCACTTTTTACCCATCTTCCTCTTAGATCATGACCACTGATAGTTAGGGTAACCATTGATGGTTAGATAACTATCGATGGTTAAGCCTAACCACTGATGGTCAGGTTCCCCAACTTGTGTTTAGGTAGTTTCTAGATTTGTGCAAAATCAACATTGTACCAAACTTAGAAAATTTCTATTTTGTGATACAAATCACAATTGTAGCACCCAACTTAGCATCTTTATCCCTTACCAACTTATCAACTTATTCTACTCTAATGGCAACTTCTTCCTATAAAAGGAGAGCTACAAGAAGGAGAAAGGATGGAAGAAAATCTATAGGTATATGATGTTAAAATCTCCTTAGAGCTCTTCATCAATGAAGACCTACAACTCTATCCAAATAATTTTCAAAGGTTAGAACACTATTACAATGGTAAAATTCCTCTAGGTATCTATCCCTTTTTCCACCAATTTGATAATAGGTATTTCCTTATTTGTCTTTAATTATTTTCCTTCTTTGTCTAAGTTTTATACCTTTTACCAGATTTTTTAGTATTCCATTCTTGATACCTCAGACCTGTATCACACCCTTTCCTAACCTAAACTCATATCTAAATCTCTATCTAACCAAATACTCAACTTATAACCTATTTTCTATGCATTCCTATAATTTGATAGGCAACCATTAATGGTTAGCCTAATTGTCACCAATTACCTTAACCATTGTCGATTGCCCAACGATCACTGGTTAGATTAACTATTGTTGGTTATCATGACCACCATTAGTTACTATATTCAACCAAACTAGCCATCAAATTACCCACCATACTTCAACTAAAATTCTATCTTTTATGTTCCTATCACCTGATAAACTAGAAACAACTACCAGACTAGACCTAAACATCTCTCTTAATGATCTAACATTTACCTTAATGTTATTTAATTAGTTCAATAGCATTTCATTTGAAAGTATTTACTTCTTTAGATTACTTTCATGTTATGCACCTTTCATTTATTTTATTTATATCAAACATTTTATCAAAAAGGTGATTGACACCCATCTTAACAAGCTATTACTTTCTCAGATCTATCATACACTAGGCAATCCCCCTACCTTATTGTCTATTCAACAAGTTTCTTTTAGTGATTTCTTATCTATAGGTCTTCCTCCCCATCCAAAGAGGAGTAATCACCTTCATCTTGATATCAATGTGCATGCATTTTCAACTAGGTACCCTTATACACCCCTTTATTTCAATTTTACTTCTACTTTTCAAAACTAAGAAAAAAGTTAAAATTTGAGTAAAACATTATGGCACACCTAGTGGGAACTTCCACTTTATTTTCTTAGTTAACATTATATTCTTTCTCTCTCTTTCTCTCTCTATTGTTTTCTCATTCAAAGAAAATTTCTTTTTCTTTTGGGCTTAAAATAAACCCTACATCCATTATTTGCTTTCAATTTTAGTTCACCTAGTAATTAAAAGGCAAGTAATCTATCACATATTCACTTTCTTATCACACATGAAACCTACACCACTTTCATAACCAACACATCAAAACATATCTAAGACAAGGCCTGATTGGGATTTCACCACCCAGTAGTAAACCTTACCCTACCTAGAAATCCCACTTAGATTTAACCACCAAGGGGAGAGTCCACTCCATTATCTAGAAGAGTATAAGCCTTGGACAGATGATATATCTTGGCTAAGTGACCCAACTTAGCTTTGAGAATGTGAAGTGTAAGGAGTAAGCCCCCAATACTAGAACACATACCCAATCAAGTATATATTCTCTTGAGTACCTAAACATTACTCAAATCCATCCTTAGGTTTTTTATCTACTACCCAATTTTCAAACAAAATACCCTCACACATTTTTAACTAAGGCATAAGACAACATGAGATAAAAGTTATCCTAGGAGCTAATGCACTTAGCGTATGCATTACTTTCTATAATTTTTTCTTGTTTTATAAGTTGTGAGGAATCAACCTTCTGACATAAACTTGCCATCATTTTGAGATCATTTACCCTCATCTCCATTACCTTATTCGAATGAAAATCCCTTCTATAACCTTTTCTAAAGATCCTAGCCTTGCTAGAATCTCAGACTACAAACCTCTTGCATCTAAGCATTACTTGGCATCTTGAGCTAGCTATGTTCCTTATCTTACCTACAATCAACCCAAATCTACCTATCACCCATCAAATTTTAACCACAATCAACCCCTAAACCATCAACTATCACTTGAACTGGTTATAATGTTAATGGATCAGATAAATAAAGTAGAGTTATCTATTTATAGTACCCATGACCTATGAACCCTTACCTACAACCAATCAAATTTCAAATTCAACCAACCAACAACCTATCAACAACCCTTTAACCATTATATTACCCAACCAATAATTTATCAACATCTACCACATCCATCACCCTAACCTTATCAAAACTTGGGCCATCTACCCCAAACCTCTAATCAATTACCTCAACCCACCTTATTAACCAACGCACCAAATTATCAACCTATCAACCCAACCTATCAACCTATTAATTTAAAAAACAACCAACATACTAACATATCAATCCAACCAAACTAATCAAGCCAACCCACCTCATCAACCTTAATCAACTAATCAAATCAACCCAATAATTATTAAACCAACCCTTATCAAATAATCCTACCCAACTATCAACCAAACTTACCTAATCAATCTAACCTATTCAACTTACCCACCTTATCAACCTTATCAAAACCAACCAACAACTACCAATTAAACATACCTAAGTTATCAAACCTATCAAGCCTACCAAACTAACCGACCTCATCAAGCCCACCAGTTAGCTCATTAATTTAAGATCTATTGGTGTACCCTCTTCTTAGGTAGTACACCCCACTAGGGGAATCGTATGCCTCAATCCTTGATACATTCTTGGAGGCTTCTATCATTAACCTTCCTCTAATAAAACCCATCAATATTTCTCTTCCAAAACCATTTTAGTTCATAGAAGATGAATTTTGTGCCTATCATCACACCAATGGACATGGGATAGATAGATGTGGCTCTTTTAAGATGCTCATCCAAAACCTTATCAATCACAAGGAGGTGTCAAAGGAAATTCTCCATGTTACCTCTAACTTAGCCTTAAATATCATAAAAAAAATCAATCATGGAATCTCTTCCTTCACTCATTGTTGAGGAAACCATGGTCCAACCCTCAACTAAGCCACTTGTTATCTAAGTAGAACCTTGTCAAATTTCCTTGGAAACCACATTCAAGGAACCAACCTATCAATTATTTCCACTTACCAATGTGGGATCAACCAACTAACTTTTTCCACTCAACCATGTGGAACCAACCAACCTACCTTTTTCAATTACCAATTCTATGGAACCTATTAACCTAGCCTTAACGACCATTAACCAAACCAAATTGACCATTAGCCTAACTAAAATTACCATTTACCTAACCTTACCTATAACCATCCACCTAACATCACCTTACCAACCAAACCAAATGAGCTAACCAATCAAACTAACTCAACCATTTGTCTTACCTCTCTCAACCAGTCAAACCAACCTCAACACCTCACTAATAAACCATAATCAACATACCTTTCTTCTCAACCATAACCAACCTACCTAACCACCCAAAGCAAAATAAACCTATCAAACATACCTTATCCTACCTAAATCCAACCCAACTACCTTTTCCTATCCTTGGTGCAATAGAGGAAATCCCACTAGATCCACCACTTGTGAAGTTGACCTACTAGCCAATAACAACTAACAACCCTTAGAGAGGTGGGTGAAGTCATCTTCACCCCTCCTAAAACCTTCTTACTAACCATCACCTCACTTTAGGATCATTTTCCCCTCTTTTAACCATCCATGGAAAATGCAAACTGGGGGAACTTCCCCTCCATAAGGCTTTAACCATCTAAGAACCCAAACCATACCTTAATAATTAACCAAACTAAACCTTGGAATTTTTGCCTCAAAATCATCTACCCAACCTATCCAACCAACCAACCCTACCCATACTACCTATCTAATAAACTTTGTCAACCTTACTCACCTTATCTAAACTTATCAACCTACTTAAACAACCCTAACCTAACCTACCTAACCAAATAATTTTAACCAACCTCATCCACAACCAATCAAACCTGACTTATCAAACTTCAACCATATACCACAAACAAATTGTCAACACCAGCTACTCATTTTAGGATTCACCTTCTCCCCTAACCCATTGGAGATTACCCTTCTCCACTAACCTATCTATTGTAAATTACCCTTATTCACCCACCAACCAACCAACCAAATAAATTTAACCTTAGCTATTCTTGACCACCTTTTACACATTTCATTTTTTTAACTATCTTCCTCTATTAAATTGTCACATAACCAACCTCACCTTTTTATCAACCCATACCTTTTCCCCATCTACCCAAGAGTCATAAAGTAACTAGGGGACACCTTCTCTTTTGATTGACATTACCCATCCATGCAAGCCCAATGGATTCAAGGCATATTGACCCTGAATCTCTTAAATGCTTATCTTTCATGTATGTTCTTTGGTTAAACCAAGTTCCTTGTCATTTGGTGTCTAACTTAATCTCATCCCTTGTTTTCAATTGCCTTCATCTCCTTATCTTTAAGGACAATCAATTAAAAATAACATCATGTGATTATCCATCATAAACATTTCCTAATCCTAAGAATGGATACCATGAATCTACCCATGGCATGCTCCTCATGGATACTTTTTGTCTTTAATAAAATGGAATCCCATGGTTGTTGTCACTTAAAGCCACTTCTTCCACCCATCATCAGCCTTTTATGCTTTGGCTTTACCTTTGTAAAGGAAAATCTTAGGCCTATATAGATGGTCCATGTCTAAAAAAACATATAAACATTTAGGATACAAAAATATCATTTGGGTCAACATCTTTAGTATGAAAACTACTCCCTTTAAGGATGGCTACCCAAAAACTATCAAAATTATTTAAACTTAAAATTGGCTATTCCATTGAAGGACAACTATCAAATATGATCAAACTCAAACATAGACCACTTCATCAAAGGATGGGTGAGTTAAATTTTGTCAAAATAAATCATTTGAAGCTTCCCACATTAATCAACTTCACTAGCATATCAAAATAAGCAATATAAGACTCTATAAAAAAATAAATTATCCCAAAAAACCTACAATTAGTTTTTATCAGTCAACTTCCTGCATTGATCATTTTACACCTAACATATGGCATATAATTATCTCTCATGGTTCTTAAGTCACCAATATAAGGGTAAATCCATCCCAATAATAAGGTTTCCATACCTATCGCCCACTACCTACCATCCATTTACCCCCTTTTGTCCCCCATAAATTAAGGGATTTGAGCTTACTTGATACTATGCGATCAAGTTACCTTTTTTAACCATTAAAATAACAACAAATCAAAAGCATGACAAGGGTTTTATATTCATTAACCCTCCCATCTTACCATCATGGTCTTTATCAATCAAATCATTTATCTTCCCCCTTTTACTTTCATGATCACTTGGGAAGACATGTCTTCTTCTTTAGGAGTCATTGAAACCAAACCATCACCTAATAAACCAAAAAACCCAAACCAAATTCAACCCATCAAACTTATAAAACCAACCTTATTTACCTTATCCAAACAAACCAATAACTACCACCTAAACTAGCAATTACCAATCACATTCACCCAACCCATCTAATTAAGTTAACATCTCAAACCAAACCTAACCTTTTTTTGTAATCCTAACCACACAAAACCAAACCTAACCCTTTTTTGTAATCTTAACCACACAAAACCAAACCTAACCTAACATTTGGAGGTTAATTTTCTATGATCACCTAATCCTCCTCCAATCAAAGCCATCAAACATCGAATTGAAAGAACTACATCTAGCCTGAAGTCCATGTTGGATCCACTATCCATGGGACTATGTAGGTAGCATCCTCTTGCCTAGTGCATCAAGAGTCAACCTAGCCATATTTTACCCAATTAAATTAACCTATGGAGACATGTCTTCCTCCTTTTGATTCATTAAAACAACCCACATACCCTTCCCCCAAAAACCTTCAACTTGACCAAGCCCACCCTACCATTTTGTGAGATTACCCTTCTCCTACCATGGCCACCCATTTTATGATCATCATACACAACCAATAACCTATCAACACCAACTTGACAATTATCTTTACTAATATCAACTTTAACCTATCCAATATCATCAACCATTGGGTCACTCACCCTCCCCACCATACCAACCAACCTAATCTATCAAATTAACCTATTCAACTAATCTTACCAAATCAAACCCTTACCTACCAATCAAACTTTCACCCAACCTTACCTACCATGATTAAAACACCTATCAACCCAAATCAACTAATATTACCCACCTATGTAACCAACCTTATCCAATCAACCTAACCTATCAAGTCTAACTTCACCCACCTTATCAACTTAGTTAACCCTATCAACCCAAATCAAACCAAGTGGTACACTCAAGTGGGGAAACCCATTTATGCACCCTCTAACCTATTTTGGATTCACCATCTCCTAAAACTATGGATCTTACCCTTTTACACCAACCTATGTGGGAGTCACCTTCTCCTTTAACTACCTTTCTCCACCCACCCATTCGACCAAGTCTACTTTGATGTTGACCATTTTTGACGTGACCTATTTACATATTTTATGATGACCTTGTTGTGGCCATTTTGAATTTAGATACCAACCTTTTCATGTTTAACATTTGAATTTGCACCACCTCATTCAAAACCAACTAAAACATTTGTGTTTTTATTGAGAGCACTTCTTACCTTGGATACCTGAGTAAACATCAACCCTCTCTAAGAAATGTGATAAGACTAACCTGATCAGCTATGACTAATGATGGGGAGTAGTTACCTTGTCATTTATCCTAAAACCCAAAATTATTGTTACCAATGTGGTAATCTTAGTCTTTTTGTGATTATGGCTATTGCACTTAGTTATATTCTATGCACATGTTTGCATCTCAAATTCCCAACCTTGCCTTTTTATCACCCACCTCATAATTCATCATCTCCCATTTATCAAACCCTAACCTAATTCGACCTTCACCTCATTGACTCCTAGTTTGAGGTAGAATACCTCTTCCCATACTCAGGGTAATCAAACCTTTTAGAGATGACCCTTATTCATAAACCTTCACCCAAATTGAATAACATGATTCTTTAATTTGGGGGAAACCCAATTGGGTATCACTACCTTACCCTTAAAGCACACCTATTCTCTACAACCCACCTATGAACCATTCAACAACTACATTTGGCCTAAAT
Source organism: Torreya grandis (assembly GCA_037957365.1). Taxonomy (NCBI): domain Eukaryota; kingdom Viridiplantae; phylum Streptophyta; class Pinopsida; order Cupressales; family Taxaceae; genus Torreya; species Torreya grandis. The sequence continues at coordinate 1,071,836 of JARHVA010003850.1, forward strand.
TTATTTCTAGACATTACATCCATGGAACTATGTAGGCAACATCCACTTTCCTATTTCACTTAGAGTCAACTCAATCATCACCCTTCACCTTTAACATTATCCAACTTCTATTTTTGTTTTATAGCTTATTGATCCAAAGTCGCATAATAAAAAGGGGCAAAATGTAGACATTAAAAAACTACCACATTTTTAATGTCAAAACACCTTGGACCCTTAACCTAGCCCAATTTTATTAACTTTCTAACCTTGCCTTTTTAACCCACCTCTTTTAACCACTTTTTACCTATCTTCCTCTCAAACCACAATCGTCGATGGTTAGGGTAACCATTGATAGTTAGCTAACCATTGATGATTAAGCATAAAAACTGATGGTTAGGTTCTTTAGCCTACATTTAGGTAGTTTTTAGCTTTGTGTAAAATTAGTTTTACACCAAACTTAGCAACTTTTAATTTGGTGATACAAATAAGCTTTATAGCGCTTAACTTAGCATCTTTATCCCTTAGTAACTTATTCCACTCCAATGGGAAAATTATTCTTATAAAAGGATATCTATAAGAAGGAAAAAGGATAGAATAAAATCTATAGGTACATGCTACTAAAATCTCTTTGGATCTCTTCATCAATGAAGACCTGTAACTCTATCCAAATCATTTTCGAAGCTCAGAGCACCATTATGCTAGCAAAATTACTCTAGGTATCTATCCCTTTATCCACCAATTTGATAAAAAGTATTTCCTTATTTGTATTTAATTCTTTTACTTCTTTATCTAAGTTTTATACCTTTTACTAGATCTTTTAGTATTCCATTCTTGATACCTCAGACCTGTATCAAACCCCTACCTAACCTAAAATCATATATAAACCTCTATCTAACCTAATACCCAACTTGTAACCTATTTTTTGAGCATTCCTATAATTTTATATGAAACCACTGATAGTTAGCCCAACTAGCATAAGTTACCTTAACCATCATCAATTGCCTTAACCATCATTAGTTACCCAACCATCACTGGTCAGCTTAACCACCAACGATTAGCCTGATCGTTACTAGTTAATATCTTCAACAAAACTAACCATAAAATCACCCACTAGAATTCAACTAAAATTTTATCTTCTATGTCCCTATCACCTAACAAACTAAAAATAACAACCAGAATAGACCTAAACATCTCTCTTAATGATTTAGCATTTATCTTAATGTTATTTTATTAGTTTAATAGCATTTCATTTGAAATTATTTACTTCTTTAGATTAATTTCATGTTATGTACCTTTCATTTATTTTATCTACATCAAACCTTTTATCAAAAATGGGATTGACATCCATCCTAATAAGTTATTGTTTTCTCAAATCTAGCATACACTAGGCAATCCCCTTACCTTATTGTCTAATCAATAAGTTTTTTAGTGATTTAGTATCTAGAGGTATTCCTCCCTAGCCAAAGAGGAGTACTCACCTTCATTTGGATATCAATGCATGCACATTTTCAACTACGTACCCTTACACACCCTTTTATTTCAATTATACATCTACCTTTCAAAACTAAGAAAAAAGTTAAAATTTGAGTAAAATAATACTTAGAGTTTTCTCTTGCAGGTCATTTAATGTTGTCTAGCACTATGAACCCCTATTTTTGAGATCCAACTTACCACCACCTCTCAACCAAGTCTCCAAGCACTATAACTCTATCAAAACCAAGCACGATTCCACCCACAAATCAATAATGCTTATCACTCACCTAATCCACTCTAGATAAGATAAGTACTTGTTTATTTCCATCTACATACTTTATTTCCCTTTTGAAATAAATTTAGACCTTTCCCAAATCCTATAATTCATTACAAAATCCTAACAACTAGCTATTAACAAAGTTTAAAATTTGACATAGTCAATCGTTGATGGTCAGCCCAACTACCAACAGTCAGCCCAACCATCGATGGTTAGACCTAACTATTGATGATCAACCCAATTGTCGATGATAACCTATGGTAGGAAAATATAACAAGCTTATTCCACTTTATTTTTTTGATCCAATTCACTTTTTTATGTTTTTGACCACTCACTTCTAGATTCCCTAAATCGTATATTGACACACTAGCACTAGTACTAATTAGTTTATCACTAATTAGATCATTTATCGCATATCTATTTATCTAGAAATTTTTTTAATTATATTTTTCATTTTTGATCATTGATTCAAGTACAATCTTTCTATTTTATTAATTTAATTATTCTAAAATGGTGGATTGATAGCCCCTAAGGAATCTCTCACTTGTAGGATCTAGTTATCACTAGGCAATCCACCTAACTACTTATCTAACAAATAAATTTGCTTTAGTGCTTTCTTATATGTAGGTCATCCTCCCTAGCCAAAGAGGATCTTTTCACAATCTTTTGATTCAATGCATGTATAAAAAAGTAGGTATTTCTATCACAACCTTTATTTCTAGTTTTACTACTTTCTTCTAAATAATAGAAAAATTTGAGTGAAACAAGTGGATTGCCTAGCAAGTGATAGATACAATAAGTACAAGAATTCAATGGAGGTCTATCAATCCACTTTTTTAACAAATAAAGTTATGAAAATTGCTTAAAAGAAATGTTTACATAAAAGAATAAAAAGTATTTAATCATAATGTAATAAATGTTTTTCAAGTGAAATGATTTATTTTAAAAAAATGAATTAACTTGTTCAAAAGAAATGCTAAAGTGCTAAATTTTGATTTAAAAAGTTTCTTATGACTCTGTGTTGTGACAGGGATCAAAAAACAAGATTTTAGGTTGTTTGATGGGTGATTTTAGATTTCTATTTTTGGGAAAATAAATTACACAGAGACTAATACTGGTCACTATGTAACTGATACCAATAAGGGTAACCAATTTTAGTCAAGGGTAATTAATTTTGGTTAAGGATAATCAATGTTGTTCACTTTGTGTTTGCCATAATTCTAGTTTGGGAAAAAATGGACTTTGGGTTGGTTACAAAGGGATTGATGGGCTACTTTTAGTTTTTTTTTATTGTCATAAAGGCATAATTAATAATTAAGAATGTCAAACATAGGGGATTAATACTCTAAAGGCTAAGAATGGCTTAGTAGGGATTTGGTGAAAATAGGGGTGTTGGAGTTTTATAACTCTAACACAAAATTGAGTGTGGAGGGAAGATTCTAAGGGGTGAAAGTAATAAACTACTAAAACTAAATATTAAAATAATAAAAAGTACAAGATACTTAGTTGTTGTGGAGTTTTTATCCTAAAGGTGTCTTATAGTTGAGTGTGAGCTGATTGGAAGCCTAGAATAAAATTGGCAAAGTAATGATGCTTGAATTCTTAGTATAGAGGTGATGAAGTACTTCTTGATCTCTAGATTGATTTTATGGTTCACTGGAAAGCTTGGATTCACACAAGAGTTTTGATTTTTGATAAAAATGATTCAACTTCTTGAATAAAGGTCTTAAGGTAGCCTTGAGTAACCAATGTCAATCCTGGTAAACCAACATCAGTTGAGGGATGATCGATGTCAATCAAGGTGGAAATGGTCTAACTTGATAAAAATAGTGTTTTGCACTTAAGCTTAGCTATAAGACCATGTGAAGTGATTTGAACTCATTTAGGGTAGCATGGGCATGTAGGAAGAAATAGTCTAGGAGGTTAAGACTTTAAATGCTAAGGTATGAAATGGTCTGAAGGCTAGGTATCTCTAAATTAGACATGGGTTTGGTTAGCGTGAGGTGTAAATAGGATTTATTAGCTTAATTTATTTATTTATATAAATGTGTATAAAGGGATAAAAGGGGTGTTTTAAAAGGGTTTAATAAATTTTCTAACATAATGGGGCCAAGGGGGTCAAAAAAAGTGTTTGTGACATCTAGAACCATTGGTGTGGTTTTTTAGTGTCTACATTTTACCCTTTTTTATTTCATAAGTTGTACCAACAAGATGCAAAATAAAAATTAATGATGCAGTGGAAGGTTGGATTTCCCAATAATGGGAAGAGGTGTTATCTCTCAAACTAGGAATTAATGAGGTGAAAATAAATTTAGGTTTGGGTTTGACAAGTGGATAAAAAGGTGATAATGTAGTTTGAGTGGTTAGTCTTGGAATCACAAAAAGGAGCACAAAATGCAACAAAGTACAATGTCATAAATTATGCCTAGATGAGATTTCCATGGTCTAACAAATTAGGAAATATAGTTTTACTTAGAAGCACAAGTGATAGGTGATCCAAGACACAATATTATGCATAGCTGATATGGGTTGCACTTATAGACACAAGTCTCCTAGGTAAGGTATCTATGTTCTTAGAGAGCCAAAAGTAGGGTGTGATCCTGAGAAGCACAAATGGGTTGTAGGTGTTGGGACCATAAATGGGCATGTTTTGATACATCTAAATGGTTGTGCACAAAATTAGTATATGTGTGTAACATTGTGAATCATGGCAAGGTAGTCTAGGTGGTCAAAGTGACCAAGACAAGTCTATCACAAAACATATATAAATAATTGGCAAGAGTGACTAATTTGAGGTAAACTAGTTGCATGTTATGAAGGAGAATAAATTGATCTCTAAGTGATGTAGGGTGGTGATATTTTTATGTTAAAAGGGATCCCTATTGGTATAAAGAAGGCAAATATTAGGGGTATGAATTAGGGTATAAACCCTAATGTACTTGATTGATACCAATTGTTATAAGGTGGGATCGACCAATGTCAGTCAACCCAACCCAAGGGGTGATCGACATTGGTCATAATCCAAAACCTTAAAAAGGGGGTTGGTGACCAAAAGTTTAAATTATTTGATTATTTTTTTTATTGATTTGTTGTTTTTATTGTCACCTACACCTTAAATACCCAACACACATTTCACCTGAAATGTGTGTTGGGTATTTAAGGTGTTGGGTTGTTTTTATTAATGTGAGGTCATTATTGATGATGCAAGATTGAGTGTGATAATTACTCAAGGAGCTATGTAGATATATGATTGAGGATGAGTGGTCCCACATGATTGTGGTGGGTCTAGGTGGCATGTGACACTATTGCCACATGCCCTGAGATATAGCTATATTGGTATCCCTCATTAATATATGGGAGCTACTCACCAACTCTTTCTAGTCACCAATAGGAGATCTCACCATCACTTTGGAGGATGTCCATAGGGTCTTACAACTACATGTATAAGGTCAAATGGTGGAGCCAATTCATAGTGAGGATTTGGATTCACATATAGACCTATTATACACTAAGCATATATTAGAGCCCCAAAACCATGGTGGGGGATTCTAATTTGAGGATATTTATCATTTGGACACTAAGAGGAGGAGACTAATGACTATGTTGATGATAGTAGTCACCTATTATGCATTGCCCAATTATAGTGGTGGGAGGTATCCCTAGGCTTTAATAGGTGTTAAGTATAGGTGCACGAGGATCAGGCAATGTATACATGGGCACCAACACTATTGCTATATGTTTATTAGGAGTTATGGGGATATCAAGTGTATAGATGATATGGGATGAGTGTATAATTCTTACTTCACTATTGGGCATATGAGCATATCACTATTCTACAACCAATTATACTACCATAAATGACATGGCACCAAGCCTGATTTAGAGTTAGGTTTATGATATGAAGTTTAGATATAGAGCTACTACAAGTAGATGGGG